>JAUMJK010000163.1:0-437857 GCA_033558105.1 Coccyzus lansbergi
CCCTCAGCACAAGAAGGATGTTGAGGCTCTAGAGTGAGTCCAGAGAAGAGCAAGGAAGCTGGTGAAGGGGCTGGAGAACAGGCCTTATGAGGAACAGCTGAGAGAGCTGGGGGTGTTTAGCCTTGAGGAGGCTGAGGGGAGACCTCATTGCTCTCTACAACTACCAGAAAGAAGGCTGTGGAGAGGAGGGAGCTGGGCTCTTCTCCCAAGTGCCAGGGGACAGGACAAGAGGGAATGGCCTCAAGCGCTGCCAGGGGATATTTAGGTTGGACATTAGGAAAAAATATTCCTGGAAAGGGTCATTGGGCACTGGAACAGGCTGCCTATGGATGGGGATGAGTCACCTTCCCTGGAGGTGTTTAAGGTGTGGGTGGATGAGGTGCTGAGGGACATGGTTTAGTGATTGATGGGAATGGTTGGACTCAATGATGCGGTGGGTCTCTTCCAACTTGGTGATTCTGTGGTTCGAACTATAGATCACCTATAAAGGTTGGACCAGATGATCCTTGAGGTCCCCTCCAGCCTGGCATTCTACGATTCTACAAAAAAAGGCTCAGCAAGTGCCAGCCCATGGTGCAGCTTTGGATCACAAACACGTGTAAAACTAAAAGCACCTACGCTGGGCAGTATTCTGGGATGGCGTTTCGAGAGAAGTGGGGAACTCTAGAGCAAATCCCAGTAGGGAAGACAATTCATTACTCTCTACAAGTACCTGAAAGGTGGTTGTGGAGAGGAGGGAGCTGGCCTATTCTCCCAAATGACAGGGGACAGGATGAGAGGGAATGGCCTCAAGCTCCGCCAGGGGAGATTTAGGCTGGAGATTAGGAGGAGGTTTTTCACAGAAAAGGTCATTGGGCATTGGAATAGGCTGCCCAGGGAGGTGGTTGAGACACCTGGAGGTGTTTAAGACACGGGTGGATGAGGTCTTGAGGGACTTGGTTTAGTGTTAGATAGGAATGGTTGGACTAGAAGATCCGATGGGTCCCTTCCTACCTGGTTGTTCTGAGATTCTGTGATTCTGTAAAAAAACTTCCATCGACTGAAACGCTGTCACTAGGGCCCTGTAACACCTCCACAACCCTCCCACGGCGCTCGGGACGCGTCCCAAAGGCACACCACGCGTTTTCCAGCCCTGCTCGTGCTGGGAACAGCCCCGCCCGCGGGGAGGCGGGAGCGGCGGGACGGGCTCCCCCGCCCCTCAGCCGCACGGCCTCAGCAAGGCAGTCCCCGACAGCGTCCCGCTCCTCGGGGGCGGCCACAAAAAGCCCAACACGCCGGTTGTCCCGTGTGGGTCCCCGCGCGGCACCGTTGCAGCGGAGGGTGACGGCGCCGCGACGGCCCGCGTCGGGCGGCCCCGCCTCTCCATTGTGTCTGGCACTTAGGCGCCCACCGCGCGCCTGAAGGACCCCGCGCCGAGGACCCCGCCGGCCGGCGCCGGGAAGCGCCTCCCACCTCCTCAGGCGTTGTCGGCGGGCACCCTTCAGCCGCGAGGACCCCGCGCCGCTCGCTCCCGTGCCGCCCTTGCTTTACGCGCTGGCGTGCGCGCCCTCGCTCTCTCTCCCTTTTTAGTAGTGCGGTGCGGCGGTGGCAGGAGCGGCGCGGGCGGCGGGGCCGGAGTCGGCTGAGGCGGCCATTCCTAAGAGCGAGAGCGCAGCGCTTTGAGTTTCTTTTTTCCCCCCCCTCCCCTAGTTCCCCCGGGCCACTCGCGCACAGGGTGAGGAGGGTGGCCAGGCCCCTCTTGCTGGGAGGGGTGGGCCGGGGGGGGGGGGGATGTTAAGCGGGTCGAGCCGAGGGGAAAAGACCGTTGTGCTGGGCGCGCGCCCCCGCGGTCACGTGACCCATCTCCCACCCCCCTTTCGCCGGGGCAGGTGCGCGCGCTCCTGGGCGTGGGGAAACGGCCGAGTGGCGCGCGCGCCCGCCCCGCGTGTCCCCTGAGGCGGCCCCGCTCCCCGTAACACGCTCCGACCTTCTCCTCCCTCCCTCTCTTTCTCTCTCTTCTCCTCCTCGCAGAGATGCCCTCGGCTACCAACAGCACTATGGCGAGCAGCAACAGCGGGAAAGCAGGCCCGGGCGGGGAAACCGCTCCAGCAGCCGCAGCCGCTCCGCAAGCGTCGGGCGGCAGCATCACCTCGGTGCAAACCGAGGCCATGAAGCAGATCCTGGGAGTGATCGACAAGAAGCTGCGCAACCTGGAGAAGAAAAAGGTGCTCTCTCGACCTCCCCCTCCCACCTCGGATGGCTGCGCGACCCTCTCGGCCCCTCAGGGTGGGCCCTGCCGTCGCCCATCCTCTGCACCCCGTGCTCTAACGAGCCTCGTCCCCGCTGCCGGCCCGGCTTAACGGGACCTTGTAGCGTCCCGTCGTGTTTTATCTCCTCTTCCTTGTGCTCAGCCGTGCCCTCCCGCTCCCCCGGGCGGGTTGTTCCCGGTGTCGCCCCCAGGGGCCGCCTGCTGGAAGGTTCCAGAAGGGCGAGCAGCGTTCTCTCCCCGTCCTCTTTCGGGGATCCCCGCGCCCCTTTTGCTGTCCGGGCCCTCCCGGCAGCCCCTCGGCCGCTCCCCACCTCGTCCACGCGCCGGGCGGGGGAAGTTGGGGGCAGAGGCTGGGATGGGGTCGTGGCTTTCTCCCCTTCCTCTTCCCAGCGAGACCCCCCCTCGGCTCCCCCCGCCCCTCATTCTGCCTTTTGTTCCCCTCCCCGCCCTGCTCTCCCTCCGCCGTCCCCCTCGGCCCCCGTCACCCCCCACCCCCGCCGCCCCTTCCCCGCGGCCGGAGCTCGCTCCACTTGCCCGTGGCAGCGAGGGGAGCGGCGGGCCGGGGCCGTGGCGGGGCTCCCGGCGGAGCCCGTGCACATGGAGGCGGGAGCTAACATGGCGGCGGCCGCCCCGGCGGAACTGCATTGTGTGCCAGAGCCGGCACAAAGCCGGGGGCCGCCATCCCTCCCCACCCCGCCCCGGGAGCCTCCAGCCTCTCGCTTCTCCTCGCTCTCAGCTCGCCCCTTTGGGAGTCTTAACCCCGCTTCCAGCTTGACCCATTTATAGAAAGAGCAGCCACCAAATTCGCAAGCCTTGGACGGTGCGAGTTGTGACAGAAGAGAAACGAGGGAGTCGTGGTTCCGTACGGTTATGTAGCACCCGGTCTGTGCTCGGTGTTGCTGGATTAAATGATCCTCAGAGGGTTTTCCAGCCTATGGAGCTGGCGGGAAAATACTCAGGGAAGTGTAGCCTAAAGATTTGCTTCAAAACGTCTTTCAATTCTTAAAGGGGCTTTTAAGAAACAGGGGAAAACTTTTTAGCAGGGCCTGTAGCAGTTGGACAAGGAGTAATGGTTTTAAACCCATTTCTAGAAAGAGGAGCTATCAGGTCTGTGGGCCTCAACCAGTTCGACTTTCAACAGAAGAGAAACTGAGCCGTAGGTCTATACAGTTATGTGGCACCCACTCCGTGCCCAGTGTTGCTGGATGAAATGATCCTCAGGGGGCTTCCCAGCCTGCAGAGCCAGTAGAAAAATACTCGGGCATGTAGCTTAAAGACTTGCTGCAAAACACGTTTCAGTACTAAAAGGGGACTTCTAAGAAACACAGGAAAACAGTTTAGCAGGACCTATTGCAATAGGACAAGGGGTTATGGGTTTCAACTAAAGCAGCAGACGACATTTAGTGTAGATGCTTGAAAGAAATTTTTCATATTGAGGATGGTGAAACGTTGGCACAAATTGCCTAGATAGGTGGTTGATGCCTGATCCCTGGAACAGTCAAAGTCAAGTTGCATGGGGCTCTGAATTACTGGTCAAGTTGAAGATGTCCCTGCTTACTGCAGGGTTGTGAACTAGATAACCTGTAAAGGTCCCTCTAAGCCATTCTATGCTTCTGTGGTTCTAAGACTAAGGAGCATTGGAAAACAATTTCATGTCTGTGTTAAAACCCTGAATCTGTTCTGCTCTTAGGAGAAAAGAGGCAGAATTACTCTTCTGTTAATTTTTAACTAACATTGTAGCTCCTCATAGTCTAGCCTGGTAACCTGTATGTATAGAAAGTGAAAATAATAGTAAACTTGTCTGTACAAGTGAGTTGCAAATGAAACAGGCTGTGCTTTACCTGTAAAAATGTATGTAGGTTCTCAGCTAAACAATGGGTGTGGGAGTTTCCTTTTTGCTTGAAAACAAAATAATAAAAAGCACTAAGCTGAGTGGTTTTAGATAAATTTTAGAATTGGAAGATCTTTTCTTGGTCCTTGTCTGAATAGTGTCATGTATAGACAGGACAAGGTGTCTTTGACTTGTGTTAATACATATGAATGTGCATGAATACAACAACACTGGTCCCCAACTTGAGAAACAGTGCAGATTTTCCTACATGGCTCTAGTTGTTTCAACGCAAGAAAACAGCTTGAAATACTGTCATACCTAACGCTTAGAAAAATCCTCTAAAAATATTTTTCTATGATGTTCAAAATGTGTATTTTTTAAACTAAAAGTAATGGGTGAACATTCTTCTAATATGTACTTTGAAGTAATAAAGAGGATGAACACATTTATTGGTGTGCAGGTCAGCTTTCCATTCATGTTTTAAAATAAATGCATTTAGCTTGGCCATTCCATTCTGTTCAGTTGGACTTGTAGTCAGTTTTCATAGACTCTTAAATAAGAGGGATATATGGGAGGCTGTACTCTGGCATAAGAGAGAAAACTGGTGATACTGGTCTCGTGAAGGTCTTATGTTTTTGGGTGACTATTTTGTGTATTTGTGGCTGCTGTCACTGCTTTTTATAATTATGATGTGGTAGCAAGCGCAGAGGGGGAAGAATATCTTTTTATGGCGGTGGCCTCTGTTGAAAGATAGTCCATTAATATTACTTTAAGCAGGTGTTCTTGGGGCGCTCAGGGCTAGGCACTGCATTCTTAGAAAAGGCAGAGGTTGGGTCTTGACAGAGAAAATCTGAGTGTGCTCTCACACTGAGGAATTAAATTTAAAAGATTGCTCTTCAGTCTTAACAGACTGAAGAAGTTCTAAAGCTTTCTGAAGTCTGCCTGTAAATGCTATAAAAGTCATGAGACCCATTGTTTTTAGTGTGTTAAAGTAGAATTTGTGGCTTGAGCCTCTACCTTGGTGGGGAAATCAGTAGTTCTTTAGTAAATTCATTATTAAAGAGACCATTGCATGCTGAGTGTCCTGAAAACAAAGCTTAATGTCCAGAAGGCCATGAGTATTTTTGTTGTATTACTTGATAGGTTTAAGTACACACATTCATTCACTTCCCTTTGATTCTTTTGTTGAGAATTTTTTTTTTAACCATCAAGAAAAAATTGTATTGGGTAGTATGCAGACAGGAGTGGGTGAAGAGTCTAGTAAATACCATTGAATTTCTGCTTAGTTGAATGTTTAATCCTTTCTTTGTCAGTAACTGATAATGAAGGCTAGTAGAGATTTTGAGAACTTTGCATTTGAGAATGAATGCAAAAATGGCCCTGACTTAGATGCATGCTTTTGAAGGAGGAAGAAGAGTTGCTCTGTAAGAAGTACCATCTTAGGTCTTACATGGTATGTTGAGGAAAAGTGACTCTTTATGAAGAAATTGGAAGTTTGTAAGTAAATTATATAGTGCTATGTTTCCTTCTAAACTCTGGGAATGAAATGGTGTGACCATCCAAGTGCAGCTAATTCATAGAGTTTTTTTAATGTTTCTGTATAAACTAGAAATACTAGGTTATTAGTTATACTTGAATTTTCTCTTCCTAGAAGTCACCTCATTATTTGGAAGAGTAAGTATTTGCTCGTGTTAAAAGGGACTAGGATAAATTGAATTACTACTCGTAAATGTATGTGAAAACATGGCCCAAAAAGTCAGTGTTCTCTTTTCATCTTTGTCCTTGGAAAAGATAGGAATGCTACACTGTTCTCTTTCTCTCTTCTTAGATGACCAGGTATTTGTGTGTGCATGGAAGGGGATAATTGAAGGGGTATTTTCTCTACCAGACCTTCAGACATGCAACTGCAGTGTATGTTGGCAGGCTTAGTTGATTTAAAAGTTGCATGAGCTCCTCTGGGTTGTGCTTAGATGTCTGACTAACTCTCCAGGTTCCCAAGAAGAAAATACTTCAGCAAGACAAGCATTTTTTTTTTTGTCTCTGTACCCCTTTTTTTTTATTTTTTTTAAGAGGGAAAACCTGTCCAAGTTAAGCCAACTGATTGTAGAGCAAACTCATGTCTTGATACAGTGACTGAAAAAAAGGAAAGTTACTTCTTTCAATTTGTGTAATGTAGCATGAGCTATGTAAAAACAGTTTCTAAAACCAAATGGTCTGTAAGGGGGACAATCTCATTTGCTGACGCACAGTTTAAGGTATGGGCAGGAGATCACAAAGATTGTTCTTGCACAGCTGTAAATATGAAATAAGCACATTAGCTTAAACTGCTTGACATGACCCAAGCTCTTAAAAAGGCGACATGTTTAAGCTGTAGCTGGTAACTGAAGATGCTGTTGCTTTATCAGCTCGTCTCTGAGTTTCTGAATAAGTGTAATCCTGAACTGGGTTGAAAAGTTAATACTTAAAAAGTGCCTCTGTCATTTTTATACAAAACTTTTCACTGGAATGGTAGACTGATGAATTTCAAGTTGATCTGACTCGGTTCAATGAAATGTTGGATTTCCCTTAGGAAACCGTTACGAACCTGTAGTGAAAGCTGAGATCAGTTTTCTATTCTGGTAGGTGTAGCTAATGATAGCAGGGAAGTGCTATGCTTCAAGTTGCCTGTCAGTAGTGGCGCTCAGAAGTGCTTTGGCACAATTATTTGGGCCACTAGAATGTCAAAGGCTTGAGTGTCTCTCCAGACATTCTCCTCCTGGGGGTTGGTTTCAGCTTTATCCGTGGAGGTAAAACATGGGTTTTGAAATCAGAAATTTGAAACTGTGTATTGAAAGTCCAGATCTTCCTTTGAGACCCCTTTTGATGGCAGCTCTGAATAACCAGGCTTCAACTTTTAAAAACCAAGGAGGTTTATCTGTGAAATTATGAGTTGTCTGGTACTTTCTGGTTTCAGCATACTATATTTTGAACTGTTTTATGTAGCATAAGGATTATTTCTCGTAGCAAGTTCTGTGAACTAGATGCATGAACTAGTCCTACAGGCTGTGAAAGATCTTCCAGTTATTTACATTTTTCAGATGTTTTGCCTTTTCTTTTAGAAGGAAAAGATACACGGAATGTGATCGGGGTGCCCAGTTTGTGTTACAGAATTCACTTGGTGTTGTAAAAGGAACTGATTTGGAACATAAAGCATGTGTAGAACAACATCTGAGAGTAGTCCTCTTAGCTGTCAACGCGTAGTGCTTCTGTAGGAGACGTTCATGGAGATTGAGAGAAAGAAGTATTTGCAGCTACTAAAACTTTAGGTTCACTCATCTGTGGCTTCACTTAGTTGAGGTACCTGAAGAAGCTGTTTTCTCCTCCGTAGTTAGCTCATGTGAGTTTAAAAGGTTTGCATTCAAAGACTGTGTGTACTCATTGATTGTTTTCTGTTTTCATTGGGAAGGAGTAGGTCTTACTCCTAGCCGTTCTTTTCTCTTTGGCTTCACATGTGAGGTTGGATCAGGCTCTGGACCCAGACGGTGTGTGAGAAGGGTCAGGAATGTGTGGTGAGCAGGAGGATGCCCCTTTTGGGATCAGTGTCCTCTGGGATAAGCTGAGTACGAGCCTGTACCCTCAGAATTGCTGTGTCACTTTAAATATGGGTAATTTTTTCTAAACTGTTGAACATGGACTTTTGGGAAGAAACCCAGAAGAGTATTTACATTGGTTATTTTAAAAATTAATTCATTTTCAACAGAAGAGCTGTAAGTGTTCTTGGGGTATTGAAGTTAATGTTTTGTTACATCTTCTTGGTTTTAACTTGGGATCGAAGCAGTTTGTTGGGACTTACTAGGGGTGTTTGTCATAGGAAGTGGATCCAGAGAGTGAATGTGAGACCTGTGGGAATCCTTTGAGAGGTTCTGGACTTCGGTGTTTCATTGAACTGATCCAGTTTTAAGTGTTAGCTTTTTTAATTTTCATTTAATTTTTTTTTTTCTTAGTAATTTCTGGGCAGTCCTTGAAAAGTTAAACTGAGTATGGAGATGATGATGGAGGACAAATAAATTACAACATACATATGTCAAATTTATTAACTTCTGATTCTTAGCTTGTCTTTTCTTTTGCTTCAATGTGAAATGTATTCAGAAGCTATTTTAGATTTTTGAATTATCTTAATTGCTTAATGCTGTTTAAGAAACACACGCATGTTTTTGAGATATCTTAGAAAACAGACTTAACAGTAGTCTCCTCCATCTTTTCTTTGCTTGTAGTGAGGTGAGCATTACAAAATGTTTGCTTCAGCTGATTGAAGGGGTTATCTTCTCCCCTTCCACCTTGCAGTTTGTCATAGACGCATGTGCAGCTGTAACCGGTATAAACCATGCCATTGAAATTATCCAGTTAAATATAGTATCTCCCTCCTGCTCCTGGCCCCTTTTTTTTAAGGGTTATTTTTAATTAGATCATTCCAGTGATCCAGTTTACAGCACAGCGGTGTAAATGGCTGTAACAGCACAACTGAGTGGGCAGGCATGTTTAAAACTAGTATTGTTTTTGAAGCTTATGTCATGTAACTGCAATTTTTTTTCCATGTCAGGATAATGTTTTTGAGGCACTTGAGGGAAGGTAATGAGAGCTTGAATGTGAGGAGAAGGTATCTGTTACCATAACAAAATAACTCGATTTTGGATACCTGTTAAAATAAAATCTAGGGCATACTTAAGCAGTGAACACCACCACCTTCTTCTGAGCCCCCTGGTAGCTGATCAGTAGTGCTTTTCTTCCAGGGAGCTCTAAAATATTTCAGGTGTGAGTGGAGAAAGCTGAAGCATGGTGGTTCGCTGCCTGCAGATCTAGGGGCTGCTGACTCACAAGCTGTTTGATAAGCAATTTATGTGCTCACTTGATATTTTTTTTCTGCTAGTTTAGCTTTTGTGCTGCAAGATGTATATCCATACTGAATGAGGATGTAGTTGTGTCGGGGGAGTGAAATAGAGAAAATCTCTGGTTCTTGCAGACACTGCAGAGGGTTGCTGAGCAGGAATTGTACTGCAGTTATTTTACAGCACTAACGCTGCTCTAGGGTTGCTGGTAGTTGACAGTATAGATTAAAGAAAACATTTTGCTTCCTTAATATTTTTGTGTAATGCAGCATTTGATTCTTAGAGTGTCTTTGGGATGATAGGAAAATGCTTAGTTGGCAGTTGAAGTCTTGGTGGTGACATGTAACTAAACACATTTGGTTGTCCTCTGCATTGCAGCTGAAAGAGCTTTCCTTCCTTTGCTTTTGCCTTTCTGATACAAATGGGTTTAAGGAAGAAAAAAGTGAAGTAACTTCTGTTCTGTTCCTAGTGGTTAGAAATGGATGTGTTAGCCTTTATTTTTAGCTTATAAATGGCTGAATGAAAATGAACAAAGCATTTGCATAGGACCGAAGAATATTTGACTGTTTAACAAAAACTTGCACACTGTTTGAATTGTTACTGCAATATGCTTAATCTGGAGATACCAGCCATGCTGAATTAAGGCTGTGTGAAAAACTAGACAAACAATTGTTGTTATTTGTGGTAGTTTTTGTCTCTTCTCCCACCCATCCTCCTACCTGATGCCCTTGGCCACCAAAATGGGTGATAAAGAGTGTTTTGCCGCATAACTTTGCAATTTCTTTTCCTCAGCAAAGTTGATCTGCTTAGTGTTCTCTAAGAATTTGATGTTCCTTTTGTTATTGTTGGTAGGTTTGTGTTGGAAGCTGGATCACAGAAGTTTGGGTTTTTTAATGCAGTTTTGTAGGTGCTGTTTAAACTGGCTGTGTTAGCAGTCTCTTTACTATGCAGCCTCGCAAACAATTGCATCTCTGACTGAGGGAATTGTGATCTGCAGCACAGGAGTAAGTGGTTTGAACAAGTAGAAACACCTTAAAGTTTTGTCTGCAAATCTGGTTTAAGGTACGTTAAGCAGCAGACGCTTCAGTTGCCCTGGCTGGCTTTGCACTGGGGCATTACAGTGTTTGAGCTCTTTGCCCTCCCTTTTGACTTCACAGCTCAGCTATGGTCTCTTAAATCATGAAAACACTTCTGTGATTGTCCAACCATGTCATAATCTATTCTAAAGTTAGTATGTAAAGAGCAAAATGACCTTGTTTCCTGTTGTGATACATCTCTGACAGGCTGAATGCACTTCAGCTGGGGCTGCTGTGTTTGACTGCTGTTACCCTGAGCTACTGTCTGTCGCCAGCCTGAAATCCCCAGTAATGCACTTTTAGAGCTCAGGAAGTTCTTGACTTCTTTGGTTTTGCCTAGGCCATTAGTGGCTCTGAAACACTGCAAGATGAAGTGTTGCATCCAACCAGTAGGATTTCCAAAGACACAGACTGATTACATCAAAAAGACCAAGTCTCATAAGGGCAGCTTTGTGTTTCAGTAAGTGATGCTGGACGTCAGATACTTCTGTTCCACAGATGTTAATCTCTCCAAAAGGTCTGAGATCGAACATAAGATTTGAATTAGTTGAACAAATATCTGTAAAATGCTTTAACTGTCTTGAAACAAAAATAGTGAAAACCAAAGATCACAACCTGCAAAAAAAACTGTCTTGCAGTGGCAAATATGAACTCTGAAACAATGGATACATCAGGGTCTTAATCCTTTTACATTCAGTATGAAGTGTTTGTTTGCCTTCCTTTACATGTTGCTTGTTACGCAAGGTTGGTAAGATAGTCGTTGAGAATTCACTTTGAGAGCTATTTTTTAGTAAGATCGCAGCAAATTTAATAGAAGATAATTATGATCTGTGATAATACAGAAGTGGTGCAAACTTAGAGCTTAATAGCTGGATATGTTATTCTTAAAGGCTTTGCTTCCTTTCTAAGAACCTTTCTAGTTACGCTGTTAGAATCTTTGACTTGGGCCTGCATAAGTTTTACCTGCTTTTGGCTAATGCCAGCATTCTTGTATTGAAGCAGACTAGAGAACTGATCCTGCTGCAGTTGAAACTTTTAGTTTCTCTCCGTGAAAAAGAAACCTTAATGCACTTGAACAAAAATATTGTAGAGCTATTAATATGAACTGTGTTGGTGGGAATTCTTGCACAAAGGATTAGAAAGCTGATTTAAATTCTTTAAAACTATCTTAACTGATGCACGTTCAAAGAATTATTCTGAATCTTATTACATTGACAGTGTGGTTTTGCAGTTGTTTTTGATTCTATACTCATACAGTGGTAATAAGCTCTGTCTCAGAGCTGAGTTCACTTCTCTGTTTAGAGTGAAGGAAGCTTGTGCCTTGCGAGTGTTCTCCCCTTTAGGAAGAATGTGTATTTCTTCAGAAATTAAGACTAGTCTTGGAGATGTACTGTGATAACCACGTAACATTAAAATATTTGTCTCTTGGGGAAGTATTTAGTTTTTTTTAACCTGGAATATAAGTTTTCTCAGGTGCTACTTCTGTGTCCTTGTGTAATGCATTACAGTCTGTGCTTATTCTAATACTAGTAGCTAATTTTGTTAGCGTAAGTAGAAAAAAGCAGGAACTCTATTTTGGCTTCTTGTAATAGCATTTTTCTTTCTTTTCAGAGCAAACTTGATGATTATCAGGAACGAATGAACAAGGGAGAACGTCTGAATCAAGATCAACTGGTAAAAACTAAAAACATGCCAAATCTCAAAGCTGTGATCTGAATGGGGAAAGAATGGCTGCATTTCACTTCCCCTTTCCCTGTATTAAGATCTCTGAGTTGGCCTCAGGGTTTTTTTATTGCCTAGAACATCTTAATTTTTGTTAGTCAGAAATGCGAAGAATAGGTAGAGGAATGTGTCCTGATGCTTTATGCTTGTTGTAGTTAGGTTGTAAATAAGCTGCAGTGAAAACGTGGATACCTTAAAACATAGGACTGTTGAAGAAGCCAACCTTTGAGGTTCTTTGGCTGTCATCCTCCTCTTAGAAAATGTGCCCAGGAACTTAAGAGAGTGTGGTCACTTAGTGGTAGCTTGCAAATACCATACAGTCCAGATAGCTTAGAGCAAGTTCTGAAGAGCCGTGGAAATGAGCTGTGTCCATGTGTGTATCACAGTTCTTGGTGCAGCAGGTGTGATGCTCTGGGCAAGGAGGACTCACTCCATGTGTGGTACCTGTTTCTTTCGTTGAGGTTGTTCCTTAAAGTAGGTTATGGTGGAACTGAATAAACAGCAGTTTCCCAGTTTTAGCAGACATAAAACTAGTATCAAATTAAATTCAGTTGTATGATGCAAGCATGCATACTGATACTTGGAGATTACCACGTGCTCAGTAATTAACAATATTTTGTTGATAATGTTTAACATCAGAAAGAGTGAAGGAAAAGAAACCTTGTACTGTGCAAGTATTCTGGCTGTTCACAATTACTAGAATTAACTGCTTCCCTTGGTCCATGTGATCTTTTCATCTATCAAGGCTTTGCTTTGGTGGTTCTGTGCCAGTTGAAAACTGTAATATCACTGTTCTTTTTTTCTTGTTTTTTTTCTGCTTGATAAGCAGGGAGGATAATTGAAATTTCATACTGAGGAGGGAAGCTTTTGAACTTTTTTGAAGGCTGCAGCCAGACTAACACAATTCATAAAATCTTTTTTGGTTGGAGAAAGTATTTTGTTTATTTTCTTAATTTATGTATTTATATCACACTTGCTGGAAGTATTTATTTTCACTTATTTCTTCTCCTTCTACAAATCAGCTAAGAATGATGAATTTTGTAAATTGCCTATGTGTAGGCAATTTTCTCAGAAGTAGTAATCCTTTAAAAAAAAAAAAAAAGGCAAAACCAGTTCATGTTCCCTGCTCATCAAAGAAAGTAGCACCTTTCCTCTAGGTCAGTAGTTCAAGAACATTCATTGCTACATTTGGTACAGCAGGAGTGCAAATGTCTCGGCTGCTTTTTTTCTCTCAGTTTGACTAACTTTTCAGTGCTGCAGAATGGGTTAAGGAGATTGGATTGCTTTGGTGCAAATCAGAATACTAGATTTAAGAAAACAGCAAATAGTAAAGATTTGTGGAGGAGGAAATGTTATGCTCTTGACAGCAGTTTGAGTTTGACTCAAGATTCTCAATCATTTCTCTCTTGAGATGCTTTGAGTTGCCAGATTAGTCTCCATAATATTTTTGGCCAGTGAAGACCAAAATTTGTCTTAACACAGTTGCAGTCCCGTTCAAGGATGTCACGTCTCACTTAGGAACTAAGTCTGCAGGAATTCATTTGTTGGAAGTGCGTGTTTTGTTCTGTTTGTGATAGTTTACTTTCGTGGTATTTTTTTTTTAAGGATGCAGTGTCAAAGTACCAGGAAGTGACGAATAATCTGGAATTTGCTAAAGAACTGCAGAGGAGTTTCATGGCTCTGAGCCAAGATGTAAGTATAGAGTGAGTGGTGCAGTGGCACTGTCAGCTGCAATACCAAAGATTTAGGCTTTAAACTTTCTTCACGCCAATACCAGATGCAGTAGTCGCTTCTGTTTCCAGACTTGAAGTGCTCATGATTTCTTGCGTGTTCGACTGTTGTTTTACTCTGTGTATTAGTTTGTCAGGTTTTCTGAAGACTGTTCAGAAAAGTTTTTGGGGATGGACTACGTAAACGTATGGAATGATAACTTATTTTTCTGACAAAACATAACTGTTGAAAACTGTTTGCAAGAGACCTGTCATGTAACATTTTAGACAGCCTTGTCCTGGCAATAGTAACATTTTCTTGAAAGAAAATGGTGTTTTAACTTGCTTTGCTTTTTGGAAAGTGGGTGAAGGTTTTAATTTCTTTATATTACTATAGGATATCAGATCTCAGCAACTGAAAGCATTGCAGTTCCTTTCTAAGTATTTCCGCTGTCTTGTTAACTGTAAATACAATCTGAAACTACTGTATGGGATGTGATCAGTGCTATTTTTATAAAGGGTAAGTTGACTGAATAGTAGTGAAGCAGGTAATGTTTTAGGTTGGTTTTATCAAGGATGTAAAATCACAGCAGTGTAGTCAAGAACAAGTGCTGAAACTTATAGACAATTCCTGTTCAAACAGCTTTGCTTTATATCTTGTGCCAAGAGCAGCAAATGGAAAGATACACTTCAGGCCTCTGCATTATCATTGAAAGGAAGAATTCTGCGGCAGGCTGAAAGTATAATGTGTTCTGCAGGACTGGAAGCTTCTAAAGGCCATAATACACTTAGAGTCAGTGAGTTACAGAAAGAGCAGCAGTGCTGGTACTGCAGCAAATGGGTCTAATGAGTGTATTTAGGTTGTGAGCAGACTAAGATAGTTTGAAGGGCATCAGCGTCTTTACATAAACTCCTGCTGCATTTGATGCAGTGGTAAATTTATAAGCATTTAAGCCATGTTGTTTCTTTGCTTTTCTCGCATCAGGGCTCCATGTATGTTTGTGGGATGTTAGTACTGAAGAATTTTGTTCTGACAAGTTTGTCATGAAGTGTCTCCCCTATCAGTTAAAAGAAGCAGATGAATCCAGGAGTAGTAAATTTGTGTTCTGCTTTCAGACTGGGTTGCAGTTTTTTCTCACTGGAGCTAGTTCTCATATACAGTTGATTTTAAAATGTCTTCGATTTTTGAAAAAGAAAGGATATGACCAAGATCCAAAATGATCCCAGGTTTATGATATCAATTTTTGAAATTTGTCTTAATTGATGGGCTTGTGACTCTCCTCCTGTAACTTCAGGTTGTTAAGTAGCATTTCAACACGGACGTCCATCTCTGCTTATCGATAAAAGACATTTAAAATATTTATTCTTCCCGCAAGTTCAAGGCAACCTCAAACTTCTTTTAATTTTAAACAGATCCAGAAAACAATAAAAAAGACAGCTCGCAGGGAGCAACTGATGCGAGAAGAAGCCGAACAGAAGCGTTTAAAGACTGTGCTAGAGCTGCAGTTCATTTTGGAGAAATTGGGTGACGATGAAGTTCGTAACGACTTGAAACAAGGAACAAATGGAGTGCCAGTACTGACAGAGGAGGAACTGACAATGCTTGATGAGTTTTACAAGCTAGTTTACCCTGAAAGGGACATGAATGTGAGGTAGGCTTACAGTGAAGTACTTCTTAGAATTGTCAAGTCAGGTAACATACTTATTCCAGTATAACTTAAAAGATTTGATAAGAAATTCACTCTCGATAATAATTTTTTAAGGTTGACTGAGCAGTATGAACAAGCATCTGTTCACCTGTGGGACTTACTGGAAGGGAAGGAGAAACCAGTCTGTGGAACAACTTGTAAGTATAGTCTCTGTATTGAGAGAGAGTGCCCTGAATTTGTTCTTGAGCTAAAATAGTGTCTGATAACTCACTGCCAAAATTCTCTTCTATCTTTCTGAGTTTTTACCAGTAGCTACTTTCTCAGACCTTCCCTGGACTGTAACAGAATAACTTATTGAAGGGTGAGCTTTGTGTAATGTATTTTTTGTAACTAGTGTAGCATTTCTTAGTATTTAAGCTTGATCTTCTCAGCAGTATTCTGCAGCTGGTGGTGCTTAGTAGCAACTTTGTTTTCTGGAAATGTGCCTGTGAACAAGGAGCTATGATGGTGATACGACCTAATATGTAAACTGATGTGGCCTTTTTTAGTGTGATCACAGAATGTTCTGAGTTGGAAGGGACCACCGATACCAAGTCCAGCTCCTGTCCCTGCTTAGGAGAACCCAAAAACTCATACCATGTTTCTGAGGACGTTGTCTAGATGCTTCTTGAATTAATCTTTGTCTTGCGCAGAAAGCGTTCTGGTTTTGCCCTTTTTTGATTAACTTTGTAAATCAATGTGTGTGTCATGCAGATGAACGCTGCCTTGCAGAAATGTAAATTTTCACAAATGATACCTTGTAACATTAGATCTGAAAAAAAATGGCTCTGCTAGGCCTTTCTTGCATCATGGGGTATTTGTGAGGCCTCTTAATTGGAAATAAATAGCTATGTTTTGGGGCATAGAATCATTTTGTATGTAGAATTACTAATAACTTTCCTCCTTTATAAGAAAAGTATTTCATTGGAGCTGTATTGAGTTGTTCAAAGTTGTGTCTTGTATTCATAGAAAGTGAAATGACAGTATTGCAGTTGTTCTCTAACCTGCTATATTGAGAAATGACACCCAAGGTGATTGTAAGATACTGTGACCTTAATAGTAACTAGATATTCCTTGTTTGTAGCAGAATAGGGAAATTTACATTGTTTGCGTCATTGAAAAGAAATTTAGTGAGATTGGTTTTTTCATTAATATTTGTTCTGCAAGAACCCAAGTCTGAAATGGTTGTGATGTTACAACTTTGAGAGCCTGAAGGCCATGTCACATGTACTTTGAGGAGGTGGAGAAAGGAGGAGGAATGGAGATAGTTTTCAGGAGAGGGTGGATGCAAGGTCCTTGGAGACCTTGTCATTCTCCTACTGGATGAAGTTGGGCTGGGTATTCTATCTGAATATCAGGATGCATTTGTAGTGATGTTGTTAACAGCCGTTGATGGATTGCTTAGCCTTAAAATAGGGATGAACGTTTCATTTATTTCTTCGCTTTCCTCTGTATTGCTTTGCCAGGTGAATATTGTGAATCTCTGGTTTTGGGTATGTTTTGGTTTCTGTTGGCCTAGACGGTAACACTGCCTTGCTAATGGGGCTGATGTGTTTTGGGTTAAGACACTGGTGTTCATCTGAGTGCAAGCTCATGCTTGTTCCGCTCAGAAAAGCTGGTTTGAGCCACTTCACCTCAGGGGAAGAACCTTCAGGAAGGTGGTGCCTGTGGGAATTTGTACTGTTCTGACATTTTTTTTGTACGAATTTGACTTACAGTATGGTGTTTTAATTAGGAAATTGCAAATAAAATCAGTTGCAGTTGAAACTTCAGACAACGTCTGAAACTTTCCACACTGAAATCTAAGCAACCAGAATTTTTTTAAATAGCAAGAATAAAAGTATGGTAATTAAATCAATCCTTTTAAAAGCAAGGTTAAGTGTTTCACAAATCTTCTGAAGAGCATTATATAGTCGTAAGAGGCTCTTTACCCTTCCAGATTTTCTGAATAGAAGTTAATTATTGCTTTATTTAATATTTTATTTATTTATTTGCCTCATAAGACAGTTTGTGGACACTGGTACTGGCTTAGGGTGGCAACATGCAAAAGGGTAATAAAATGGATGTAGGAAGAAAAAAAAGATTTCTCTGAGTTACTGTTACTCTTTAACTTCCACTTTCCTAGATAAAGCGCTAAAGGAGATCGTTGAACATATTCTTCAAACTAGTTACTTTGATAGCACCCATAACCATCAGAATGGATTATGTGAGGAAGAAGAGGCAGCACCTGCACCTGCAGTGGAAGATGCTGTAGCAGAAGCTGGTAAGAATATGAATATCCCTTGTGACTAGCATATTTGTGTTATACTGTCTTGTCTCTTTGCATTTGTCAGAATGATTACATTGCAAATGCAGTTTTAAGCCTTGTCTCTAAGGTCCTCAGGTGTACTTGTGTTCTGAATAAGAAAGCTGTTTCTTGATGATCAGGTATAAACCAGCCAGGCAACGTCTAGAGGGGCAGTCAGCCATTCCTTTAACCTGGCACTGAGCAGGGAAGAAAAGCAGATTTGTGTTCCAGAATGGTCCTGACTCTTGTCAGCTGCTACTTTGGAGGGACAGTAATCCTTCCTAATAATCACATCATAAATGTCTCATATCATGTGCAAGGAAAGGTTTGCTGTTCTAACTGTGGAGCGTCAGCTCAATGCAGGAACAAAGTCACTCAGGAGTACTTGGGTTTGAACACAGCTTTCAGCACTTTTCCAATATGTCACGTGCTGAAATGTGAACCCAGCCTCACCGTGGAATTATGTAGAAGCTGGTTTATGCAAATGAAACCAACATAATCTCTTTCTTATTTAGTTTTCCTGTACAACTTTGCATTATGATTTATAAACAAAATTCTGATTGTCTGTAGTATTAAAAAAATTGAAGAGTAAATGTTTGTTTCTGAATTCAACAGATACTTAACTGTTACAAATCATCAATATTGCCTCTCATTTTGGATCTGATCAAAATCCCACCCTCTTGATGATGTCTGACAAGGCAACTATTTCCTTAGTGAGCTCCTTATATTCAATACTGATGTCACTCAGTAGTAAATGTGTCCATTCTTATACGCTGTACCTCATGTGTACTAATATATTCTAGTGTTTTATTAAAGAAGTAAAAATGCTTTTTAATAAAGGATGACTGCAAAACTGCATCACACTTCAAAATTCCACTTCTTTTGGGGGAGTTCTTTTCATTGACTTTTGTATCTTCTGGATCTGTAGCATGGCTTTTGGTTTATTTGTGTTTTTTTCACATAAATGGTATATTCTTCTTTCAGAACCTGATCCAGCAGAAGAATTTACTGAGCCAACTGAAGTGGAATCAACTGAGGTATTAGTCACTGGAAAGACTGTCATTTTATACAGCTTTAATGCCACTTACTTTTACTTTCATACCCTTTCTTATTTTTATTTTAGTATGTAAACAGACAATTCATGGCAGAGACTCAGTTCAGCAGTAGTGAGAAGGAACAGGTAGATGAGTGGACAGTTGAAACGGTTGAGGTAAGATCTTGTGTACTGCAGGTAAAATGCAATCCCTGTTTCCGCTGGCTCGCAATTCATGATAGGTTATAGTACTGCACCCTTTCTTCCCCAGTATATGTAAAAATAAGTAGGCTTGGACTCACTCATTATGCAGTCAAATATTTAGCTGGCTAAGTTTGTGGGGAACTTGCTTTTGTTCAATAGTGGCTTGCTTGGGAAAACAGGACTTAAGTCTGAGGCTTAAAGATTTTTTTTCCAACACTTTTTTTTAAAGAGAACTTTGCTGCCGTTGTAGAATTTAAGTTTTAGCTACACAGCTGCTGACAGCATGGCATAGGTGTGCGTTTCATTGAGCAGTTCCATGGAGAGTGAGCTGAAAACTAGTATATCAACTAACAGCTACCCCAGATTGCATATGCACGTAAATTGATGTTAAAATATGCCTGTCTGTACATCTCTGCTTTCAAGAGCTGTAGTAATTTAACTCGTTACTGCTTTACAGTTGAGTGATTGTCCACTTGCAGTGCTTTTGGTATGTTACTATTGGGATCCTTTCCCAGTTTAGTGATTTAGGCTGGCTATGGATTGAACTACACGTACAACTCCTTTTTAGGATACTGGAATCTGTGTTCTTCACGTACTGGGAAAGGACGAGTCACGTAGAGTCATTCAGATGTTTATGTTGGGACTTGGTATCTTGGGACTTGGGTATCCATCTGTTAGGAACAGGTCTGAACAGCATCTTCCAGATGTTGAGGATCAATTTTTTGTTTACTTTAGCCTACACTAGCAGCGAATTATAAATGGTAGGTTTTTTAGACGTGATGTCTTCAGGCCTTTTTAAACGTAGGAGTGGAGTAAGTGTTCATCTGTTCAGGTCATGAAAAGGAGGAGGTGTTTTGTTAGTATCTAATCTGCCCAATTTTTATAGTCAGTGTGGCTGAAATTCATATCTTGTAGTGTTGAAGACCATCAAGAGATTTAATACTACTTAGAATGAGGCTTCTGTAACTAGAGAACTTTGCCATGTGTGAATGATTTTGGTAGCATCTTGTCACAGTATCCCATTCCCTTGTCCCTTGTGTAATTAAAAAAGCCCTACAGTAGCATTGCTATTGAATGCAATTTAAGAATGGTCTTAAACTGAAAGAAACCCTGCCAAACAACACTAAAGTCATGCTTTATTGGGATGTTCTTGCAAGACGCAGTGTTTTGAAGTTATTGCATGATTGGCTTCAATCTAAAATATACCCAAATTACATTGCTGTTTATACCAAGTGTCCAGAGTGGCTTAGAGGTTCAGTTCTCTGTAGGTCTTAATATTACAGGTGAAGACATGAGTGTATAGGCTGTGTCCTTAGCCTTGAAGCCTGTTCTGCTTCCCTTTTCTCTTTAAGACTACATATTGCAAAGTTTAACTTAAATGCTTCCTTATAGGATTAATAATCATATGGATTAACTGTACTAGTACAGCAAAAGAATTCAGGGTATGGTTTTGTATCAGACTGATTTCAAACTCTTGATTTTTCACGTGTCTTTTAATAGATAGCTAAATCAGCTTTTTTTTTTCTAGCACAATACAACAAATGTCTACTCTAGTACTCCTTTCTGTCTTGGTTTCTTGGACTATGTTGAAATGAATAACTTAGAGTTTAGCGTTTAAGAGCCTCTTCTCAGACTTCACAAAAAAAAGGGGAAATTGAGAATAATTGTCTTCAAAAATTACTCTTGCTATTCTCCCTGGCACCAGAATACTATTTCTCATGTGAATGCAACTGACTTATCCTTTGGGAGGACTAGATGCATGTTGCATAGAGCCTTTGTCCTGTCCAGCTCAAGGTGGCTATGGCATTAGTGTAGTAAGGGCTGTAAATGATGACTGTAAATTTTGGAACCTGATAGTGTTCCAAAAGAACATTTACATGGAAGATTTCCATCATTGTTTATGAAGGGTAAGGCTTTTGCGAACTCCTCTCTTCCAGTAATGCCCCAGTAGATGTGACAGAGTCAAGATTTCTGTGGTCTGGTATGTTTATAGTTCAAGAAGTGATGGTGTCCTGCAGTGACAGTTCCATATGGGCCTTCCACGAGTTCTAAACAAAGGAATTTGCTTGTGAATTCTCAAAGTGTATTTGGATTATGTGTTGTCATAATTTTGGTGAAGATGTTCTGCACCCGTAACAGTGGGGGTTCTGGTTGTGGGGGGCAGGGTTATGGTTTTTTTAGGGTATTTTGTTTGGTTTATTTCATGTTTTAAGTACTTATTTTTTTAGTAAATACCTGAATCTGTATACAAAGTTCTGTGTCTTAGATGATGGAATTCTAGTTGGATGAATGTGTGTATTTTGTGTAGAATTTGAAACTGTACTGGGACTGCCAGAATATAAGTTTGTTCTGGTTGGTTTGTGGCCTCTTTAGACTTTCCTTCTCCTTTGCCCATTGGCCCTGTCATTCTGCTCTGATTGTTTCTGGGCAACTCTGTCTGCTGAGAAGGTCAAGGGGCAGGGTATAAGAAAGGGAGCATGTGCAGTTTGTCGAATACTGTTTTGCAGAGAGGTTCAGCTTTCCTAAAAGGAAACTTTCGTCTTGTTGTTGTGCCCACAAGATGAATGGAAATGTGTGATTGGGCAATATTTGGATTTTTGAATAATGATCCTTGTGTTTGAGTAGTCTCGTCTCTGTACCTTTTTCGTGCAGCAGACTGCTGGGAAGCTGGTAGCTGCAGAATTGCATCCTGTCCATTGGCTGCTTGGAATGCAAAACTGGACCTTTTTTGTAGGTTCATCCTGTTATAACAGGTCAAAGTATTGGGTAATGATAATGAGGCAAAAGGAATAGAGCCTAAACAGTTGCTTTGGACATCAAAAAAGAGGTTTGAAAAATACAATGCAATATACTAAACACCATCTGAAGTCGGTAAGCTAGTATTTGCAAAGAAGGAAAAAGTTTGGTAAAATTCTGTCCCTGTTTTTTGTTCTTGACTATTCCATCAGCTTGGTTTTTCTTGAATATTCTGGATTGTTACGAATGACTTGGACTTCATAAGTTGATTGAGTGCTCAAATAATTAAGAACATCTTTGATTATTACTATATAGGAGATGAGTAGCTCTTGGTTTTACCTCCTGAGTGTCACTTTGTCATCAGGCTGGCTTTTTTCTTTACATTGAGTGCTTTGTAATGTAAGAGTGTACTGTAAATAACACTTGAAAAAAATACATACTCTCAGGGCTTGTTTCTTATTTTGGAAGCATCCCATCATTTGGAGTTTGGGGACTATGTAATACAGCAGAGCAGTTGTGCTTGTTTTCCAGTGTGGACAGCCTTAGGGTATGCTTCCATGGGAACTGTCACATTGCTACTCTTTGGATGGTTAATAGCTGTGATTTGGATCTGAAGGGAATTTTGAAAAGAAATGGAGGCTGTGGTTGGTTTTTAGATTTATTTAGATGTTTGTTGGTTTTCTTCTCAATGTTCTGTTACAGATGGCTAGGGATTTGGTAAGGAAGGGGGCATTGGAGTTTGTCAGGCAGTTGCATGTGTGGAACATCATATGCAAACAATGTTTGTATATCTGAGCAAGGAGCAGGCATATGGGAAGGTGCTTTAGCTTTCTTTAAGAAGTTGAAAGAAAATTAAAGGCTTTGAGCGTGGGTAGAGGGAGTTCTTATTTAAACTTCAGACCTGTGATTATAGTACGGTCTAAAATAGAACTGTTTTGTACAGCAGCCATGACAAGTGACAAAAATCTGTTTTCTGCAGTTCTAATAAGAAAGTGGCTATTTTGCATAAATATTTTGAGCTTTGTGTGACTGTAAGTGTAAGACTTACCTGTTTATCTGGAAGATGATTAAAAGCTCAAAGGAACAGAGAAGCAATAAACAAATGGACAATTACCTTTTTAAAGGACAGTTGTTTACATGAGTGCAAAATGAAGATGACACCTCTGTATTGCCTAAAGAGCAAAACTGGTTAGGAGGGCAAAAGTGCTACTTTGTGCGGCTCAGCTATGCTTGTAACTATCTGTTTTCAGTCTGTTTGATGGATGTTCTTAGATGCTAGTGTGTAGCATTTCGGGTTGCTCTGCTTGTCTTTGAGGTGGTATTTGAAAGCATTTTGCATTTGTACCTCTGTGTGCCCCATATTGGAATATGCCTGGTAACTCTGAGCTTTCTTGCCTAGTGTGAGTTGTGCTTCTGCTTCTGGGCTTCTGATGTCCCTTTGTGGTGCTGTCTTGCAATCCTTCCATCACACAGTGCTGCCTGCTACTCTGAGACCATCAATCCAGGTGGCTAGGAGAACATTTGAACTCCAGTCTAGATGTGGCCATGAATGTTTTAAAATTTTGAAGTCTTAAAGACCTCAAAATTCTGACTGTTACTTAAATGTACCAAAAAAGTGTGAGAAAAGAGTTGTCCTCCATGTGTGCACCTTCCTGAAACTCAACTGTTCCCTGCATTTGTTTGGATTTCTAAATGTTGATAAATTGCTCTCAAATCCTGCTTTAAAAAAAAATGCCTGTGATATGGAAAAAAATATCATTAGCGCTGTTCTTGCTGGTTAACAGAGTAGGTGGAAAGCAAATAGAGTGGTCTGAACTGTCTCATCCTGTGAAGTGCTCAGATCGGTTGCTGGCCACCAGTTGTGGTGTGACTGTAGAAAGTTTTTTTTCCTCAAGAACACTAGAGCAATTATGCCTGTAATTAGTTAGGCAATAGCCTTAAGTTTCAAGAACTACTGAGTCGCTTTTGTGCAGTGTTGTCTTAAGCTGAATTTTCAGTCAGTTGCTTGTTTCTTCTTAGGTTGTAAACTCACTGCAGCAACAAACACAAGCTACATCTCCTCCAGTTCCTGAACCTCACACGCTCACTACTGTGGCTCAAGCAGATCCTCTGGTTAGAAGACAACGAGTACAGGACCTTATGGCACAGATGCAGGGCCCCTATAACTTTATGCAGGTAGGATGAACCCACCCTACTGTGAAGCTAGAAACAAATTAGCACTTTCTGGCTCTTAGTCATGATTTAAGGAGTCTACTGTGGTTTATTTGACAGATAAAATGGTCTTGCAAACCATATAGTGCTGCATGCCAAGATCTTATCCAAAGCCTGCAAACCAGTATTACTGTCCAAGTTCAACTAGAATGTTGTTTAGCTTTTTTTCGGTTCTTGTTTGTGCTGAACCTACAGAGGATGCACAAAGTTTTTCATCACTGGATGCTGTAGTGTTTTCTGCTTAAGACCAAAGTAAAATATTTCTTCTGTAAGCTTGCTTTAATTGTGGTGTTACGAAAAACATCAACACATGAAGAGAGTACTTTTTGGGTTGCATCTTTTAATGCTCTCTTCTAACCCATTAAGTCAGAAACGCATTGGGAGGTAATGGAGTACATCAGAAAAAGCTTCTCCTCCTCTGCAAAGAAAGTGTAGACACCTTGGTAACAAATGAGGCATGTGCTTACTTGTCTTTTCCTACAAAGTAAAAAATGTTAATTTAGGATAATGAATAAAGAACAGATCATTGCCTGTTCTCTCTGGCCAGTAAAATATCCCACCAGTTATCTCTTTGTCAGTTAAGTTCTAATTTGTATACCTGAACTGAATGTTTATTGTTAGAAATCATTTGGGAATTTTTATTACCTTAATTTTAAATGTGTGGCAAAACCAGCAGTTGTATAACTGTGTACTAGACTTTAACGGTGACTTGGTAAATTCTATACTCTGAATGTTAGTTTTTTAAAAGTACAGTAAACTGGATTTGATTTTTTTTTTTCTCCCAGGACTCTATGCTGGAGTTTGAGAACCAGACACTTGATCCTGCCATTGTATCTGCACAGCCCATGAATCCAGCACAGAATTTGGACATGCCGCAAATGGTTTGCCCTCCAGGTTTGTAATGGTAAATCCTAAACACAACTATCGGGAAAGCCTCCAAGTCCTCTCATTAGCAGTGTTTTACTTATTGCTACATAGGAAATGGGTTGTTACATCACTGTTAGTGTGATTTTTCTCAGAAATGCAATTGTATTTTCAAGCATTTGGAGACTTCAGAGTCTCATTTGCTTCTGGGTTTTGCTTGAAAGTGTGCAACATAGAATCACAGAATCGTTAGGTTGGGAAAGACCTTTGATATGTAGTTCAGCCATACCTGTCCACTACTAAATCCCGGGCATGTTAAACTTTATTAAATGAGCAAAACATAGTTTCATAGCCTTTTTTTAATAGCCTTTCAGGAATCACTGGAATGTTTTGCGCATCTGAGAAAAAACATACTTGAATGGAAATGGTATTTCAAGTACAGTTTTGCCGTACTGAAGGCGTAATCATTTTTTCAATGATGAACTCTCAAATAACTGATTTAGATAAGATGGTAATTCTATGCTGTAGAAGGTTTGATTGTACTCTGTAATAAGCAAAATTATTTTACTGCAGTTCATGCTGAGTCAAGACTTGCCCAACCTAATCAAGTTCCTGTGCAACCAGAAGCTACGCAGGTAAAATGTTCAGTAAGTTGATTTTGGATTTTAAATTTATTTCAGTCTTGATTGATCCTGTAATAGGATTTAATTCCCTAGCTACGTGGGAAACTTAAGAAAAAGCTGAAATTCTGATTTTGGAAAATGGGTTATCTTCTCAGTGTTCATTGAGGAAACTGCATTTATAATTAGAGACCTCCTTAAGTGAAAGGCACAGGCATGGAAGTGGTTGCAGTTTGCACTGCTCTAGTTGGCCCAGTGTGACCCCCTTGGTAGTTAACCACTTCTTCCAATTTGGGGAGCTCACTTCGTTCCTCAAATGCAGTATGCGGGTGTGATTTATTTCACTTCACAAATTGACTTCCACATGCTTGGGTATTAGGCTTCCATTACTTAAAATTTGTATCCCTTGTAACAGTGGTATATTTTTTTATGACTGCAAGGAAGGACTTTGGGATGCTGCTCTGTGCAGTCGTTCTCAAATATATGACATTGATCTTGAGATCTCTCTGTGCATTCTGTTCAAGGTGGACTAATAATTTGATGTGTCAGTCTTAACATGGAAGAGAATACTATTAAACAAAACCGTGTGGAATAACATTTTTTAAATGTAGATAGAAGCAAATTGTCCTTTATCTGCTTCTTTGTGATAGAAAAAAAATTATTTGGTTAAAGTGTAGTCTGCATCTGTTTAAGTGGCCATCAGATGGCTCATAGATTGAACAGACTAATTGTATAGTTTGTGATGGTTTTGTCCTGTCCTATTTGGGTCGAGTCCTGTTTGCTTGCTTGGATAACACTTTAATACTGGATTTCTAGAGCAGTCAGAACGCGTTTGACTTTTTCAGTTGAGCTTTAATGAAATTCCTGTTCAAGTAGGATCTCTTAAACTTCTGTGGTGTATAAATGGTGTATTTGCCTTGTTGGTAGGATGTGCTGGTTTCTTGATGAGTTGTCTAGCTGAAAGAACTTCCTGATGTTGTATGAAGCACGTGTTATCTCTGAGGACTCAGATAGTCTCAAGTAATGAATCTGATCCCTGTAGGTGCTTGGAAACCAAAAGAAAGATCTGGATAGATTGTGTATTTCAGGGTGATGCTGATATAAATTACCTGCTTTATCTTGTCCAGATTAGGTCTCCAGGTTTTGAGTCACTTATTTGTACAGAAACAGGAATGTGGTTTTGTTTTTTGGCTTTCTTCTGGATGTAGCTACATGAAGTTCTAGTATACTCAGCAAGATATTTTTGAGAGCGCTGTCTCTACACTAGCTTTTATTTTACTGTTAAATGATGTGTCTGACTTACTGCAGTGGATTTGTTGTTTTTCTCATTTTTCTTGCCTCAGCCAGAGCTGCCAGCAATTCTCTTGGGCATCTTGTGAAGAGCAGGATCTAAATTTACCTCTTTCCTTTTCAGTATTCAACAAGGTGATATGAATACACCCATCAGGCATTAGCAGTTGCCTTTTTGAGTCCGCAGTAGCCTTCTGCTTTGGCCAGTGTTCAACAGACCATGCGTAGGGGAGCAGAGTCTGTAATATAAGCAAATTAAGTCCACTTGAAAACCAGGACTGCTCTATTTCTCTAAAAGCTTGAATTTCGTTCAGATTTCTGTGTATTTCTGTCTGTCATTCCCCAGGTTTATCGTAATGGTAGTTGAGGTTGCATAAGGAAATGAGGAAGAGATTAGAATCATAGAATGGTTTGGGCTGGAAGAAACCTTAAAGATCATCCAGTTCCAATCCCCCCTGCCATATTCTTCAGTAAAAGCAAGTACAGATGTTGAGCTGATTCAGAAATATCTATAGAATACAATCTGGCAGGGAGTCGGTTTTGTGGCATGTTAGAGTATATATCAGGATGATGTGGCTGAACCTCTGCTTTTTAAAAAGTACTTAATTTTTAATGATTATAAAGGCTTGCTGGAATACAAATTTTACTAGAGAGTACCATTCATCCTGGAGTTCTGATACTTTTTATAAAAACTGTGTGTGAGCATCAGCTGACTTGTGGGGGCTTTGGGGTTTATTTTGTCAGGTTCCCTTGGTCTCTTCTACCAGTGAGGGATATACAGCCTCCCAGCCCATGTATCAGCCTTCTCACACAACAGAGCAACGGCCACAGAAAGAATCCATTGACCAGATTCAGGCAAGTCAGATTTTACAGGGGTGGGAAGGACTCTGCTTGCAGATCAAACATTAGTCTGTGTTTCTTTGTAAAGCTTTGTCATTTTAGTTTAGCTGATAGGGCTACTTCAGTTCCATTTTAAGTACAAACTTTTGAACCTGTCTGTGACCAGCAAGTCCTTCATAATAAGACTTCACTAGATGGTCTCTTCAGTTAGATATAATGCATCAGTATCAGCATGTGACTGTCAGTGTTGTTGGCTTAGGAAATGTGGGCTGGTTTTTTGCATTGGCTAGCAGTTAGCTCAAACCTGTTCATTTCCCCTTGTAGTTTTTCCTGGTTGTTTTTCAAGTTAATGAGGGAGGAGACTGCTAGGTTTTTCTTCTCCCACTATGTTGTTGTGAATGAGGCTGTTCAGCTGGAGTAGAAAATGGTCATTTGAGATGAACCTGAGGCATTACTTTTTCTAAGTGAAGTTTTTAAGTCTTTTTGTTGTTGTTGTTACTTAGAAACTGCTAAAATGTTATTTGTTTTAATTATTAGGCTTCAATGTCACTGAATGCAGACCAGACTCCATCATCATCCTCACTTCCCACTGCATCCCAGCCGCAGGTGTTCCAGGCTGGATCTAGCAAACCTTTGCATAGCAGCGGAATCAATGTTAATGCAGCTCCATTCCAATCCATGCAAACAGTAAGTAGTAAATTAATCCTGAATCCCTTTATTTTGGTAACTGTTCCTTGTGGTGGTGTACGTACACTGGAATCAGTCATGTAATTACCTAAGAGTCTTTCATTATTGGCATTTCTCAGACTTGCGTAATTCTCTGCATGATGCAATAAGGAATTAAAAAATGAGTTGGACCAGAGAGCTGTTTTTCTCACTTTATAGGTATTCAACATGAATGCACCCGTTCCTCCTGTTAATGAGCCAGAAACCCTTAAGCAGCAAAACCAGTACCAGGCCAGTTACAACCAGAGTTTCTCCAATCAGCCTCACCAAGTAGAACAATCAGATCTTCAGCAAGACCAGCTCCAGACAGGTAAACTTCAGCAAAAACTAAAGACAGTACTTCAGGCAGAGCAGATGATCAAGCTGTGAAGTCCTAGGTGATGTAGCAAAACACACACCTTCTCAGTTGTTCCCAGTCCTGCTAATCTTTCTCCTGAACAGTACCTGGTTTTTTTTACTCTATCTAGATTTGAATATCCAGCAGGAGAGGAAATTCTGAATATGGATCTCCAACTGTTAAAGTAATTTTGCCACTTGATTCAGTTTAAGAGAAAACATGAACAGGGTTAAGGATTATTCTAAAGGTAAAAGCTGTTCAGTGGAGTACTTGCTCTGCTGATGTTAAGGTTGGATGATCCTTACTCAAATTTGTGTTTTAAAGAAAGAAAGATTGTACTATTTGAGATGACTTTTTAGAAGGGAAATAGCTGGAATTGAGCGCAAGTATGGACTACTGCTCACAGGTGGTGTAAGGGTCATAAAGGTCTAGAACCCTTTGCTAAAATCAGCTGGTTTGAATACAGTAGGCAAAATGTTTTGCCAGGTCAGCAGTGTCAAAAAAACCAGACAAATGGTTAAGTTTGAGTACCAAGCTCTTTTCCTCCCAGCTATGTTCTCACTTTCCACTGAGAATTTGTAGGTGCAGTGAGGGATTTTGAGTGATGGACCCAGGATAAAGATAAGGGCGAAGGGCTAACAACTAATGGAGGTGGAATAAGGAAGAGCCTGGTCCTTTTTCTCTATAACTGATTATGGTCTTGAATTTTGTCCTCCTTGCAAGCTTGGATACTGAAGTGAGTGGATGAGAAGAGGGAGAACCAACTTTTTGTCTTTTTAATTTATCTTTAAGCTATGGTACAGCATAAGGCAGAAAGATAATCCATGGAATGTGGGTGTTGAATTTGGGCCATGCAGTATTAAATGCTTACTTTAAAAAAAACCCTAAGTAAACGTAACTGCTGATACACAGAAAATTCAGTGACCTTAAAACAAAACCTGCATACTAATAGACGCTCAAAAAGGGGGTGACCCCTTCATAAATTCCATTAGGGTTGAGGAGAAGACATGATCTCTGCATAAGTTACACAATAAAATGGCTGAATGAAGTAGACAGAGTTGTGCTCCTTGATGGGGAAATCCTCCTTTCCTTCGTATGAGACAGACTTAATCACACAAGTTTTCTTTGAGATCTTGCTTCAGAAATTATCATCAGGCTGAATTTTACACCTATTTTGCTCTTATATCCAGAATTCCATAATTTATTACACTTACTGAGCCTATAGGCCTTGCATTGCTTTTGTAATCAATTAAGTTCTTAGAATCATAGAATAACCAGGTTGGAAAAGACTCACTGCTGGATCATCGAGTCTAACCAGTCCTATCAAACACTAAACCATGTCCCTTAGCACCGTGACTACCTGTCCCTTACTTCAAAGATGCAGATAGTTCCAAACTATGTATCCTGCTCTTGGCTTTCAATTGCTACATCTCCTATTAAAAAAGGATCCCCCAGCTTACATAGTTGAAATAGCAGCTCTGTTAAAACGTTCCTATCAATCTCACCTTAGTAGGTAAAGCTATGCCTAAGAGAGTGTTTAGTTAATGAAAGCAAAGATGTATTGACTTTCTGTCAGCTCAGAGAGGAGGAAGTTAGAGAAGTAGGTTGACTTGATTCATTTTGGGGTTTTTTTTAGTGTTTGTTGCTGATTTGTAGACTTTGAAACAGCACTGAAAAATTGTGCCTGCATTAGGAATACTCATTGCTGAACTTGCAGCAGAGACTTCTCAATGCTGTCCTGAATTAATTCTTCTGATTGAGTTATTTTAACAATGTGGGATATCTGACAAGGAAATTTCATACTTAATTTTGTAAATCACTAAATGCTTGGCTATTCAAAGAAGAAAACGTTGTATTCAACGGTATCTCAAAGGTTTGAATGTTGAATTTGAAAAGAGCATATGTGGGAATGTAGAAAACATTTATACTTTTTTTTTTTTTTTCTCTTCACTACTTCCAACATAGTGGTTGGAACCTACCATGGATCCCCGGACCAGACCCATCAAGTGGCAGGTAACCACCAGCAGCCTCCCCAGCAGAACACTGGATTTCCACGGAACAGTCAACCTTATTATAACAGTCGAGGAGTGTCCCGTGGTGGATCACGTGGGGCTCGTGGCTTAATGAATGGTTACAGGGGACCAGCAAATGGATTTAGAGGTAAGCCGTTTAATAAAACTCACTTAAATTTATTTACTACTTTCTGGAAACACTGTCAAGCTATCAAATGTTGAGCTGACCTCCTGTTCTTATACTCTTTAGCCTCTCTGTAAGGTATTTAGAAGTGTAGTAAAAGTTCCATTTGCTTTAGTGGTGGGATGTTTGGTTAGGCTTCTGAACTAGAATGTAAATGAGGAAGCATTTTTTTTCTACTCTGTGCAGAATGCTTAGTGTTAGTTTGATTAGGCATTCACTGCAAGTGAAAGCAAACACGGAAGTATCCAACAGGATTTTGCAGCCATCAAGTGAGGAACTGGGATGCCAATTAGTATTTTAAAAATGTTTTTGAATTCCAGGTACAGTAGAAACACTGTTTTTTCAAGTTTTATGTTCCATCACATTGAGAAGAGGCTGGACAATGTACAAATACAAGAACAAAAAAGTCCAGAAGTCATTGCTCTGTGGGAATAACAGCAGTAGAGAAATTATACTGTAGTTCTGGTTACATCAGAACTTTCCTGATTTCTGAAGATTATTACATGTGGCTGTCAGAGAATTGCGTATGTAAGAACAGGAGAGCGATGGTGTCCTTGTCATGTGTTAGGGGATTACACTAATGGATTCAGTACTGAGTTCTTTTACCATGCTCTCTTTCTCTCATGTGGCTGGAAAGTAGACGAGTAACCTGGATAACGAAAGTACAAATGATTGCAGTAGGGAACACAGCAGCTTGTCTGCCTAAAGCTAACCTGGATTCCATGTGTTAGACCCTTGGGACTGGAGCCATCCTTTGATATGGTTCCCAGCATGCAGGAGTTTGGCTCAGGAGCAGCTTTTTGAGTTGGCAGTTGTGGCATTGCAGTCGCAGCTGTCCCATTTAGATGATAGTATTATGTTGAACACTGGATTTGAATGTTACAGAAAACAAGCTTCAAATTACTAGAAAAATGCATTGAATTGCTATCTCCTCCCAGTTCTTACTAAGTCTTCATTCTTGTTTCTTGTAAAAGTATTAGCATTGACATTGCAAACACTTGACTTGTAGGTACAGAGTATTTTTTCCTCAGGTGTAGGTAGAGTGCTGTTACTGCTTTTCTTTATATGGTAGCATTAATTGTAGGCTGTCATTTCCAAGTGAAAGACATGTATCCTGTTCCTTAGGAGGATATGATGGCTACCGTCCTTCTTTTTCCAACACTCCAAACAGTGGTTACACGCAGCCCCAGTTCAGTGCTCCTCGGGATTATTCGAACTACCAGCGGGTAAGCTCCTGTTGTATTGTGTAGAGTTACTTTAATAAAATGTTGCATGTTAAAGTCACAGGTATTTTGTCAGTGCATGTTGTTTTAAAAGCATCTTAATTTATTGGCAATGAATAGCTTACTGAAATGTAATAAAATACCCCTTTTTTGTCATAACTTTTTAAAATTTCTTTGTTTCAGGATGGATATCAGCAGAATTTCAAACGTGGCTCTGGACAAAGTGGACCTCGGGGAGCTCCTAGAGGTAATTCCTGAGTAGTGAATAATTGACTTGGGCGGAATAGAAGCTTTTGGTCAAACTTCTGGAGTTCTGGATTTAAAAAACAACCTTACTCCTTATGTAGCAGGTCACAATTGAAGAATAAGCTTATTTTCCTCTGACCTGATAGTCGACCCTGCTTGTGAACAAGGATTGGACTTGGAGGACCTCTTGAAGTCCTTTCACACTTGAATTCCACTGTGATCCTTCGAACTTGTGGAAGTTTAGTTGGCTGTTGAATGAGGAATTATTTGAAAACAAGTGAAAACAACAACTACTTTTGACACTTTAGGATAACTATTAAGTTACCTTTTATTAATGTACACTTTAGGAAAGAAATCTTTTTTGTTTATCGTGACTTAAGATCTGATTAGGAGATGTATGAGTGGTTTGCAAGTAGGAGTTGCTTATAAAATAGACATTGGGCTTCAGATGGCTGTCAGCCTTCAAAGTCATATGGTACTCTTGCATTATAAGTTGTCCTACTGTGTCTGTTGTGGAGGTCTTTTGATATAGGGATACAAAGCTTCCCTCTATGCTCCTTTGTTCCTTGATCCTAAAGAACTGTTGCTTTTAGTTTATGGAGTTGTGTTGTCTTCTAGCTTTGTGTAAGTTTGCCCTTCTAAATACGATTCCCACATTTCTTTTTTTTTACTAGATTTTTGATGGTGGGACTGTCTTCTGTCTCGACACAGACAGTTCTCTGACAACCTTGAGTTATCGCAGTGCCTCCTTAGTGAGGACAGCTTGAGGCTGTACATGTCTCTGTGAAACCACAGCTCTGTTTGGTGCTTTGGTTTTTGAGGAGTTTTGTCCTTGATTGTCTTGGTACTGAAAGCTCTTCAGTGTGGAACTGCACCCTGACATGCAGTGTGGTATTTGGCTGTGGTGAAACTGGGAGCGTATTTTAGAAAGCGCAGCTCTAATGAAGAAAAGCCTTGAGGTTTATTGTCAGAGCTCTGCTGGCAAACATGAGAGGAATTCCCCAGGTGGCCCACAATTGTCATATACTCAGTGTGAGCTACAGGTAGTCTCTTTCTTAATGAAGTAAGAAGAGAAGGGAAGTTAAAGTAGACTAGTTAACTCACAATACTAACATTTAAAATACTATAAACCAATTACTTCTTAAATGAGTGCAAAACTTTTAGTCTTTATCTTATCTTCGTTACTTGATTTCCCTTCCCCCCATTTTTACTTGAAGTGAGGACACCTTTGTAGTTTTATGGGGGAAGGTTTTAGAATAAAGCTGGGAACTGTAAAGGCAGGTACATGCTATTGAGTTTTGATTTGGAGGAACTTTGAGAACCGTGTAATCTAGATATATATATCCAGGAATCCTTTTTTAAAATAACTTGACTTCATGCATAATTCAAGTGCCTTTTTATCTCTTTTGTAGGGCGTGGAGGGCCCCCAAGACCAAACAGAGGGATGCCTCAAATGAATGCTCAGCAAGTGAATTAAATGGATTCACAGGATAACAAGAAACGCCAAAAACACACTGGCCAGTGTACTATACATGTTACCAGAAGAGTTATTATCTATTTGTTCTCCCTTACAGGAAGTTTGATGTAAAGGGACTATTTTCATTATTCATAATGACAGGACTACAGTTGCCAGCTTTATATTACCTGGATATGGAAAGGAACGAAACAGCGTTTACTCTGCATGCTCTGTCCTAAGCATCATCTTGAGCCTTGCACATGAGATTCCTCACCCTTGCTAAGAGTAAAGCAAAAAAAAAAAAAAGAAAACACCAAACAAAGGCAATTTTCAGGGTGATCCAGTCTCCATGGTTAACTGAAGTGGCAGGAAAAAGCAAAGACTCACTTCTGACAACTTAAGTCATGTAACAAATTTGGAAAAAAATCTGTGAATTAGTAAAGATTTACTATGATGGCAGTTGATAAAACAACGTCTCAATGAAAGGATGGGAAAGGTGAAGTGTGGTTTGGTAGAGCAACTGCATTTCAACTTTTTCGTATGAAATTGAAGCACTGAACAGGTCAGAGCTGCGTAGCGATGCATATTTCCCAGAATAGATAAATAGGCTTACAGCCAGTTTTTGACAAAGAAGCAGCACCCTTAATTACAGCTCCTCTGATCCCCAGGGCCCTGTTTAATGTGGCTGAGGATCTCGGATTGCTCGCATAACTGCTGATGTAGCTGTGTCATTTTTTTTAAAAAAGAAAGGTTTCATTTGACACTTCAGCAAAACTTTGTGACAAATGTGAGATATAATCTGGATGGCCACTGTATATTTGATGTGAAGTATTTAGGTATCTCTTTGAAACACTTCTAAGTTTCTTTGATAGCAATGACTTTTGTAAGGATTGGTATTCTCTTATCATTCCTTATGACTTGCACATTGTCTGTCACTAATACTTGACCTTGCTGTATTATCACCTAAATAACTGATGCTGGTACTGATGGAAATATCTAATGGATAATCATAACACTTATGGTCACATGTCCTTTTGTCTTTACTGCAGCCGTGAAGGTTTTAAGAAAATCTCAAATGCCCGCTGCTGCTGCCCTTTTAATTGCTCTCTTTTGAAAAGCACCCGTATGTGTTTGAATTGATTTCCCCTTTGAAGGGAAATGACATCCAGCAGTTGGCAGTTCTAATGGTATAAGCAAGAGAAATAAAACGTGTTTTTAAAAATTGTATCTTGGAACAATGGTTTTCAACGACTGAAACAAATTGAATGTAATGGGGTGACATTTCATAAGGTTGGTTCCCCTCTTCCGGTAGATTGTCTTTCCTGAATAGATATAAAGCCGCCTCCTTTTTTTTCTAATTTTATTCTAATAACTGTGACTTCTGGGAAACTTTATTTTATGGACTTTTCATTAAGGCAGCGATGTATAAGGAAATGGTGAGACTAGGAGCTGGAAAATACCAAGTCTTATTCAAGTTATACTGCGTCCTTGTGGTATAATCTTTGGAAAATCACTTGTGCCTACCTTTTGCGCACATGCACTCTCTCTGCAGTGGGGAGAATATATTGATAGCTGCCTCCATAGAGGTGTTGGTAGTCCTTTTGCATTCTATAGCACCTGCGAGAAGAAAAGTGCTGTATATGTTAAGTATTGCTTGTCAAATAATTCCTATCTGTAGAAAGCTGAAAATAAGGAACAGCTACGCGTTGTGTAACTGTTACGTACAAAACTGAAGGATGTTTTCACTCAGAGGGTCATTTCTACTTTGTATTGCCACTGGCCTTTCAGACATTCAGATATTTTGGCTTTGTTGTGGAATAATCTGATAACTCCATACATATAATAACACTTCTCCATTTTCTTTGTGAAAAGCACAAATGACAGATGTTTTTGCTAAGAGAAGCGGTAAACTTGTGAAGAAGGGTTACAGACCCAACATCCTGAAGTGATGATGCCGATGGCTCGAAGCAGCAGTTTTAGTCAAGGCCTAGAAACATTCCGTACCAGTATAAGAATATAAGCTGCAGTCTTGTGAGAAGTTGCTGTTCTCTTTTTTTTTTTTTTTTTTAGGAAGCCATTACTGAGCTAATAGTCCCAACTGTTTTTTAACTGGAAAAAATAAAAAGGCAAACCTCTTAATGTTGAGCTGATGTAGGAAAACTGAGTGGGTTTTTTTTTTTTTGTGCATCAGCTTGCTTTTTAAATGATTGGTAGAACACAAGCTATTTCTATTGCAAACCAAATGCTTCTTAAAGAGCTGATTTAGCTTAACGGTAAACTTGCAGCATATTGAATTAAAGACTGCTGAATGGACCAGAGGATTCCACTTAAGCTTAGGGGTTTTTTAACTTAATTTTGTTAAGAAAACATGAGGTAGTTGAGAGGCCTTTTAAATTGAGATAACAGCTTTGTAGGCCTTTTTATGTATGAAAATGGTCTTTAGAGTAGGTGCTCTATTGTATGCTGATAGAGGGAGATGTGTTATAGCAGTAAAACAAGTACGCAACATGTGTTTTAATCTGGGAATTCACACTTGACTCCTTTAATCTCAATACATGCGTCTAATAAATGGTGTCTGAAAAATTGGTTTGAGTCACAGTATGGTACACAGATCCACAGCCTTTTTATGGCCTGTTCAGTGGAGCTTCTAGGCGTCTTCATAACATTGGTCTTGTTCCAAGTTCTATCCTACTCACAAGCACTCCTAGATGAGTAGTGATGTTTTGAAAAAAAGACCATTATCAGAAGTGATCATATTAACTGAAACTGTCAGTTTGGGGCTGGTTTTGTTGCAGAACCATTGCTGGGTGCTGGGGAGGGCAGCTGTGTTTTTTCTGGTTAATTGCTGCTTTAGGATAGGTTGGGCTTGGTGCCTGTGGTTGGAAGGCACACGTAACAAAGTGCTACTTCTGAGTCTGTACATAGACACATCATTTGCAGTTTGGGGTGGTTTTACCCAATTCTTCTGTCAATCAGTCTTTTGGGAGTGTAACAGTCTTATGTTTGCCTTGTTGCACATACAGCTACGGTGAGGAGAATGATTTTTGTCTTAGGAAGGGATTTGTTATTTGACAGTGCCAGGCTGTGATAACATATAATGGAATGTGTTTGAAAACACACCTCTAAGCTTCTGCATCTTACTTCCTCTTGACTGTAACACAAGGATCCAAGTTTCCAGGTAGCATTGATCCTTCTTAGGCATCCTACAACTTAAATACTCTTGTAAGACAGAAATAATCAGCTGTTGCCTCATACCTAAAGTCAATGTTGTCCTACACTTCTGTGTTCTCCCTGCATACAGGCTGTCTTTTGAAGACCTCTCCACCAGTACCACTTTTGAATTTTGCTGTGAAGGGAGGTGGCGACATCAGTTAATCCCTACTTTTCTTTCAAAGATCCTGTCTTTGCATGTAGCAATCCCTAAACTAAAACATTGAGAGTAGTTGGAAGAGTAATGTCAACTTAATAGCCAGTTAGTGTGTTCTTGTGGGACTTCATACCTCTCTGAGAACTTTCTGACCTTAAAAAAATGTGTTGTCTTATAATACCTTGTTGACCTCGTATGTTAGGCAGACAGATTATTTGGGTGGCAGGTTAGCTTCATATGGGTCTTTAGAAACTGGATTAAGCTTCTGTCTTTACCCTAAAATGGCATTTGGAGAGAGAAAAGTTACTGTAAAGGCTTTAACTCTAGGCAAATACCGAAAAGATCATAAATGTTACAAAAGACATCATTAAACTTTTTAGGACTAAAAGCAAATAGCATAAAACTTTTGTGATCCAGCGGAGTGCAAAGCAAACCGGTCAAAAAAATCCCCATGATCCTTTTTTTTAACTTCTGGCACTGCCTAAGCTGAATAGTTTGTTTTTCTTGGCATTTGTTATAAGTGCACATCTAAGATACAAGTGTTTGGGGTCAGTGAACAAAATTGTGCTGTATTCTTAAATCTTGCCCCATCCCAAGTCTCCTCTGGATACTAAGGGACATGAGAACACTGGTCATTAACCAGCCGTGTTAATAAGGCTGCCAGTCACATTTTGAAAAATGAAGACCATCCCTTTCACTGATGTGAAACTGTTCCTGATTGAAGTGTATGCAAAGTATTGAAATAAATACTTGAAGATACTGATCTGTAGCTGGAGTTGAGATTTGTGACCGAGAATTAGATAGTACAGTTTAGTCTTCTAGATCTATGCAACTTTTTACAATATCCATCTGCATTCAATATGGATGAGAGTAGGATTTTAAGCACTCGATCTGGTACTCACTGAAGTTCTGCAGATGGGTTGGATCTATTAATTGGTGAAGAACACCAAGAAAGTAGTGCCTCATCTGTAGAGCAAGCAGGAAACAGTTCTGAATAATGGAAGTTTCATATTAGTATAAAAGATTACAGCCCTGGGGAGAAGGTTACACCCTTATTTAATCCTGTGCTTAAAGAACAGTTACAGTTACTGTCTAGAATGTCACTGGCAACTGAAGATCCTGTGAAGTTGTGTGGTTCCCTTGTAATGCTGGTTTTCTCTTAATGACATAACTGGTTTAAATCTCCTTGACTGGTCACAATATCAGCATCTGAGTGCTTGGTGGGCCTTGTGCTGGAAACGGAAGTAGTTTTTATGTGAACTTAGGAAGATTGATGTATTTAATATCAGGTAGTGGTGAAGAAGGCGAACCACTTATGCTGTAATGTGTTTCTGTTTGGTGTTCTGCTTTTCCAGAAGGAGGGAGATGGGGGAGACCCTTCAGTCTTCCTACTTTGCAAATGTTTGTTTTTACATATAAATGTGTTTCACGACAGTCATGTTTTCCAAGAGGAAAGGTTCCATGCTTTTAAGAACCACTGCACCTGGATGTTTCGATTTGGTATTGCATTTGTATCATCCAACAGTAAAAGGAAGGCAAACTTCTATGCTGTAGTAGAACATTAAAGAAATGTAATGTCTCTGCCTTTGTAAAAAAAAAGGCAGCCGCTGACCCTTGTACGCTTAAAACCAGCATCTTGGATTTCTCTCTGTTGCTGTAGGGTTTCAGAACCAGGCATTGTTGCATTTTTGGTGTGGTGTGGCAGGTGTGAGACTGATTTTTCTGAGCAGTTTATCTAAGGGAAGAGGTGCTTTAGTATTAACCACTTTCTTATGAATCCAAAGCAGTTAAAACTATTTGTGTCTCTGTAGATCTAGCCTTAATGCAGGGAAGGAATTCTGTTTTCCAGAATCCACATCCTACAGCAAATTTGAGCAATGTTTAAGAGATCTGTGTTAGCTTGACATTTTGTTATGAATTAAATTAATCTGCATTAGCTCTTGCTGCAATTATTAACCCATGAACTCTTTAAGAGCTATGTTCTGTGTTCCCCCCTCACTTTTTAATGTTGATAAAGCAATCAGATGGGTGTAAGTAGCTCAGTTCCAACTATGGTGGCCAACTTCTTCCTTTAAAGTATGCTCAAATAACCAATAGTGGGTCAAGAGTACACCAGAAATTTTAGTATTATGATAAATTTTATGAATTATCCATTACACACTTATTCAATGAAAAATGTATTTCCTTTTTTGAAGCTATTCAATTTTAGAATAACTTTTAGTAATGCATCTACCATATAAAATAAGTCTTCAGAATTACGTGTTAGTTAATTGTTAGACTTAAATTTTCTGATGGCCTTAAACATGTATATATGTCTTTGCAGTTCTTTAACTCAGCGTCTAAAGCAAATTGGTTCATGGCTTATGTAAACACTTGAAAAATAAATCTATTTAAATGTTTTATGTCCTTCCCTTTTAAGCAAATATTTCATACCTCTACCTTGAGGAATTGTCTTGCTACACTTCGGTTGTGTTGGTGGTTTTGTCTTAGTAACCGGGTTTACCTGGGTTCGCCTCCTCAAAAAATAGTGCACAACAGCCTTCATGGTGGTTAATTCAATAGTTAATTCAATACTTTTGCTGTATTTTAAAACTTTTGAATATTTTATCCCAAAATACATCCAGTACTAAACACACTTTTTCCTATGGTATTACCTGGTTTAAATATTTCATTGTTCAGATCTTCTTTTTTAGCAGTATTAAGAGTTAAGAATAAATACATCTATGCAAATAGCTTGGCTCAACTTTGGTGTTGAAAGGTTATTATTACAGTGTTTAGGGTATTAGGGATAGTTTTGCTGCTGGTTTGAGAACAAATTTGGTGTTTCTGAGAGCTTTTACTGGAATTTATATAAAGCCTGACTGATAAATATTTCTCTTGAAGCTCCACAGTTATGCAACTTTCAATTTTGTATGGAAAACATTGACAGCTGTGGCTTTATTAAACAGCAGAGTGTAGATATTATGAGCAACTTAGTGTTATTGAGAAGTAGGATTCCTAAATTTCCTAGGATTTCATAAATTAGTGTTGGATAACAGTGTGTCCTAAAGACTTGGATGTTTTTGTGTGTGTGTGTGTGCTCTGGAATACTGGGTATCCAAATGTCACTCTTTTTCCCCTCTCAGCGGTACAGGAGGGGACATGTGGTGACATGGATAATGGGGAACTGTGGTGTATGGAAAGGGAATGGTCATAAAATCATCAGACGCATGGTGTTTACTCCAGCAGGGCTGGGGTTGCAAGCAAGAGCTGTTCAGAATGAAGGGCTTAAAATTGTAAAATCATTGCCATTGCAATTGATGTTTGGCTTCTCCCCTTTTTACAGTCTGTTACACAGAAATCACTAAACAGAACTGACGTGGAGATTCCCAGCCCTCATCCCTGCAGTGGGCTGTTCTCTGTGGGCTTTGGAGAGCAGCTGCTGCAGGAGTCGGGTGGTTGTTAGTGTGGTATGTAACTGTGGTACACCAGTCACCTAAAAAACAGCTTCCCAAACTCCTGTATTTTTTCTGGATGAAGAATTGTAGAATGGTTTGGGTTGAATGGGACTGTAAAGATCATCCTGTTCCGTCCTCCCTGTGATGGGCAGGGACACCTCACACTAGACCATCCAACCTGACCTTGAACACTTCCAGGAATGAGGCATCCACAACTTCCCTGGGCAACCTAGGCCAGTATCTCCCCACCCTCACTGTGAAGAGTTTCTTTCTAACAGCTCATCTAAATCTTCTCACTTCCAATTTAAAGCCATTCCTCCTTGTCCTATCAACATGGATTTGAGTACCGGCAATGCACCATCAAGGCTTTGAGCAATGTTTCCTCAGCTCCACTGTGACCTTTCCATGTGGAAACCAAGCTTAAAATCTGCTCGTATATATAAATTTTATATTGCCTAATATAAAAAAATGCCATCCAATGAACTCTTTAAGATTCATTTCTGGAGTTTTGGAAAGTAAACATCCTTCAGCCAGGCCTGGGCAACATGAGGGAGTGATCATCAGTGATGTGCAGTGAGACGAGAGCTGTGGACAGAATATATTCCACGCTTCCCTGCATGTGCATAAATATTCCCAGAAATCTTATGCTTGTTCTATAACTTTCCAACAAGTAACTGATTTTAATGTTGTTATGAATTTCACAACAGTCAAAACTCTTGCCAGTTTAGAGCTTTGGAGCCAGCTCTGTCTGACCTTGCATTTGAGATGGGGAAAGACTGCAAATGGGGGATTAGAGAAGAATTAGATTACGGATTACATCTGTTCAGCAGAGATCATACTTAACACAAGACATTTTAATCCCTAAAGAATAATTAGTATCTGAAGAATAATCAGTATCTGGAAAAACACCGTTTGAAGGAAAACATTGTCAGAGGGACACTCCACCTTTCACAAAGTTCAATTATTTACATGAAACTTTACTTGAGCTTAAGTCAAAAATTCCACTTTTTGTAATAGCAACTACTTGTCTCGAAGGGAAAGGCTGGAAACAGGGGATTTCAGAAGAAGACACATCTGCTCAGCACTTATCTTGAACAGGAGGCATAACAGTGTCTGGAAAAATACTGTTTACAAAACATGCTGTCAGAGGGACATTCTGTCTAACTCTAAAAAGATAGCTACTTGGATGAAAACTTCACTCTATTTTAGCTTAAAACAAAGTATTTTGTATTAGCAACTACTTTTTTGTCACTTTCTCCCTTCAGGCTGCAGTTTGCGGGCACAGATGTCTCCAAAGAATGAACAGTGCCTGGAAAAACACTGTTGGAAAGAAAACACAGTGCTAGAGGGATGTCCTACCTTTCAAAAAATACAGTTACTGAGATGAAACTTCTCTCTACTTTAGCTTATATGAAAAATATTCTACTTTTTGTAATAACAACTACTTATTGAATTGTAACACTGTCTGGAAACACACTCTTTGAATAAAAAAATGCTATTAAAATCCATGATATCAGAGGGATGTTCAGTCTAACTCTCAAAAAATACAATTATTGAGATGAAAATTCACTCTGCTTCCGCTTAAATCAAAAATATTCCACTTTCTTTTTAAATAGTAACTGATTCTTGTATCATGACAGCCTGGAAAACATTGGAACAAAAAAATGTTATAAAAACCCATGACTTTCATTCTACCTCTCAAAAACCAGAAGTATTTATATGAAACTTCAGAATATTTTAGGTTAAATCAAAAATAGTGCACTTTTTGTAATGGGAACTACAGTATTTGAACAAAACATGCTATAAAAAACCATGATACCAGAGGGTTGTAGGGGTGTTCAGTGTAACCCTCTAAACCCACAATTATTGAGGTGAAGCATCACTCTATTTTAGCTTAAATTAAAAAAAAAAAATCCACTTCTAATAGTGTAGTTACCTTTTGAACAAAACATGCTATAAAAACCCACGATATCAGAGGGACATTTAATCTAACTCTCAAAAAATCATAGAATCACCAGGTTGGAAAAGACCCATCGCATCATCGAGTCCAACCATTCCTATCAAACACTAAACCATGTTCCTCAGGACTTCACCTACTTGTGCCTTAAACACCTCCAGGGAAGGTGAATCAACCACCTCCCTGGGCACCCTCTTCCAATGCCCAATGACCCTTTCTGTGAAGTAATATTTATACTTTCAAATTTACAAGAATTACTATTTCATGAAACAGCAGCAGACACTTCTATCCTGTGGGTAAATTAGCACACTGCTTGCATTGCTGAGGGGCATGATTTAGCGTCTGATAGGAACGGTTGGACTCGATGATCTGGTGGGTCTCTTCCAAACTGGTGATGCTATGATTCTAAGAGATAACATGCAGACAATCTCCAGAAGTGGATATATAACCTGAAAGGATAAACACTGCCTTAGAGTTGTAAGAATTTATTGATATGTGTGGTTGTCTAGCAAGACGTAGTTGTCTTAGGTCAAGAGATGACCTGAAGGAAGTCTCCAGACATGGTTGGATAATCAAAAAAATAATGAGCATTTTTTTTTTTAAGATTTATACGGTTCTTTGTCCAAAACCGGTAAACATACCCCCTGCTTTCATAAGATTTTATGCTAATTTATCTAATTCAGCGCTGAATTGTAAAACAATAATATTGCCTTTATTCTTTATCTGAATAATTACTTAAATTGAATTAAATAAATTTTTTGTTTTATTCTTTATCTAAAACTAGTATATATACCCACTGCTTTCATAAGATTTTATGCCAATTCATTCAATTCAGTGCTGAACTGTAGTATAATAATATAATTGCCTTCGCTTGGAGGACTTTATATTTTTTAATATTTTACCAGTGAATGAGTGTTTCTCATAATGCTATAAAAATGTCAGAGGGACGTTCAGCCTAACTCTCAAAAAAGAAAATTATTGAGGTGAAACGTCACTTTGTTTTAGCTTAAGTAAAAAATATTCTTCCTTTTGTAATAGGAACTCCTTGTATCAATGAGAATGTCTGGAAAAACACTATTTGGACAAATAAGAAATGCTATAAACTATATAAACCCCCATAATATCAGAGGGACGTTCAGTCTAACTCTCAAAATATAAAATTATTGAGGGGAAATGTCATTTTGTTTTAGCTTAAGTCAAAAATATTCCTCCTTTTGTAATAGGAACTCCTTGAATCAATGAGAATGTCTGGGAAAACACTATTTGGACAAATAAGAAATGCTATAAACCCTATATAAACCCCCATGTAAACCCCCATAATATCAGAGGGACGTTCGATCTAACTGAAAAACTACAGTTATTGAGGTGAAACGCTACTCTAATTTAGCTTAAATGAAGAATATTCCACTTTTTCTCTCAGGCACTCGCTTTGCTTCGCTCCACGCAGGCGAACGGCGCGGGCAGCCCGGGGTCCTCGTGGGCCGCGGGGTCCTAGAGCCCACGCGGCGGTGCTGAGAGGGACGGTGCAGCCATGCAGCGCCGCAAGGTGGATAATCGGCTGCGGGTGCTGATCGAGAATGGCGTGGCCGAGAGGCAGCGGAGCCTCTTCGTGGTGGTCGGTGATCGCGGCAAGGATCAGGTGAGACGGGGGATGGAGCGGCTCGGCTCCAGAAACCGAGTCGTGCCCGGGGCTGCGTCCCGAGCGGCGTGGCCAGCGGGAAGGGAGGGGATCCTGCCCCTCTGCTCCTCTCTGGCGAGACCTCGCCTGGAATATCGTGTCCAGTGCTAGAATTCATAGAATCATAGAATCACCAGGTTGGAAAAGACCCGCTGGATCATCAAGTCCAACAATTCCTATCAAACACTAAGCCATGTCCCTCAGCACCTCATCCACCTGCACCTTAAACACCTCCAGGGAAGGTGAATCAACCACCTCCCTGGGCAGCCTCTGCCAGTGCCCGGTGATGCTTTCCATGAAAATTTTTTTCCTAATGTTCAACCTATTCTCATCGTAAGAAAGGGATAGATCTGTTGGAGCAACTCCAGAGGAGGGCTGGAGAACTTCCCATACGAGGTCAGCCTGAGAGAGTTGGGCATGTTCAGCCTGGAGGAGAGAAGGCTCCAAGAACATCTCATAGTGACCTTCCAGTACCTGGAGGGGCTCCAGGAAAGCTTGGGAGGGACTTCTTACAAAGACTTGAAGTGATAGTATGAAGGGGAATGGCTTATATTTAGATTTAGATTAGGCTTTAGGAAGAAATTCTTCACAATACAGGACAAGAGGGAATGACCTCAAGCTCTGCCAGGGGAGGTTTAGGCTGGACGTTACGAAAAAATTTTTCACGGAAAGCGTGATTGGGCACTGGTAGAGGTTGCCCAGGGAGGTGGTTGATTCACCTTCCCTGGAGGGGTTTAAAAGACAGGTGGATAAAGTGCTGAGGGACGTGGTTTAGTATTTGATAGGAACGGTTGGACTCAATGATTCAGTGGGTGTTTTCCATCCTGGTGATTCTGTGATAATAAGGGTGCTGAGGCACTGGCCCAGGTTGCCCAGGAAGTTGTGGCTGTCCCCACAAGAAGGCACCAGGCACACAGATCTGTGTGAAAAGGAAGGTAACCTGCGCAAAATATCAAGGGATCTTTCTGTTTTGCACAGGGTTGGTTGGTAGAAAACACAAGTGTAGAATTAAGCACAGAAGAATCGCTCTTTGGTGTTAACTTGTGAGCACAGTTATTGAGGAATGTTTCTGTGTTTTGGTAGGTGGTTATTCTTCATCACATGCTGTCGAAAGCAACTGTAAAGGCCAGACCCTCTGTGCTATGGTGTTACAAAAAGGAGTTGGGCTTTAGCAGGTAAGTTAATTCTTATGCCTTGTTCTGTGGTCACTGCTTTGCGTGAAACAAAACCTCCATGACTGGCCTGCTGAGCGTAGGTTGTGTGATTCACGTGTAAGGAGAAACAAGGTTGGTTTTGGAGGAGCTACGGGATGTTTGGTCTTCCAGAACTAGAATTTGGCCTGTGTAGTAGAGTTGACATCAGCACTGAGTTTCTTTCTGTAGCACTGACACTAACTCTGTTGTCCCTGGAGCAGGGTCTCCCTCAGCTTTTTAACCTTTATAAAGCCAAAACTTTTAATTTCTCACCTTTTTAGCCTCAGTAACGTCAATTAATGTTGAATGCAGATTAAGCATTGAAATGTCTTCATTTTGAATAAGTGTTTGCAGTTCTAATTCTTAGATTTGTGTGCACACTTAGAGTCCGGAAGGGACCTTAAGGATCACCTAGTTCCAACCCTCCTGCCATGAGCAAGGACACATCCCACGAGATCAGGCTGCCCAAGGCCCCATCCACTGAGTCAGGAAGGGCTACTTGGGACCACATGAATCCAACCAAGTGGTTCCTTGCAAAACCACCTGGTTCTGTGTCATATCCACCACTCAGGCTGAAAGCAAATGGGGATATGTCATGACAGCAGCAGTTGGGATCCAAGGTTCTTTTTCCTTCAACACTGAGCTCTGAGTTGCCCTTAGACTTGAATGTAGACTTGAATGCACTTTTCTCAAACCTTTTCCCAAGAAAACTTCTACATAATTTTGTTCTGCAGCCACCGGAAGAAGCGAATGAGACAACTACAGAAGAAGATTAAAAGTGGAACTTTAAACCTAAAGGATGATGATCCTTTCGAGTTGTTTATAGCAGCCACAAACATTCGCTACTGCTATTACAATGAAACTCATAAGATCCTCGGTAATACTTTCGGCATGTGTGTACTTCAGGTAAGGAGGTAAACTTTTGGCTTAAAAAAGATGTGGCATCAATTGCTTTCAGTTTAAAAGCTGCAGAAATAGCATTTGTTGCTTGTGTTAATTCAGTTATGATGGCTTCATCTGCATTTCACTCATTTTGTGAGGGTGAGATCGCCTTATTGGTTGGATTTTGATGGGACATTGATTAATGCAAATGTTAAGTGTGAATCAAATCTGGAGAAATAATGTTTTGAGGCTTTCTTTTACTAGGTGTTCGTGGCACTGATGAGCTCTGGGCAACTTCCAAATGTTATTTATTTCCTAGGATTTTGAAGCCTTGACTCCGAACCTGCTAGCTAGAACTGTTGAAACAGTAGAAGGTGGTGGAATTGTGGTGATTCTCTTGAGAACTATGAAATCATTGAAGCAACTCTATACCATGACCATGGTATGTTCAACCTAATGTGTCTGTTTCATACCAGTACGTGCATCGTGGTGATGCGAAGTGGTTGCCTTTTTACTTTTGTTATGGGTTCGGAGTTTTCTTCCATCATCTTTCTGGCTCCATTTAAGCTTCATTTGTGATGGAATGTGTCTGTTTAGGCAGTTCTACCAAAATGTGTATCTTGAAGCAGTGCTAGGCTGCGAGGGGAAACCACTTGTCATTCACAGATGTAGCTGAGTTCTTTTGTTTCACAATAGTTTTGAAAGTATTTATGTTGTCTGCCCTGATCACAGAAATTTTAATTAAAAAATAGGCTTTTTGAGTGTTCTGTGACCTGCTACTAGGTGAGATCAGCTTCACAACCACTCTGTATTTTATATATATGATCTATTCACATTGATTATACTTAACCTATAGAGTGGGGACAGTTTCTATTAGAAGTGATGCCAGTAGGCAAATTAAAGCAATAAGCTGTTTTTTTCCTAGCATTTTTGAGGTGTTTGAAATGTTCTGTACCTGGCTGGATTGACCTTTAAGTCAGGCAAGAGTAAGACAGACCATTGTAAAAACGATTAGTTGGAAAAATACCTTTTTAACAGGTATTTGCAAAATGTGGAAGTTCCACAAAAAACAGAAAATCAAAATCCTGTCTGGGATGTGGTGTTGATGGAAAGGGAGACTGTTAATCTACAAGAGTGGAAAAAAAGTTGGATTGTCCCATGAGTAACAGTCTGGTTAAAGTCGAGGTTGCTGCTGTTTGTTCTCCTCATTCACTTTCGTTTCGTTTCAGGATGTACACTCTCGATACAGAACAGAAGCACACCAGGACGTGGTGGGACGGTTTAACGAGAGGTAAGTCATTAAGAATGTAAAGGATGTAGGCTGCATGCCCAAGAAAGCATCTGGAATAGCTTTGTGTATTTATATTAGGAAAGCATCCCATAGGTTTGCATTGGAACTAGGTTTCTGGGCTGGTTCTGATGTACTGTTCTGGAAATGAATAAAGTTTGTGGCATATGTTACAAGGGATAAATGCAGATAAGCCCAAATCTGTAAACTCCCCTGAGTCCCTTTCTTCAAATGTTCTGCAGAAACATATCTTTCAGATGCGCAGAAGTTGAGATGCTTGTTTGCTGCTGTAAAACATAAAACTGCTTAGTGCAGAGTATTCGCTGTGGTTTTAGAAGTATCTTGTAAAGGTGTATTTTCTGCTTTTGTTGTATGGAGTAAGCAGCCCTTGTCAGGTGAATGAGCCATAGGAAAGCTGTCCAATTCATTCTTTAGCATGCAGGTAGTTATGTGATGTCAGAAATTGGAAGGATGAATGAGCCAGCACTGGCTGTAATCTTTGGGGGTCAGCGTTTGTCATAATTGCTTTGGATTCACACTTTATGGCTATATGCAGCTACCTTTTGGAAGTCACTTCGTAGCACTCTTGTTAGGTTGTCTTTAGTTAGTCTTCTTCTTCGGAGACATCCTAGAAAGTGGATGCATGTTTTGCATAGACAATCCTGGTTTTATGAGAAGCAGCAGACTACCAGTTGTATGAACTTGTAGCTCAGCTGTAAGTAGCTATAAATACCATGTCTGGGTTTAGACAAGAATCTGACTACCAAAATGCGGTTGTTTTGCTGGTGTTTTTATCAGATTGTCTTTGCTTGACTGCCCAGGTTCATTCTGTCTCTGGCCTCATGCAAGAATTGCATCGTGATTGATGATCAGCTGAATATCTTGCCCATCTCCAGTCACATTGCAAACATCACACCAGTTCCACCACAGTCGCAGGTCAGTAAGCAACATCAGCTGCTCTTCCTTGGATGAAATTGCTCGGGGTTGACCACAGGAACTTAAAGATTTTAAAAAGAAGATGCTTTCCTTTCACTCTATATCAAGTAATGCTCTCACAAACAAGGAGGTAGGATATTCTGCAAAAATTAAACGTGGTGTGGGTAAAGCTTGGGAAGCCGTCTTGTTTTCCTCCCTGTTTTATTTTCTGTCACTGCATTTTTTCTGTACTTACCTGTATTTATGGGGTTTGCTGTATTGCTCTTTAAATTGCGGGTTGATGAGGTGCTCGAGGATAAGGTTTGGTAGTGGACAGGTACACTTGGAGTCAATGATCTCAAAGATCTTTCGCGACCAAATGATTCTGTGATTTAAATTTTTGTCAAGTAACTTTCTGTGCCTGATCAAAGATACTAGAAGACATCACAAAGGTACAATCGTGCTGAAGTGTTCTTCACTAATCCTGTTCTGGTAAATCCTGTCCTTACAGGAAGACAGGCTCCAGCCACAGGACTTGGAGCTGAAAGAACTGAAAGAGAGCTTGCAGGACACGCAGCCTGTAGGAGTTTTGGTGGATGGCTGTAAAACTCTGGATCAGGTTGGTGTGGTGTTAAATTTGAGATGCTCTATGCTTGACAGGTCACTTTAGGTGCTGATGTTTGTGCCTCACTTTGCGTGTAAGCAGATCAGAGTGTGAGTGTTGGTGGGTGTGGTCTTCAAGAATTTCCTTGAAAAATGTATTGGACAGGGTAGCTCAATGGAAGTAGTGGTGATTTTTCTTCATGAAGTTGCAAATAAATGGAATGGAGACAGGAAGCTGAAGTTCAGTTTAGTTCTGGATAGAATTGGAAAATCTATGTCATGTCTTAGTAAGCCCCTGTTCCTGCTTGCTGTACACTGTTTTTAGTCCAATTTGAGAGTCTGGCTAGGACAGCTGAAGGCCCTACTCTCATTCTTTCATGTTTTGGAGTATCTACTGAGAAATGGCCTTGCAGGCTGGTGTATCCCAGAGCTGGGCACTGCTTAAGCCTGTTTATCGTGGTCCTTTTCACTGCTTAGGTGTGTTCTTCCTTCTTCGAGGGCAGTGTGCCTCTTCCTGCCTTGCTGAATACACTCTGTGGTTAGTAGCATGGAAGTAGTAATTGAGAAGTGCTGTCCTGGTGTGTGTTTAGACCCAAATAACTGCAAAGATTCAGTTTTTAACATTATTCGTCTGGATTTTGATGTTCAGCAATGCCACCTTGTCTTTTCTTTTTCTTCCTTCTTCCTGTCCTAGGAAAGAAATCACGTTCTTGTGGTAGGTCTTCAGTAATTGACCTTTTTTTTTTTTTTCCTGACCATCAGGCCAAAGCAGTTCTAAAATTTATTGAAGCCATTTCTGAGAAGACTCTCCGGAGCACTGTGGCATTAACAGCAGCCAGGGGACGCGGTAAATCTGCTGCTTTGGGATTGGCTATTGCCGGAGCAGTAGCTTTCGGGTGAGTGATCCCCTCATCTCCTAGGCTTTATTTGCATCCGTGAGGGTTTTTTTTATAAATAAGATAACAGTGTCTGAATCTATGTGTAATTTTCAGTCCTACTCCTTTATAGTCACCTTACATCAGTGCTGCATACACTGATATTTTTTATTTTACAGTAGTAAGAAAACCGCAGTGTTTAAAAATAATCACTTATGAAGTGAGATAAGTGTCTAAAGGAATCTGCTGTATTTTGGTTATTAGGTGAAATCAACCCCTCTGAGTATGAATATGTAGAAAAGAATTGTCTTGTGTTGTTTTTCCATGCAGTTACTCCAATATCTTCGTCACTTCTCCAAGCCCTGATAACCTTCACACTCTCTTTGAGTTCATATTTAAAGGCTTTGATGCGCTGCAATATCAGGTAAGAAGAAGAGGTTATTTTATGATACTTTCACAGGGTTCATGTTTAGGGTGTTCATGTTCATCTCATCTGAAGGTGTTCAGGGCTTGGATGGCGCCTTGGGCAGCCTGATCTAGTGGGACATGTCCTTGGTCATGGCAGGAGGGTTGGAACTAGGTGATCCTTAAGGTCCCTTCTGACCCAAACTGCTCTATGATTCTATGATCTGTCATTTCTATTTACATGGATTACTACCAGCTTTTTCCCCTCTGAACTCTTTTAACCATGTTCTGCAAAAGTGAATCATAATGCAGTTATATTTCCTTCTCCGTTAAGTTAGGAAAATCTTTTGTGAAATAGTTTTTAACACAAGTGAAAAAAAATCTTGGTTCTTAGGCCTCTGAAGCTTTTGTTATAAGAGCTTTTTTAACTAGAATTTGAACTAACAGTTAGCAAACTTATTTTTGTGATAATGGTAAATGATATTTTTCTTAGGTTTTGGCTTGTTCATCCATTTAACAATGTTTTCCTTCAGGAACATCTGGACTATGAGATTGTTCAGTCTTTAAATCCAGAGTTTAACAAGGCTGTTGTCAGAGTGAATGTGTTCAAGGAGCACAGGCAGACCATTCAGGTAACTGACCTCTTTTGCTCTCTTGCCTTTCTGCTTTTTGTTCATAACTGTTGGATTTACTGATGCTGTGGGGTTTTTTATTTTAAGCAAGTTTATGTGGTGTGATGTGTAACTGTCTTGACTGATTTGGCTTTAAGACATTCCTTTTTTTCTGTGAGTGACTTTCACAAAGTACCTTCTTTCTGCGAGTAGCATGTACATTGGCAAAGCTCCCTTGATAATTGCTTCTGGGTTTCTTCTTAAAACAAAAGCCCTGGGAAGTGAAAAAAACAGTGAAGGAAGAGCATTTTTCTAGTGATTAGATATCCTTCATTTTCACGATCTCCACAGATAATTTTGAGGGGAAATTTGCAAAACAAGATTTGTGACCCAGTTGTTGATAGGGTAACGTGAACCCTCTTCTAGCTGTTTGTTTTTGTGTCTCAGGCTCTGGTTTGATGGTCATGGAGCTTTTAAGGGCTCCAGTTTTGCCAGCTCTGATGTTTCCCTAACTCCCAGACTAGCTGCTGTGGATAACGATGATCTCCTCTCATTCCTTGCAGTACATACACCCTGCTGACTCTGTGAAACTGGGTCAAGCTGAACTTGTTGTGATTGATGAAGCTGCTGCCATTCCTCTACCCCTGGTGAAAAACCTGCTAGGCCCTTACCTTGTTTTCATGGCTTCTACAATTAACGGGTAAGTGTTGAGCAGCAACTCTCTACCCGGGAAAGCAGGTATGAGTGGACCATTTATTACCTCTGGTACTTTTTTTACTACACATTGTTACATCATGTCATGTTAATTCTTGATTTCTCTTGGAGTTGGTACTTTTACTTGCTGTTTTGCTTTGGTTCCCCTGTGGATTCATTGAGAGTTTCACTTGCACCTCTTCTGTTCTGCTACAAGGAGCAAATATATAAAGGGGATTCTCTAGTCTGTTAGGAGAGAAGGAAGAATGACATCTTCCTCGTGGAAAATGTTCCTTCCTTCTTCCATGTGCCAAGAATGCCATTGGTATCCTGGGGTGCATCAAGAAAAGCGCAGCAAGCAAGTCGAGGGAGGTTCTTGGAGCCCTTAGTGAGGCTGCATGTGGAGTCCTGTGTCCAGTTCTGGACTCCCTGACTCCAGAAAGACAAGGAACTACTAGAAAGAGTCCAACAGAGGGCATGAACGTGATGAGGGGAGTGGAGCATCGCTCTAAGGTGTCGAGGCTGAGAGATGTGAGTCCATTTAGCCTGGAGAAGAAAAGACTTGAGAGGGGATCTCATCAATGCTGATCAATATCTATGGGGCAGGTGTCAAGACAGTGGGGCCAGACTCTGTTCAGTGCCCAGCAAGAGGACAAGGGTCAATGGGCACAAACTGGAGCATGTGGGAGGCAAAACTTGTTTACTGTGAGGGTGATGGGAGCACTGGAACAGGCTGCCCAGGGAGGTTGTGGAATCTCCTTCTCTGGAGATATTCAAAGCCTGCCTGGATGTGCTGCTGTGCCACCTGCCCAAGGTGACTCTACTTTAGCAGGTGGGTTAGAATGGATGAGCTCCAGAGGTCGCTTCCATCCCCTACCATTCTGTGATTCCTTCTGGTATTATGAGACTAAGAAAGTGACAGGGTAGGATGCCTGTCCTACACACACAAGAACATCAAAAGACAGTGATTCTCACAGATGGCTGGGAACTCACTCAGGATTTCTGCTTGGTTATTTGCCTCAGGCTTTTGTCTTCTGCTTTTCAGGTATGAGGGTACTGGTCGATCACTGTCTCTGAAGCTTATTCAGCAGCTCCGTCAACAGAGTGCACAAACCCAAGTCACCATGACGGCAGAGAACAAATCTACAGCTACAGCTAAACTCGCCTCAGGTATTCCATAGTGTTCTGGACTTCAGTGTATAACCATGATCTCCATGCTGCTGACTGGCAAACCCTGTGGGTATCTCACATGTCCATGTGCTTTGCAGTTGTGGGAAGGCAGTGATGTGGGAAAATGAAGGTACTTTATTGCTTTTCCCTCATGGTTATCTGATATAAATGCTTCTGAAGGCTATGAAATCTATGCAAGTGACGATTTTGTGGTGTCCTGGGAGGCTTCAGAGGATGCTGATCCTACTGGATTCTTTACTTGCTATAACTTCCAACAGTAGATCTTTCTGAAATATGTTTGCAGCTCGTACGTTGCATGAAGTCTCCCTCCACGAATCAATCAGATATGCCCCCGGTGACCCAGTTGAGAAGTGGCTGAACGATCTGCTGTGTTTGGACTGTCTCAACATCACCAGGATTATCTCCGGCTGCCCACTGCCTGAGACCTGTGAGCTGTATCCTTATTCCAGTGCTGTGCTCTAATCGAAATACTGTGTTTTCAGGTCTATGAGGCTTCTTCAAGCTGATTAATAGTGGGTTCTCCAGCTAAAGTGATAAGCTTAGCACATTATCTTTTGGCAGAACTCTATTATCATCCTTCTGGAGTTTTCACTCCTGCCTTAGAAGACAGTGTGGGTTACTAGGACATTACCACACTCCATTTTTACTGCAGAGACAATCGTAAGGAAGAGTTGAGTGAAGGGAAGTCCTCGTTTGAGTTCTGAAAGGTTTAACTTTATAGATGAGGGGTGAGAAAGCCATGAAAACTGCCCTGTCGTTCATTCACATAGATAGAGCTGTACAGTCTTAAGAGCACAAGTTAGCCTGTAAGCCAAGGCTGTATTGAAAATATTTCTTCTAAACCAGCGAGGAGCTTTTTCCTTCTTTCAAGAAGGTTGTTTCCTTAACCCTTCTGTTTAGATACTATGTAAATAGAGACACACTTTTTTGTTATCACAAAGCGTCAGAAATTTTTCTGCAGAGGCTGATGGCCCTATATGTGGCTTCACACTACAAGGTAAGGCTTGTGCTCCTTCAATCAAAATTTTAGCTGGGAATTTTGTGGATGGAGCAGTGCTTATAGTCTTAGTGCTTATAGGAATTGGCCTTATTGGTATTTTCTGAACAGCTTCAATTGCTTTTTGTTGTATATAGATCAGCAGTCTCTCCTCTATGAGAGGATCTCTGGTTTCTCTTGGCTGAATACACTGCATTTACAGATACCCAGAATCTTTTTGTCTTGAGAAGTTATAGAGACTAAATTCTAGATGCACCTACAAGCTTGTCAGAATAGTATCAATGACAAACCTCTTGTAGTTCTCTTTACTGTATTCTAGTAGCCTCAGGTTAACCAGAAGAGTAGTTCCATTATACTGCTGAAAAGAGTAATAATTTCTCCTCAAGGTTTTAAGACCATGGTACATGTGAGTGGTGAAGTCTGTAAATACTGAAGTACTAAAAATCTGATGCTTAAAGTTATTTAAGGCTTGGTATATAAAGAGATATGTAGCTGTATAAAGATGGAAAGTTCAGTTCCGTACGCATGAGCACAAGAGGTTCAACTAGAGAAAACCAGATGCTGTCTGGTGTTGTAACAGCCATGAACTGGCCTGCGAGCTTCTTCATCCATCAGTATTATGCTAGTTCTGATTTTCTTAGTAGCCCTTGATTCGGAAAATTATTTAGAAAAAAACAGTATTGTTTAGAAATCAGTGACTAACATGACATTGGACTTCAAAGCTCTTCTCATGGAATAATTCTTTAACTTTCTGTTCCTTCCAGAACTCACCCAATGACCTCCAGATGCTCTCTGATGCACCTGCCCATCATCTCTTTTGCCTTTTGCCACCAGTTCCACCTACCCAGAACTCATTACCAGAAGTACTTGCTGTTGTTCAGGTAAGAGAGCAGTATACATCCCTGAAGTAAAACAGATGATCTTTAAGGTCCTTTTCAACCCAAACCATTGTATGATTCTGTGGAAATTTTTTTCTTAATGCTTTTTTACCTTTCCTGGCAGGTGTGCATGGAGGGAGAGATCTCTCGCCAGTCGATCATGAACAGCCTTTCTAGGGGAAAGAAAGCTTCTGGTGATCTTATTCCCTGGACCATTTCAGAGCAGGTGAATAACTTGGCTGTGTAATCACACCCAAGATATGTTTCAGCACTATTTCTTACTTCTAGAGTACCCATCCGTGTTGTTTAATTTGACTTTTTTCTCTTATGCAGTTCCAAGATCCAGATTTCGGGGGCCTCTCTGGTGGGCGTGTTGTTCGTATTGCAGTTCATCCGGATTATCAGGGGGTAAAGTATTTTGGAATCCAATTACTGTGAACAGCCTGCAGTCAGACAGTGAGAATGGCTGTACAGGCAGAATTCAAGGACAGGGCAAACATTTCAGCTCATAGAATCATAGAATCACTAGGTTGGAAGAGACCCACAGGATCATCAAGTCCAGCCATTCCTATCAAACACTAAACCATGTCCCTCAGCACCTTGTCTACCCATGTCTTAAACACCTCCAGGGAAGGTGAATCAACCACCTCCCTGGGCAGCCTGTTCCAATGCCCAATGACCCTTTCTGTGAAATTGCTTCAGTTTTCAGCATTTTAAGTCTGGGAAGTGAGCTGAGGACAGTAACAGAAAGAGGCCTGGATCCCAGAAGTGGGCAGGTGCCACAAGGAGGCTGGGACATCCTTTTCCTCTTGGTGGGCAGCAAACCAGTGCTTCTGTGATTCCTAGGCAGCGTCGTAGCGTGCCAGCATCTCAAGCAGCCAAATAAAATCAAGATCTGGCTATAATTATTGGGAGCTTACCAAGTGTGCTTAGCATTTCCTGAGTGCCAGCATTAGACACCAAGAATTATTGCACAGTCCTGGACTACCAATTGGACTCTCGTTGTGATTTCAGACAGCCAGGTTCTGTAGCATCCTTCACAAAGCTGCTGTGTAGCAAAGAAAATGCATTTTTATAGTGTCTGAGTGACAACTGTGCTCATGTTTTTTAATGGGTTTGTAAGGAGAGAATGTTGTTGCCCTATCTTAAAAAATAGGTTCATGTTTTTACTCATAGTTTGGTGTTCCTGCTTGACAGATGGGCTATGGCAGCAGAGCTCTGACTTTACTGCAGATGTACTATGAAGGCAAATTCCCATGTTTGGAAGAAAAACCAATTCAAAAGCCAAAAGAAATTGCAGTTGTAAGCGGCGAGGTATGGAGCCCACTACATTTATTTCTATTTTCTCTTCTCTGAAGCTGTTCTTCATTCACTGAAAGTCTTGGTACTGATTTCTCTCTATAAGGAGGAAACAGTCGTATTTATTTTTATACGGAATAAGAGATCTAATTTGCAGATTTCTATAAGAATTGCTACTAATTAACTTGCACTCTTGTTTCCAGGCTCTTAGTTTATTAGAAGAGGTTGTGACACCTCGGAAAGACTTGCCTCCTTTACTTCTCAAGCTGAGTGAGAGACAAGCTGAAAACTTGGACTATCTGGGGGTGTCTTATGGCCTAACACCAAGATTACTCAAGTAAGACATTACTCTATTTCCTAGTTACATCCAGAATAAAGAGAATACCCAAGGGCTAAAATCTCTGTGTCTAGATGCATTATATTATTTATATGTTATATAATAGACTATTAATATTAATGATTGTTATATATCATGCAATACAAATAATAAAAAGGCCTACATAGTAGAATAGGTTATTAATATAACAGTTTCTATATCACATAATATACTATTATAAATAATATAATGTGTACAAGTGCAGGTATTTTAGCTCTTGGGTATTTTTTTGTAGGGCTGAACCTAAGTGCATCTGTCAGGATAGTTTTTACTCACGCTTCTTCTGGCGGAAGCCCCATTCCTTAATAGTTGTCTCTGTGACCATTTTAAGCAGTTAATTAGCTTTAATTGCCAAGTTTTTTCTAGGCTAGAGAAGTAAGAACAGCCCGTAATAAGTCGAGAGAAGTTAAATACTTCTTCCTGTGACCTGTGGAAGGCTGAGCTGCTGCTGACTTCAATGCCAGTTTTTAGTTTCCTAATATAAATGCTTTTCACCAGCAGCTGTAGCTGCTCTTTGCTTTCCTCACCATGAAGGAACTGACTTGCTGTAGCAGTAAATCATTATTTTAAGCCTTAGCTTCCAATTACAACATAGTTTTATATAAAATACATAAGCTAACTTCTCTAATGCTATAAAATCCTGTAAGATATCTTTCTGAGACTTTCTCAGACACAGCATGGGAAGTTGTGAATTCATCATTTGGGAGACAGTTTCAAAATAACAGAGCTCTTCCTGTTGCTAACCTAAAAGCAAAGCAGTCATTTATCACCCAAAACCTTGGTTCCTTGTTTGCCTGCGCCCACTTACAGAGGACCTAACATGCTGTACAAGCACATGAGATGAGGCTGAGTTCAAGAGAAGAGCTATGGAGGCCTGTTTGTGAGTGACCCATTCAGAACAATGTTAGAAAACTATGTGTGATTTGGCATTTTGGATACAGAGGCTGAGCCTGTTTTGTTCCATGGCAAGTGTGCTGCAGAGTTCCTGCCAAAATATGATGGTGAATTTATTTGATTGTGTAGGAGAGCATCAGAACTGAATGGTTAGTGTGAAACAGTCTTAATCTTTGCAGATTAGTAAGCAAGAGGTTTGTGTCTTACTTGATTTGAACAATCCCTCTCAGGGCAGAGCAGAGGTAAAGTGTTTCATTGCTACTTTTTTTCACTGTTAGCTGTGGTAGAATAGATTTAAAAAAAAAGTATGAATAGTGGGATACAAGGAAGCTGGGTGCACATGTAAGGCTTTCTGCTGAAGATCAACATCCTGTGCAGCTGATGAGTACTCATTCCATGGCCTGTGGAGGTTGGTTGCCAGTGGCAGTTACTCTAGGGCCTGGCTCTTATCTTTAGTCTGGGATGCCATATGCTTGGTCTCAACAGGTGTTTTTATATTAATCTTCCTTTTACTGAGCAAAATGAGTTGTAGGATCAGTTTCCAACCAAGATGCAGGAGGGAACAAGAGGATAGAAAGAGATGTCAGCAGGATTTTGCTAACTAGTCTGGAGTTTTTTCTAGTCCATAAGTGACTATTTGAAACTTGGAAGCTACCATGGAAAATCATCATTCATTGAAGAGGAGCAGAGTCTATGGAGTAAATTTTAAATCCTTAGCCCCTGCCCAGGGTTGTCTCCTAGGAGTCTGTGATATTATGGGTCAAAACCCGTTTGCCTATTCTTAAAGGAGGCCCTGGAAGCATGTGAAGTACAATAACTCTTGTATCAAGTCCTCAGTCTTTGAATGTTTGTTCATTTTTTGATGTCACAATCATTTTTCACTCCTCTAAGTTAGACCCTCAGTCAGCTGGATTGTTGTTACTTTCTGTCAGTGTTAATTTACGTTAGTTGATGTCTTACAGACATTTGCCTACTTTCCGACAGTTGTTCTTGTACAGCAGATAAATTGTGCTTAAACACAAGTATTACTGTAGAAACAACAGCTCCATGATTCTGGGTGCATTTTCTCTTTTCCCTTTCCCCAGGTTTTGGAAGCGTGCTGGGTTTGTGCCAGTTTATCTGAGGCAGACACCAGTAAGTAGCATACTGTTCTTGATTAAAATCCCACCCTGTTGAAATCCTGGGCACCTTTCCATGACCTTCCCCTTCTGTGAGGTGTAGTTTGGCAGAAATGTTTTCTAAGGGGGCTTGTTTTTCCCATTTAAGGTGTGTTTTGTGTGCATTTTTGTTCTTTGGACCTAGGTAGCTAAATGCGTAAAGTTTTAGGGTTGCAAATGTGGTCTTGTAAGTACATTGCACTTAAAAATCAGAGCAAAAGTGCAGCCGCTGAGGATTATTAATGCGGTTATTGATAAAATATACAAGTGGCCCTTCAGCACTGGCAGTTGTAGTGCTTTTGGAGATAACAATTTATTTGTCCAGTGTCACTGCATTTTTTTTTTTGTTTTTCTGGCTCTTGAGCATGCCTGGAATTTGCAATACTGGTGACTACTAGTTACGTCAAGATGCCAGAATCCCTCAGCGCTGGGATTCACCAAGTTCTAGAAGTTCATAGGTTTTACTTCAGGTAGTGGTGATCAGTAGCAGTAGATACATGAGTTGTTATTGATTTAGAAGACCTTTGCCTTCTTTGATTGAGCATAGAGTGCAGCAGGTTCATGGGCTTGACGGGAAATACATCTCATTTATTAGAATGACCTGACTGGTGAGCATTCGTGCATCATGCTGAAGATGCTGAATGAAGAGGAAAGTGAACAGGAGCCTTGGCTTACTGCCTTCTGGAAAGGTAACTTTGATTTGGCAAACACTAGAAGGATTTTCTGGAATATTTCTTAGAATCATAGAATAACCAGGTTGGAAGAGACCCACCAGATCATCGAGTCCAACCATTCCTATCAAGCACTAAACCATGTCCCTTAGCACCTCGTCCACCTGCACCTTAAACACCTCCAGGGAAGGTGACTCAACCACCTCCCTGGGCAGCCTGTTCCAGTGCCCAGTGAGCCTTTCTATGAAAATTTTTTTCCTAATGTCCAGCCTAAATCTCCCCTCTTTATTCTAGAGGTCTGCAGGAATCACTTATTTTATCATCTTGTCCTACAGATTTTAGGAGGCGCTTCATTTCTCTGCTTTCCTACCAGTTCAGCACTTTCTCACCCTCACTGGCACTGAATATTCTACAGAACAAAAATGTTAAACAGCAGCCACAACCACGTGAGTACCCTGGCTCCTGATGTTCATTTAAATTGCAGTTTAAAGTCTGTGTATATGTTTGTCTGAGTCTCAAATAGAATAATAGAATAAACAAGTTGGAAGAGACCCACCGGATCATCGGGTCCAACCAACCATTCCTATGTTTCCTGTGAAGTGCCGTGCATTGCTATTGATTAGTTATTGTATTTTGTTTGTATTATCCAGAAAAATGCTTCGGTTTCTAAGTAAAACCTAAGAGGACATTTTCTGCACCTGAGAATACATAATGGTCATTTTTTTGGTGTGGGTTTTTTCCCCTGATTTTTTGATCAAAGATTTAAGCAACTTGAAATTGGGAGGACTCTTAAGTGTAACAACTAAATGCCTGACAAAACATGGATGGATACTGACAACTGCCAAATTCAGTATGGAATTTAAAAGGAAACCTTGAATAGCAAGGGTTAGTAGGCAGAGCAGCTTGCTTAGGTTCTTAGGAAGAGCGCTGTCATCAGAAATTTGGAGATTGGAATGCATTGTCTCTCAAAGAGAGAGGCTTTAGTTTAACTACAAGTTACTGGGCTTGGTGCAGCCCTTGCTGGGGGAAGCACACAAGCACTGCAATGGAAAGGGCCAGACAAGACAATTCTAACAGTCACTTCTGGCCGAAAAGCAAATTGCTGTTTTCTCAGTATGCCCCATAAAGGAGTCCTCTTGAGAGAGCTTGGTAGTCTGTCCTGTATGTTTTTCATGTCTGTCTTGGTGGAAGAGTTTTGGTTGCCACAGGGATTGCCACCTTGGTTGCCACCTCTTTACCAATAAATCCAAGCCTATGTTGGATGAGCAACCTGATCCCATGGCAGGCGTCCCTGCCCACGGCATGGGGCTAGGAGCTGGATGATCTTTAAGATCTCTTCTATCCCAAACCATTTTATGATGCTATGAAAACTAGTGTAAGATAGTTAAAGACTGGGCAAACTGTTTCTCAGCCCTCACTGTTTTCAGTCTCTCTGTCACCTCTGTGTTGATGTGCTGGTCTGTTTTGACAGTTGCAGTGTTTTTCGTATGGAGGTTTGTCTGTCTGAAAAGTCTAATAATACCAAAACCAGGTTGAATAAGCAGTTGTACCTAGTGTGTTGAATTCTGAAGCGTGTTGGGAAGTGAGCCCATTGGGATAGCAGTTGGCCTTTACTCACTGATGTGAAAAGAAGCTTGTTAAATACTGAGATCCTGGATAGCTATGAATAACAGTCTTGACATCATTGTCTATTTATTCTACCTATTAGCCATCAGCCGTGCTGAATTAGAATCGGTTTTCATCCCGTATGACCTGAAGAGGTTAGAGATGTACTCTCGCAACATGGTTGACTATCATCTCATCATGGATATGGTGCCTACTATTGCCAGGATGTTCTTTCTCAACCAGCTGGGTGATATCACTCTCTCTGCTGCACAGTCGGTATGTATCCCTGTGAGAACAAGCTGTGCTTCACATCTCTTTGTATATATGAGTCCCACTGAAAAACCCCCTGAGACTGTGCCTGTAACTCTTTAAATGAACAAATTAACAAAGTCAACTATGACAACCTTCAAACCAATTCCCTTCTGCGTTGACACGCAGCTGCATATGATGCTGCCAATGTTCAAAGCAGTTTTGCAGATCATTTTCTGAAAGACTGTTGAGGATCTCCATATTTTTTTTTTCCACACCTTTTGCTGACAAAAAATGAGTTTCTGTGAGAAACAACTTGATTTTTGGGTAGAGCGAGCAAGATCTGGCAAACAGGATGAGTGCTCAAGCACAGTGTTGTTGTTATTAGCTAAAAGCTGCTTCACAGACAAAGTGTTGTGGGCTGGCACGTTGTCTTGCTGTTCACTCACCATGAACTCTTACACACTCTTACTTTCCAGTCGAGGCTAAGAAAACATCTCTATTTGAACTTGCATCCACTCATACCGAGTGAAGCATTCGGGTTGAGCCTTGTCTTGCTGTGCAAGGTTTGAACATGCTCTGTAACCATCTCTTTGTCTCTCCCCTCCCACTCTTGTTTCCCGAGCTAAAAGTTTAGTGTTGGGGTTTCTTTTGTGTCAGACCTCATATATTTGGAATAGTTTCCTGTTTTATGTTATCTTAAGAAGAGGACTTCGTTTCAGTTCATTGCTGCTTTTATTGTCCTCTTCATGATTTCTCTTGCTTGTAGTGTTCTTCCACCCTTAGCGCTAGCTTTGAATATAATTTGTAGGGAATCATATTCGGTTGTGTGTTCAGTGAAGCACTCCATGCATTTATAACATGATGTGAACTGTGACTTAGAACCCCCTCGAAATCTTCTGCCTCGTGAACCTCAGGAGAACAGCATTGATCTGTACTAAATATGGAATAGTACCTGCCATCTACAGAATAATTTGGGGCTGTTCCAGTGTGTCTGCACAAAGCTTCAGAGGAGCCTTGTACTACTTGAGTAAAGCAAGGACTTGGCAAAATATAGGGAGTACAGAGGGTATTATAGGTGTGTATTTGCTCTGAAAGCCTCTATAACTCAAATACATGTCACTTCCTCAGGCCCTTTTTCTGGGGATTGGCCTACAGCATAAATCTCTGGACCTGCTGGAAAAGGAGGTGGAACTGCCCAGCAGTCAGTTAATGGGACTCTTCAACAGAATCATCCGCAAAGTGGTTCAGGTGAGAGCCTCGTGGCAAACTTCATCTTGACCCAAGTGTAATCCCAATACTTAGCACTGATAGAAAGCTGGAGTAGAACTGTGTGTCTTTAACATGTCCCCAGTAGTTGACTGTAAACTTCTTTGTAAGGTGGGAAAATCACAGTGTTAAAAAACAAGTGTTTAGAACATTGTTTTATTTTGTGTTGTCCCAAATGATAGTGCTTGTGTTATATTTTTAAATGTTGAAATGTCCTGACCAAACTGCTGAGCATACAATCCATGTCGCCAGCTCAGCCTGACCCATTTATGATTCTTCACTACACTGGCAGCATCTAGACTTTTCATGACAAAAGCCTTTTCCAAAGTCATTCAGAGGTGGATTTGAAGTCCAGTGAAATAATTGGAAAGTTTTAGGTCTGGTTTTTTCTCTCTCTCATGTTTTTGATATGTCATCAAATGGTGCTGTGCATTGGTTAGACTAGACTTAAGGAGGAATTCCTTCACAATGAGGGTGGTGAGGCCCTGGAACAGGTTGCCCAGGGAAGTTGTGGCTGCCCCATCCCTGGAGGTGTTCAAGGCCAGGTTGGATGAGGCCTTGGGCAGCCTGATCCAATGAGATGTCCCTGCCCATGGCAGAGGAGCTGGAACTGGATGATTTTTAAGGTCCCTTCCAACCCAAACTATCCTATGTATTAATAAATCACGCTGTAAACTACAAGATCCCTATGCTAACGTGAGTGACACTGAGAGCTGACTACTTTTACTTCTACAGTTTTTATAGAAGCTATATGTAATTGTTCTTTCAGGAAGCAACTTTTGAGCTTTTATTTCTGTATGATGGAACTCAGAAATAAACAGCTGCCTGATAATATTTGCAAGGTTTAGAAAAGTTTAGTAGGAGTAGACAGCAGTTCTTATTTATTTTAAAGCAATAACCTGGAGCAAGTCTTATGTGTGTTGGCTTCCTTCATTTTCAGTTGTTCAACACAGTCCAGGAAAAAGCTGTGGAGGAGCAGATGGTGGCAACAAAGGATATTGTAATGGAGCCAACACTGAAATCTTTAAATGACGATTTGGTAATTATGAGTTTTCTCCTTTGTCCATATGTACACACCTCCTGGATTTCCCTTGGATGTAGAAGCCTGTAATCTAAATTTTCTTGGCTAGAAAGAATTCCACAATGTCTGTCACTTTATGGGATGCATGTTTTTTTGAGGGGAGGTGCTTCTCTTTTAGTGGGAAAGGTGTTTTCCTTGCATTACTGGTCACTGTTGCACTTAGAGCTTAGTGCATCTCCTGTGCTGTCCCGTTGTAGGAAGAAGCTGCAAAAGAATTCCAAGAAAAACACAAGCGAGAAGTGGGGAAGCTGAAGGAGATGGACCTTACACAGTAAGAATTTATCTGAGTCTCAAATCCAGTTTTACTCTAATATTTTTTTGATTGCTGGGTCACTAATGCATCTTGCTGTGACTTCCACACAAGGCCATAGTTGCAGTGTCACAGTCTCAACTGACAAAAAAAGGGAAATAGTGGATATTTTCAACACGGAGAGGTAAAAATATGTGTCTACTGCTATGCTAGTGGAAACTTTGGATATTGTGTGCTTGACAGCCAAGAAGCTGGATGAGTCAGCTCTGTCCCAGTGCCTTTGGCATGAGCTTGAGCACTTTGTTCTTTTATATCTGTTCTCTTTTGTCACTTAAATCCTAATAGCTCTTACTGTGCGTCTATGTGTTAGTCTTGTACAGTATGTAGATTTTACAGTATAAGTTATATAGTTCTATAATATGGAGTAATAAAGCAAGCTGCCTGGCAATGGACTGTTTGTAATGTTACAGTTTCCTGTGTTTCTATAAATAGGCATTAATTCCCTCCAACTAGGCTACCTGGGTCGTCTTGTCTGCTATCCAGCTTAGCTGTGTGTACAACTCAAGTGAAAATAGTACCTGGTTAATGTTAATATTCTCTCCTCTAACAAAAAAATAACCCCAAACATCAAACCCCCAAACTAACAGAAAAAGAGCAGCCAGCCAGAGCTTCTTTTACTAACTACAGTGTGCACGAGTGCCTTTTAACAGCTGTAGAGCTGGACATTTGTACAGTACTGAGTAGCTGAACCAGCAATTTACTTGGAGTGTCAGCAGATGTCTCTTTTTCTGGATCAATGGAGTTACACGTACCACTGACTCTCCCTTCTGTCTCTCCTCCTCCCACTTTTTGTCTTGTAAATCCTCTGTACTGCACTGATATCCTAGAAAAGTGGTCTGGTTTGGCTCTAGATTAATCTCTGTTAAATCTGAGAAAAGGAATAAAAGCTTCTTTGAATCTTTGGTTTTGTTGCTTCTTTGAATCTTTGGTTTTGCTGCATGAAGGAAGGACAAAACCAGTGATTTGAAGTGACTTGCAGGTCAGTCACATTAGGACAGCAGTATAACCAGAATTTGGAGAAAGTTTTAATTCCATTTATTAGCATTAACAGTGTTGCATTCTTGTTTGTCATTTTGGACCATGTTCCCTTTTTTTTCTTCACTTATTTCTGTTCTCCATGAGTAGAGAGAGACAAAAATCTATTTTGAACCCTTTTCAATACAATCATAGAAAACTGATAGAAGAGAGAGAGCCATTTTATTTAAAAAGGCTTTGTCCGGTATTGTTCAGCCATGTATGAGCAAAGGCCATTCTGTTCTAAATCTCTAAGAGCTTGAGATGGAGAGCAACCACTCGATTTTCCTACATGACTGCTTTGGCTAGTTAAATTTGAATGAATTTCCAGGGTACTTGAACACCCAGACAAGGGACACAGACTATGAGCTTACTTGAATAGCAATTATTGTCTCAGTTTCTCTTTTCAAAAGAAAGCTGCAGGTCTTCAGTTTTTCCGGGGCTGAAACTTCCCCTTAAAGCTTACTCCTGGTCTAAAAGCAGCTGATAATTTACCTAACTTTCCATTATAAGGCATTGCTTGTCACATCCTCTTCCCTTAACACTACAACCATCCTTTTCTTGTTTGGGAGGAGGAGGGAAATTAAAAAAGCCGTCAAGCTTTTGTAAAGAAATCTGTATAGTGACTATAAATCTGATTGTGGTTGTCGGGCTTAAAGGTTTGTAGTGACTGAAGGTCTACAAGAAACCCAGAGGGCACAGTAGAAGCATACGCCACTGCTATGGAAAGTATAACCTTTGTGGCCTTATGTTTTGCTTTTATAACAGATGTACTCTACTCAGCGCTCTGCTTTTCTGATGAGAGGCTTTCATAGAACAGTTTTGTGATGTTTACAATAGGGGCTCCTGAGAGAACTGTGTTGGACACTGACCAGTGTTGGATGGAGGCAGTTGTTGGTTGCTGTTGACCTAGTTTGGACTGAGTCTGCTGACAGAGTCGTGACAAGTTATTGTATCCCTTTGCCAGTCCCTTTTTGTGTGTATTCCCACGTACAGATCCGTTTGGCTGCTGACAGTTGCTTTTAGAGTAGTGTGTGCTTGAAAATATACTCACCTTATTTTGTTATTTTGTGCCAGCAATTTTACTTGCCTTTTCCTTTCCTTTTTTCACTTAGATATATTATCCGGGGTGACGACGAAGAATGGAATGAGGTGCTGAGCAAAGCAGGACAGAACGCTTCTGTCGTCAGTTTGAAAAGGTTAAGCAAGTTGAAATATTACCCAGATATCTGTCTTTCTGGTCTTTCCTGCTGGCTTTATTATAACATTTTTCAAAAGAGTGATGCTGAAGAGTTAAGTGCAGATAATATTAATTTAAGTTCCTTGATAGATTCTTGCTTTTCCTGGAGAAATCAGGGTGTGAGCACCTGAGAGCTCTCCTGGGTCCTCAGTGGCGGGACTGCTGCTGTGAATTCTGTGTTGCTCTAAAGCCCTGTCTTTGTGTAGCTCATTCACAATAAGCTGCTTTTTTTTCTGATGCAGTTAAGTCTTGCTCCTGATCATGCACAGAAGTTGGTACTATTTCTCCCTTGAGTCACTTCTAAAGAGAGAACTCATTCCACATAACTGTCCCATTTGTGGTAGGAGCTCACACTGGGTGGGAGCCTGTGATGTTTCCATTGGTGAAAATGCAGGCTGAGGGAAGAATAATTCCTTCAAATGTGAGCTTAAGCTTGCAATATATTGAATCTGAGTTTCTGCATTTCCTTCCTTTTCATCCATCTTCTTTGTTCTACCTTGCCCAGCATGAGGTCTTTCCTCATCTTTTCCTTGGGGATTTATAGCTGAGACTTGTCTGCTTGCTGATTTCCCCTTCCTGGGGTGCCTGACAGCTGAAGTAATGATGTGATCTCTATTCCACTCTTTGTATATTAATGGCTTTTTCATGAATACTGGAAGCTGTGAGTTTCCAGAAGCCGTACAGGCACGAGTCTTGTCAATGCTTATGAATATCAGAGCTCTGTCATGTTTGCTCTAGTTGGAATCTAAAAATCAAAATTGTACTCCTAAAACTGTCAGTGCTAACATTTTTTCTAGGTACTTTAAATTCCAGATGCCCTACATGAATTGCCTTTAGGACACGTAACTTAAAGTCATGATAAGTGATGACAACTGCTAAAAATCAACGTCTTACGGGATTCAGATTGCATTAGAGAATCTGAAGGCATAAGAAAATCTAGGCTTTACTCTTGTCCTGCTTTCTCTAGCAGCTCTTTAAGCGACCCAAGAACTAGGAAGCGTTTTCTCCCAGACACATTTCTATATAGGCCCTTGTCTCCCTTTTACAACAAAAATTCCCCAGCTGGATGGGAATCTAGTGTATTTTTAACAGATATTTTGTTCCTGTTTCCCAGTGAGAAGAAGAGAAAGTTAGAAACAGCAAGAGGACCCAAGAAACTGAAGAAATTTAAGAAGACTAAAGATATAAAGCAGAAGTGGAAGAAATGACTTGAAAGCCAATCAGTGAGCTTGAATTAACACATGATGGGTCTGTACTGAAGAAGTACTATTCTTCTTTAAATCCAAAGACTTTCTTTTGTGGGGTGAGAACTGGAGGGAAGGAAAAGCCTTGGAGGCATTTTGAAAGTGCTTGCATTATGGGAAGTACAGTGACCCTGCCAGGAGACAGTCTGTGAAGGGTTTTTACGAAGTGAGACTGAGTGTGCAGCACTCTGGGGTATTATGAGGGCACTTTATCAGCTACAGAGTTTCCATTCCAAGAGGGCAGATCGATCTGTAAACTTCCCCGTATCGTAATGTTTGGTGTCTTTATTAAAAACAAGTTTGGACAACTAATAGAAATGTTTTAGATGTTGCTGTGTGCCTTTGCCTTCTAGCATCACAGCACATCTTGGTACAAGCAGCTACTGCTTCAGTAGCGCCACCACTCTCTTGTAGCTTGAGGGACTTTTTTCTGTGAACAACAATTGACATTTTATTTGGGGCTGGCTATTCAGTGAGCACTAACCATGTTGTCAATTCAGACTCACAGTTTGAACTCCTGCGAGCAGGGACCAGGGTGTACAATGAGCACTTCTATTTTGGACGGTTGTCTATAGTTCCTGCTTACTGTCTTCCTCAAGCGGCTGTAATAAAGGTTGCTCTTTTGCATTCACGCTTGCTTACAGGGTCTTGGCATTCCCATAGCTCAGTAATTTACATTTCTTAGTTCTCAAGCAGGGTAGCAGGATTAACAGGTGCTGGGGAAGCTGCTTTGGCTGTTCTGTCTCCCTGCTGACCTAGGATTGCTTCTTGGCTTTGTCAGGAAGGTTTGTGTTTAAGGGAATCAGCGCTGCCACACCGGCACCTGGTCGAAGTGATACTCTCTGAGCTCAGGGGCCAGCTGAGCAGGCAAGTAACTGAATTCCCCTTTGCTGCTCCACGATCCTCGCTTGGCAGTAAATATACACTGGGCTGGAGCTGGGACTTTGTGTCTGAAAGACTCCTGAGGCTTCAAATCCAGAGCATATCTGTGACACGGAACTTCCCTGTCCCAAGTCTGAGTGCTGTGGTGCAATTTCTTGATGCTCCAGCTTCACACCCTGGGGGTTTGGAACAGAGAATTGCCTCCAGCTGATATACAGCTGCATTCTATTTACTTGCAGATCTCACAGCTCCTTTTCTCATCAGATCTTTGAAGAAACAGTTTCTGCCTAGGTAAAGAGTATATTTCCTCTAGGAGGCTGGTTTATGAGGTGTCTGTGTTAAGCATGGGGTTTGCCCAGCACAGCCTGGCTGTGCCTTTGGTGAGCAGCCCACTCTGAGAGTCAGTGGTGAGGGCACATCCCCCGCGTTGGGGGCACAGCTGAGCCCTGAGAAGGGAGAACTGCAGCTGCAGCCCTTGAAGGCTTGATGAGAACCATGTTATCCCCCTGAGCTGCGTCAAAGAGCAGTGCTGGCAGCCTCCAGGGATGAGGTGGTGGCTGCTTGTCTTAAACGGGTTTTAAAGTTGTAAAAGGAGCAGATACAGAAGGCAAGAAGCATAAAGCTCTTTGCAACTGCCCAGGAAGTCTGTGGAAGAAAAGGTGAGTGTGAATTCTCTGTGGATTTGCTGCTATTAGTGTTAAAATTAGGGTAAGTGGTGGCCTTGTGAAGAGCTACAGCCTCTCGCTTTGGGGATGGGGTCTTGCTGGACATGTTGCTGTGTGGATATTGCCTGTGTCTGACTTTGGTCCTGAGAGACAAAGTACCAAGTTGTTCTGGAGCCCTTTCAGGGGTCACTTTCCAGGCTGGCTGTGATGAAGCTGTTACTGTGTGAGGCCTAAGTGAGACTAATGTTTCTGGGTTTCAGGCAATACAGTCTTATGCTGGTATGTGCCAGTTACAACTTTGATACCTGACTTACTGGCACCGTGTTAGAGAAAGAACATGAAACATTCATGATAACAACCTGGGTAGGAGCTAATGTGTGAAAATACCTGTTGTCCAGCAAGATTTATTTTAAATTGTCTGTAAATCAAGGTGGAGGATTGAAACTTATGCTGGATTCTCAAGCAAACTAGGATTTTACTGTAATATTTAGCTGACGCCTTCGTAGAGCTACCTCTACCGCTTTCTGTAGGTTGTAGTAGTTCTTGCTCTGTTGTCTATGAGTTGGGTGCCCTGTGCTGACTCTAAAAGGCTTGGGGGATCTGAGCTATGTGTCTGTCCATCCATCGCCAAGTGGGAGTTTGATTTAAGCAGAATTTTGCTAGTTCTGCAGAAAATGTATGTATTCAGTCGGACCATGCTTTTCCAGGTTTTCTGTGTACGTTTTTATGATTCCTGGCAGGTTTTTGGATTCCTCTGCCTGTCTGTGGCTCCTTGAACAGCAATTGGAAAAAAACTTGCGGATACTAAAAGAAGTGAAAGCTGTGGATTTTTCTCTTTCTTTTTTTAACAAGTCTAGTCAAACCACATTTTCCTCTGCCTGTGCTTTCCATCAGTGAATTCCAGCTAGAGTAAGGGCTAGTTGAATGCAATCCAACAGCAAAGAGAAAATGCCTCTTTCTGTAGCCAGAAGTGCACTGAAAAAGTGCCATGCAACACAGGAGCTGAGAAGAGAGTGAGTTTTGTGACTTTGAATTTAAGGATTGGGTTGGTTTGGGTCCTTTTGAGCCTGTTTCCCTGCCTAGAGGAGGTTCCTGGTCCTTCTGTACCCATGTCCCCTGCAGATGGGGCTGTGAATGCTTGAAGGATCCTGGTTGCACTGCTGATCGCAGCACAAAGGCAGTGCAGCTACCTGTGCCTCCCCCTTTCCCAGTCAGCAGGTATGAGTCTTGGCACAACCCAGTAACCGCATGCATTAGTGCCTCTGGCCCTATTTGAAACCTGCAAGGTCAGTTTATGGCCTTTTTTCAACACTTATCTGTCACGTTGCTCAGGTCTCTGCTCTCCTGTGCTCGTTTGCCTGCAGTGCTGGAGTGCTGTGGCTAATTGGAGGGGAATTGGAAAGCCACGTCGAGCTGAGCAGCTCTCCGCAGGTGGTGGGTAGATGTGACCTAGTTGTCAGCGGAATCATCCTGCTTGCTCGGAGACCCGTGAGCTATTTTGACAGCTGGAGTGAACTGACCTCTGTGAGGTATCAGGGTGGAAGCAAAACCAGTGAAGCTGAGGATCTTCCCTGCTGCTGTGAGGTGGCTGTACTTGCAGGAGGGGTCTTGCCTCCCACAGTTGTGTGACGAAGAAGAGAGCTCTGTGGAAAGATCTCTGTACTGGATAAGGGCAAGGGGTAGAAGGGGCACAAGGAAGTACAACTTTTCCATTTGGCCATCGTGATTGCTGCCTTGGGAGCTTTTTTGCTTCCACAGCTGGGTTTTTCTTTGACTGTGTCATTATTCCTTACCTGTGCAATCTCTGAATTTTAAACCTGTCTTTTGATAAGAGCTCTGACACTACACGCACCTTGTGGCTTATGTTTTCTAATGACTGCTTTCTGTTAGGAGGTACTTGAGGGCGGAGGATGGAGAGAGGTCATGAGAGACTTCTCATGCCTGAGCTAGAGGTGGAGACAGGGGCATTGGGTAAAATCCAGTGCCCTGCAGAAGAGGAGGCTGAGGGGAGACCTCATTGCTCTCTACAACTCCCTGAGAGAAGTTTGTGGAGAGGAGGGAGCTGGGCTCTTCTCCCAGGGGACAGGATGAGAGGGAATGGCCTCAGGCTCCACCAGGGGAGGTTTAGGCTGAACATTAGGAAAAAAATTTTCGCAGAAGGGGTCATTGGGCCCTGGCAGAGGCAGCCTAGGGAGATGGTTGAGTCACCTTCCCTGGAAGGGTTTAAGGCACAGGTGGACGAGGTCCTGAGGGGTATGGTTTCGTGTTTGATAGGAATGGTTTGGACTTGATGATCCAGTGGTCTTTTCCAACCTGGTGATTCTGTGAATTCTGAATCCTGTACTCCAATGAGTTGCCCATCCAGTGAGTGAGTATGTGAATCAATGGGCTTTGACTGCCCTGTGAACAAGGTTAGTTCTGTGGCTGGACAGTTGTGAACTGGTCTGCTTGGTCTGCTTGTTTTTTAGTTACAAACAGGAGGTTAACGGACAGCACTGAATCCAGCTCTGGGGCTGGGCGGGTGTTGCTGCTAGCAAGGCCTTTCTACCTTCTCTGGTGTATTTTTTTATCTTATGATAGAATGATTGGATGGTTTGGTTTGGAAGTTACCTTACAGCCCATCCTGTCCCAAACCCTGCCATGAGCAGGGACACCTCCCACTGGACTGGGGGCTCCAAGCCCCATCCAACTTGGCCTTGAACGCTTCCAGAGATGGGGCCGCCACTGCTGCTCTGGGCAACCCATGATAGTGCCTCTGTACCACCATAGGAAAACATTTCTGCCTAATATCGCATTAAAATCTCCCCCTTTTCAGCTCCGGAATTTTCCCATTTGTCCTATCCCTGTACTCCCTGACCAAGAGTCCCTCCCCAGCTTTCCTGGAGCCACTTCTAATCCTGGAAGCTGCTCTGAGGTCTCCCTGGAGCCTTCTTCAGGCTGAACAGCCTCAGCTCTCTCAGCCTGGCCTTGGATGGGAGGTGCTCCAGCCCTCAGATCATCTTTGTGGCCTCCTCTGGACTCACTCCATCAGCTCCGTGTCCTTCTGTGCTGAATGACAGAAACCTTTCCTGCCTCACTTTTTCTTGAGCGAATAGCATTAAGTCCAATATTGTTTTCTCTGTTGTGGATTAATGGATCCCTTCTACTCAAACCCACCCTTTGGGGAGGCAAATCTTGCTTTTGCATCCTCTCCATCACAAGCAGTGGCGACAGCCTCTAGCTGCCCCTGTTCCTCCAGGGAGTCTCTACTCTTTTTTTTTTTCCTTGTGTCTCCTTGGCTGTCTCCGTTACGGCAGGTGCAGGAAGGCTGGTGGCTGGGGCAGCATTTGGTGAGGGCAAAGGGCCAGTCGGTAGCAGGGCCGCATTAGTCAGCGCTTGCCTGCTGTGCAGAGGCTGCTTATAAAGCAAAGAGCTTTTATTTTAGTCTGCGAGTCATCGAGCGTGTTCCGACAGCTGTGTGAGCTTTCCCGGTTTCTCTGCTCCATGAAATGATATCACAGGGAGCAAAGTTTTGTGCTTCCCTGAAGCTGAGCAAGCTCTGCTCTGCTACTTTCTAGGATTCCAGGGGCCACAGTGGATAAAAGAGAGGTGGGATGCAATTAGTTTCAGGAGAAATTTCTATGTAACCTACTTGTTAGAGCAAAAGTGCTCCAAAGGGCATGTTGGGTGTTTTGTAAGGCAACAGGCATTATGAGGAATGGTGGAGAGAGCTGGAGGTGTTTATCCTGGAGAAGAGGAGGCTGAGAGGAGACCTCATTGCTCTCTAAAACTCCCTGAGAGGAGGTTGTGGAGAGGAGGGAGCTGGGCTCTTCTCCCAAGTGACAGGGGACAGGACCAGAGGGAATGGCCTCAAGCTCTGCCAGGGGAGATTTAGGCTGAACATTAGGAAAAAAATTTTCACAGAAAGGGTGATTGGGCAGTGGCAGAGGCTGCCCAGGGAGGGGGTTGAGTCACCTTCCCTGGAGGGGTTTAAGGGAAGGGTGGATGAGGCACTGAGGGACATGGTTTAGTGACTGATAGGACTCAATGAGCCGGTGGGTCTCTTCCAGTCTGATTATTCTATGACTCTATTCCATGATCGTTGAGAACAAGTTGGTGTTTGCATTAATGTGTTTCCAAGCCTGCTGGTGTAAGGGCACAATGCAAGTGAAAGCCGTTCCAGGTTCCAGCAGGTTCCTCTTGGATGATGTAAATCAAATGCTAAGAGATGCTTGCGACTGTAATTTATTACAGAACTAGATTTCAAGCCTCGCTCCACCAGAGACATGCTGCACGGTTCCCATTGTTTACAGGTGTGGAGGGAAATTCAAGGAAAGAAACAGTTACAGAAAGATTCTTGGCAGCCAAGTACAGGTTCTGGCTGTATTGATGGTTTCCTCTGAAATGTGCTTAGCGCCCTGAGCAGGTATTTAAGTCCCACGGAGTCAGAACCAAATTCAGAGTTACTGCTCAGCCCTTGTCCCCAACTCAGCAGGGGTCTGCAAGATTTACAGGGTAAATTTAGATGGGGTGGGGGGTGATGTTTCTGGGTCAAATTATTGCTCTGACAGTAGAATCAAACCTTTATTACTTCTTGCTTGGTAGATAAATCGACACCCTTGCTTCTATGCTGCTGTGTGCCTGACTCTGTGTGGCTGTCACCGTTCTTAAATGCTCTGCTCCTATGTGAGTCCTGCTGGGATCCTAGGCGACTCGGAAAGGAAGTGTTCCATGCTTCACATTTTATTTCTTAGCGTTTGGGAGGGAACTGGATGTTTAATTGCTGAGGACTGCTTGAATAACCCCAGGTTTACAGTTGCTTTAACCCCCAGCGTCTCTTCTGCTGCAGAGAAGAGTCCTAGAATTCGGATTTTTTTTTTAGGCGCTACTGTCTGCTAGTTTTGACAGAAAGCAGATAAACTGGTTTCATCTGGGGAAAATGCAAGTTATTACTTCCAAAACCATTTGAGCCTAGGAAGGGGAAATGGATGCTTATTAACCCTTGTTTTAAAGCATAACACTAGAGAGAGAAATATACCAAACCCAAATTTAAGATGCTAAAACCGCAACAGCCTTTTCTACAGAAATTGTCTTTAAATATGGTTTTTCTCATTGTCAGAAGAGCAGAATAAATAACAGCAGCTGTGTATTTTAAAATTACTTTGTTAATAAAATCCTGGTACATTTACATAAATGACAACATTAATGTACAATTAACAAAGCAAAGTAATATTACAGCAACAGAAAGAGGACCTACGGATTTGTACAGATAGCTGGAGCAGCTACTTGAAAATACTTTCCAAGATAAAGCCTTTCATGGTATTTTTCAGGCAGACCACTGATAATTTTGAAACCCCTGTGTGGTTTTCAGACAATAAATAGGGTTATTGAAGCTGGTGATCTTGGAAACTGGATGTGTACCTAAAGCACAAACCGGAGTGTGCCTGGACTAACTTATCTGTCAGCTTTACTGAGCCTGGACTAATCATCCTTTTCCTTGCATGCAGCTTCCCTCTGCTATAAATCCTTTAGGAATACAGTGATGTCAGATTTTGATGAAGTTGTTGGGAGATGCTGGAGTTTGTTTTCCTTCCTCTACCTAAACCATGTCTGTGTCCTGCTTTGGAGCTCGGGTCCAGCTCAGCCTCCTTCTTCCAGTGTGTTCGGTTACAATTTCAGTCTTGAATTCCTAAGCAGCAGTTGTCCACTGAAAACCTGTCTTCCTCTTCTTCTTCCCTCCCCCTGTAGTGAATGAAAGCATCTTGGCAACTGCTTCTGGTGGAGTATAAGGTCTTAAAGCTATGGGTAAGAGCAAGGTCTGTGTTTTCACACAGCTACCTGCCTTTCTACGGTAGGATTATTAAAACAAAAACACGCACACAAAAACACCGCGTCGGACATCAAACTGTAGCGTGAACTGCCTCCTTTTAGCTTCTGAGTCAGCTAGAAGGTGACCTAGAATGAGTCCTTTTGGACCAAAACCAAGTTGTCTGCTGTGAACAAAGGGAAAATGTGAATCATGGGCATTTGAGTTGAGGCATCTCGTTCAAGTGCTGGGGCCTAAAGGTTAGAGTGCAGCCTGCCTTTAGGAACCAGTCTGGTGTTCACTTATGCCCAGTCCCTGCTGAGGTAGCATATCTCTGGAAGCATCAATTCCATGACGGAGCGAAGACCAGAGGTCAGAGCTTCTGATTCCAACCAGCTCCAGAGAGAGAAGAAACCATCAGTCTATGTGTTCCTCAGGGTCTGAGCGAGGCTTTTATTGCTATTTATGCTATTCGGGCAGTTTTTCAGCATAGTGCTAGCTCTTACTATACCTGAGTCTGTTAGAAAGCGTATTTTATGGTGTCAGATCTCACAGAGAACACTCAGAAACAGGTTTTCAGGGTGAAAGAGATTAGGATTATCAAACCTTTATAGTGAAGGGATGGACAGGTTTCTTCCATGCCCCCCTCCAATGGATCCAGATTAACAATGAGCACAGTGAAACTGTATTAAAAAAAAAAAAAAAAATACAACCCCCCAGTTTTCCCCTCCCTGCCCCAGCAGCTCGATTCTTCATGTTAGGTTTAAAGAGTGACTCATTTTAGATGTTAGTATTAGCTTCTACTCAGCCACGAACATCTATGATATCTCTCTCTCAAGGTGCAAACAGTTCGGGGGGAGAATTTATGTTGGAGTCCGTTGCCACTTAAAGAGACACTGGTGTTTGTTACCCTAGTGAAGAAGTGTGTGTGTCCACCAGCTTTTCTGTTCAGCAGGTGACTTGCTGGATGGGCAGTGGTCTGCAGGATGGGAAGACTCCTTCTGTGTAGCCTTTTGACAAGTCAGACATCGATGTGTATGAACTCGGTGGCCACGACGTGTGTAGACAGACACTGCGTATTAGGTGCTGGGTCTAAGTAAATTGCCTCACTTTTCTACAGCCTCGTGTTGTGCTTGTTTCAATGGCAGCGTTGATCTTCTCTTCAGTCCGGGTTCTTCCCGTGCGTTCTCAGTTCTTGTTTGCGCCGTGACAGTGGTTCTGTGCCAGCAGCAGCACAGAGAAGCCAGCTCCCCCTCTGTCAGTGGGACGAGGCACAGCACCCTTGCCTAGGGGTTATCTCTTGGAGGGGACTTTTTGGCAAGATTCAGAAGGCAAACGGAAAAGCCGCAGCGTTGCCTGACGACGCATCCCCGTGCAGTTTGAACCAGTGTTCCCTGCCCCTGCCTTCTTCCTGCTTCACACCCTGGAGGTGACGTACACGGAGTGCAGGCGGCCGGCCAGGGCCGTCTGCAAGTCCCGCAGAGGGTCCAGGCCTTGCACTTTGCTGTTCCTGCTGTAGATCAGCTGTTTGAACGAGTCCTGTTCCAGAAGGGAGCTCATGTGTTTGAGGAAGAAGCCCTCACAAAAAGAAGCCAGTTCAGGCGCGTTGTGAATCTGTAAGAGAGAGGAAGCTCCATTAGCCTTTTCTGTACATCTGAGGACACGCAGAGCCCTTCTCCCTTGTACTGCTTTTCTCTTTAGTGTTTACTAAGCCAGAAACAGAACAGTAATAACACTGGAAAAGCACTGAAAGTAGAATTACTGATGACTGATATTTCTTTTGGGGCTTTTTGCAGGCACAGGTGTAAGCAGGGAGGCATTCAAGCTTTTTTAATTCCTTCCCCTGCTGGCCTGCTGTTGGCAGAGCTGTCGTCCTGCGCCCTGCTCTCTTAAAGGAGCAGAGCAGCTGGTTGATGGAGCAGCCAAGGTACCTGGTTAGCTTGTGCCGCAAGATAAAACAGCGCAGTGCCAGATGGCACGCAGAGCTCACGGCCATGAGAGTACGGTTCATAGGATGGGATCCGAACTTCTAGATAAAGGAGCTGAATGCAGGAAAAGAGGGATGCTGTGCTTCTAAAACGTTAGGAGGATTTCTGTCTGTGATATGGTTCCATTTGCTTCAGAACCAGTGGAGGAAGCTCAGCAAGAGGAGAAAAATGAAACTCAAGAACTCGACTTGAGTATTAAGAAGCATTTTGCACACATACATCCCCTTCTGCAATCTTTGTGCAAATATTAATTTAAAGAAAAATACTAATGGCCAGTAGAGAATGCTCCCATCTCTCTCTCTCTACTACTGTCAAAATCAGCCTGAGTTCCAAGTTAAAATCATGGCCCGTTGTGAGTTGGGAATCAAAAAAGATCAGTGTGACCCACACTATAAACACGCATATTATTTTCAGCCCTTTCTGTAGTCTTTCTAGTTGTTTTTAAGGGATCGGACCCTGTAAACTTCCAAAATGGCAGATTATTTATCTATGATTTCTATGAATTTTATTGCTAAGGTGGGTTATTTGCCGTAGAGGCGATTGTGTGTCACGCAACAGAGTTTATGCTAGTTCTGGAGCTGTAAAGAGTGTGTGTTAGCAGTCGGAGTGCTAGGAAAGGGTTTACTCGGTTGCTGTGCTATGATCAATTGCCCCTGCTGCTCTGAGGATTTCAATCTCCTCGGCTTTGCTGGATGGTGTTGCTGTATCAGCCTGCTGAGACACCTCTTCCCTGCTCTGTAGGGATCTCCCATCAATTTCATACATGATTGCTTTAGACAAGTGTATGTTCTGGGGCTGTGTAGGATTTTTACAGACTAGAACTCGACTACGTCGTCTTCCTCGTGGTTGCGGTTGGGGTTGTGTCCCCAGCATCGCAGGGACCAGCTCGGTGCTTGTTGTATTTAGTTACAAATTGAGACTGCAGAAAGTGTGTGCCCTGCTCCATTGTGATTCTCGGCATATACCTTTGCATATTTATAGATGTTAACGGAGTTGTCCATGCTGATCGTCTGGGCACAGAGGATTTCACAGTGTCTCTGGAGGCCATCCAGTTGAAACAGGCTGGCAGCCGACAACAGCTATTGGGACAAGAGAGAGGCTATTTGAGATCATGAGCCTTGAAAGGGAAGGCAGCAGACACACAAAACTGATGATTTTCTCTCTGACTCCCTGCTTGAAGGGCTAAGTCCCCATGAAAGAGCAGAAAGGCCACTCAATGTCTTGCCAAAGCGACAGATTTCCCCTCCTAGCACAAGCCTGCTTCTCCTGCTGCTTCCCCCAGCATCCCATGGATATAATAAACCATGATTAATTGCTAGTTCTCATTTCTAAGCAATGGTGTTTTGAAACTTTAAGCTTGTTTCAAAGCGTTACATATACTCCTGGACTGCAAGCTTGCTCTTAGCTCCTGGATTTTGCCTTTGAAACTGTGGTTTCGCCCCAGCGCACTTGGCAAGACTTAGAAGAAAATGCTCTCACCTCTAAGATATCGGTGGTGGGAATTTCCATAGATTCTGTTCCTCCGTAGTATAAATACTGCATCAGCATCTGAAATGGGAAGAAGGCCAGGCATGAAGCTGTGACCACCGGAGTCACAAGGGGCTCCGAGTGACTGACTGGACAGGAATTGAGGGGGGTGGGTGCTGGCTCTTGCCTCTGCTGTCTGCTTTCTTCTAGCGTTGCACATCTGCTGCCTTCTAATACCTCTTTCTTCCTCAGGGCTCTGAAAAGGGCCCTGTTGAGGATTTTGGGCCAAGGGTGCCAGCGTGTCTCTGAGCAACACGAATGTCCTTGTGAAACGGTTCCTTGGATCTCATTCTGTAAAGCCTTGCAGGCTGGTCCCACGCGGAGCTGCCAGCTCGCCGGAACACCGACACTGCCATGCCAGGACCATGTGTGCCTGGAGGACCTCCCAGCCACTCACCGCCCCTGCTGTGCTTCTCATCAGCTACCAGCGCTCCCCGTCCCCCTGTCAGAGCCAGAGGAAAAGGCCTAATTGTTTGCAGGGAGAGCGAGAGGCAGCTTCTGCTCTTTGATCTACGTGCGTGCACCCCCAGCTAAACCCAGGCTGCCTTATCTAAGGATCGAGTGGATTTGGCGATGCAAAGAGAACTCGTTCTGGTGTCACGGGTGCTGTATAAGCAGGTGTGGGGATTGCCTGCCGTGCTTACCTTTTCTGACAGTGGTGGTAAAAAACCTAAGCTGCTACTTTTAAAGTTGTCTCACTTGTATAACAGAATTACAGGGAAGCAAAGCTGCTTTCCAGGAGAGCCCTGAGCAGAACACTGATCTCTTGTGGCTCAGCATTCCCTGTGCACCGCAACAGAGATTGCTGTGATGCCATCACCTCCTTAACTCATCTGATTTTATTTACCACCAGACTGTTTAATTCCATGGCCTGCACTTCACTGTCTTAATTAATTTTGAATTATCACTCTCTCCAGTGAAGCAGAAGTTTATCTTTAGAAACTTTGCAATGTAAAAATGTTGTTAAGGAGGTTTGCTTCAGTATTCTCAATTACATTTTCTTCTTTCAGTTGTGGCGTGAGCTGCAGAACTTGGATGTCATCTATCCAACACAAAACTTGTAGAGCCCCTTTCAAGTAGAACAAAGATATTCTTTTAGGGTCAGCTTCGTTCTGTGCAGTGAGATGACAGCACTGCTGACCAAAGCTTTGTTGTTCTGCTTGCTTATAAAAAGGGAAAAAGGAAAAGCTCTAACCCTGTAATGAAACAGTTACACAACCTCTTCCGCACTTCAGAGTTCCCTGTTGACTGAAAATGCAGATCTGGAAAGCTGGAATAACTTAACGATCATATTTCACTGCCTTGTTTTCTTCCTTGGGTGTGTGTTAGGTAACCTACTTGTTCTCCATCGTGAATGAACTTCCCTTAGGTCCATTAAATACTGAAACATCATAAAAGCAAAATGCAAGGCTCAATCTTGAGCCTTTCTCGCACAGGACAGCACTGATATCCACCACTGATCATTGCATTTGAATTAATACACAGCCTGGCAGTCCAGCTGCTGTAAATGAGTTTACATTTTGCTTAGCACAGCATGAAAACTTTGCCTTAAAAGAAAACAATGTCTTAAAAGTATAAACTTCTTTCAGCAGAAGATTGAATTCTCCTGCTTTATGGAGGAGTCAGCTGCCTAGTGAGAAAATAAGACAACAGGCTCGAGGTTCCTGTTTTAAGGTTGATCTTAGCTGAAAAGTTTTGACAAAGATCAGATACTCTTGAAATACTGATGTATCAAAACAAACTCCATCTCAACTTGTACATTATCTGTGATACTAAGCCTTGGTCCTCTTAGCTTCCATGCATGTGAGAAGAAGAAAAGAATGAAGAAAAGTTAAAGCTACATACCTTGAATATATTGTATTTCATATCACTGATTTCAACAGTCTTGCTACCGTGGCCGTCATGTTCGGTTTTATTGGTCATCAGTGTCTTAAATCTGAGAACAGTTTTAAGAGATTTCTCTATTAGCACTTTCCATACTCATTAGTATTGACAAACAGCCTGAGCTGAGGGAAAATAAAGACCCTTCTTTGTTCTTGTTTGCAATTTAATGGCCATTAGAACTTCAGGGACAGCTTAACCTGGAAAGTGTTTGGGTCTGACCCAACCCCACCCTACAGCAGTTGCAAAATGCTGTTACCACACCAATAACTGAGAAAGAAACTAACAACTGCCACTGTGTGGGTCAGGGGTGAGGTTTCCAGGAATCCTGGAGCAAATATAGCTCAAGCTAGTGGACTCCGAGAGGGGGAATGGAAAGGCAGTGAATGGCTGGATATGTCCACTCAAACTACCACATGGGTTTTGAGGTATAATCTGGTTAGTTTATGTCAAGAGAGCTCTGGGAATCCCTAACAGATAGTAGGAGTGGATAGAGAAACTTGTCTTTACTCTCTTACTATTCTTTTGTTCCACAGACCTGAATGATAATGGTCTATGATGGCCTCAAGCTCTGCCAGGGGAGATTTAGGCTGGAGATTAGGAGGAGGTTTTTCACAGAAAGGGTCACTGGGCATTGGAATAGGTTGCCCGGGGAGGTGGTTGATTCACCTTCCCTGGAGGTGTTTAAGGCACAGGTGGATGAGGTCTTGAGGGACTTGGTTTAGTGTTAGATAGGAATGGTTGGACTAGAAGATCTGATGGGTCCCTTCCAGCCTGGTTGTTCTATGATTCTATAATCCTTACCCTTAGCTGCCTTACTGCAGTGAGGAACCGAATGCCACTCAAATATGTGAGAGACTGAAGGGCCAAACCCACTGTTACCCCTCACCTGTGGAAAGCGACTCACCTGTTGGATGCGGTAACCAGCAGGACTTTGTGTGCATAAAATAGCTTTCCTTCTACCAAGAAAGTTACATCAGACATTTCCTTATTGTTTAGAAAGTGAGGGTCTGTAGTGGGGTAAGAAAAACAATAAGGAATATTGTTTTGAAGCGGTGGATGTTTTACAAATAAAAATGGGAAGAATGTTGCTGTTGAGGGGAGCATCTTACCTAGCCGAGCCGGCAGTGTCTTTCGGATTTCAGGAATGCTGGGTATGGGACTGCTGCCGTAGCAGTGGGTGAAAATGGATGCGAGCTGCTGATTGATGGAATCGTTCTGTAAGGAGGGTGGAACAGGTATCATCATTCACACTTTGTACTGAGCGACTTTCAAACCTGCTGTGTACAGCAGAACATGGTAGTGAAATTATCTGCAAACTGAGACAGCTGAACTACACACCATGGATCAAATCCGTTCTAAACACCTCTTGAAAAGCAAGGAAAAACAGTCACAAGCAACCTTTAAATAAAAGGTAGAAGGAAAATATCGCTTAACAAAAGCATCAGTCAAAATTCCTACAAGATCCTGTTGAGAAAACCTACATTGCTAACTCTTGCCCTTACACTCATGTGGTTTCAAAAGCTGATTGCTGAACAGGACTTCAACAGAACAGCTTTCACTTCTGTTGACACTAATGTCTCTACCGTGTGGACTACTCTTATATGAATTTAGATAAATGCTGTTTTCACACCATAACTCATTAGGGACTTTGCGCAGACTTCCATTCATTTTTGTTGTGCGCTACCTTGTACGACAGCAAAAAACACACACTTGATTTCAACACTGCTACAAAACTCATAATTACTTTGCTGGTTTTGAGGATGTCGAACATGAGCTGCAAGCCTTCGTTAACCAGTTCTTCATTATAGTCCTCTTCCTTAATGGTGACAAATTCCCGTAAGAGGGTCTGTACGACTGAGTAACGAGACTGATAGAAGGTTGTCCGTAGTGACTCGATCCACACGTGAAGCTTCCAGGGGACTCCTGCAACCACAGCAGAAAGGACAGTGAATGATCATGACTTGTCGTGAGTAAACAGTCCTGTTGCTAATGCTTAGTGGCACCGAAATAGAGCTTTCCATACATCCTAATAGCAGATATATTTTTGTCTTGATATTAAATGTGACTGAACTGGGTCAGTGACACATCACAGGACCTGTCTGCACCAGCAGAGGATCAGTACCAGGAACTGAGGTGGAACTTGCTGCTGATTGCAAAGGACCAAAGACACTCTGGTGTATATTTAGCTTCACGATCAGTCAGAGCTACCAAACAAATTGGAACTCAACTCATAAGAACACCTAACCTTACACAAACATGGTGTGAGGTCTTTCCTCTTGGTTACTTGTAACAGTCAAGACGCACAAACTTCAAAGCTTCTTTCCTACTTTATAGATCAAATCTGTTCTTTCACCCTAAACCATTTAATCACTGATGTTATCTTTGGTTTTGAGACCAGCCTCTTGCACAGTGAACTTTAGGGGTCAGTATCTGTTGAAAAGAGCTGCCCCTTGCTTTTGATACTTGGGAACATAGGATCTGGCCAAAAGCGAGTGGGAATCTGAAAAAAACTTTTGAGGAGCTTTAAACAATTTTTATTTGTTTAAGTTAGACAGCTGGTGCCCATAAGCTTGGGATAGCTTTACAGTCGGGCTTAACAGATTCTTCTGCAAGTGAAAGGGGCAGAGGGAAAAGCTTTTCACGCCTTTAATGTGCACAATGCTTAAAATAAAGAAAACACCTTACCCAGTGCCCTGAGCTCCATGGTGATGTCCACGTAGCCATGCTCGGCACTGTAATACATGGCCTCCTGCAGAGCCTTCATCCTCGTTTTACAGAGCCGGACTTGCCCCTCGCTGGAGCTGCCCTGGCTGGAGGTGTCACTCTCCACTCCCTCGGCTAAAATCTCCTCCAGCGAGAGGACGTCTCCCTTCAGTTGCTGGGGTTGGGTCAGGAGCTTGCGCAGAACATTCCTGAGGAGGAAGAAGAGACATCACTTACTGTTCAATGAAATATCAACAATTTGGAGCAGACTATGGTGATTAAGGTTTAGGGGTCTGGCTCTGTAAATAATAATTTCCTTCCCCAAGACTGACAGCTTTTCACAGAATCATAGAAAGGTTTGATTTGGAAGTGATTGTGAAGCCCATCCAGTTTCTACCCCCTGCCATGAGCAGTGACAACTCCCACCGCATCAGGTTGCTCCAAGCCCCATCCAACCTGGTCTTTAACACCTCCAGGGATGGGGTAGCCGCCACTGCTCTGGGAAACCTGGGCCAGGATTTCTTCCAAGATCTCATCTCAATCTCCCCTCTTTCAGCTTCAAACCATTCTGCCTGTCCTATCCCTGCACTCCTTGATAAATGTCTCGCCCTGGCTTTCCTGGAGCCCCTTTCAGTACTAGAAGCTGCTCTAAGGTCTCCCCGGAGCCTTCTCTTTTCCAGGCTAAACGAACCCAACTTAAAACACTCATCCTTCCCTATCCCACATGCCCTGGTAACAGAGGCAAACCCATGGGATATTCTGTGCCTTAGCAGCAGCAAGGGCACATTTCAGAAGATGAGGGCAAACTGTTTTTTATTGCGGTCTGTACTTTGGCATAGAAGCACGTTTCCTTCTGCCAGCCCTGAAGCGTGGTAACATTTTAAGCTCTGAAGTAAGACCGAGTTTAACAGAGAGCGTCTGTTCGAACTCTTGCTGTTTCCCCAGATGACCTCTCCAAGCCCTGCTACGTTGTTTTAGTCAGACTCGCTTCCTGCATCAGTAAATAGAAACCATAAAAAAAATGGTAAGTTCTGCGTCGCTAAATCCAGGGAGAATTTCTTTTTTCAGGTTGGAATTTCACACAGCAGTTGCAAGAAAGAGGCTTTCTTGTTTGTGTCCAGCTCACATCGCCGGTGTCCCTGCAGACAGCTGGAACCAGCTGCACCAGACATTCCCCATCCCAGCTCACCCACCCCAGTCCTCGGCTGTGCTGCTGCTTTGCCACTAGCTGGTGCTCTCCTTGCACCCACACTAGGCAGCAGTCCCGAAAAGAAGGGAATTTTGTACTTTTCTGCCCTATCTGATTGGAGAATAAGCCTGAAATTTCACAGTTTGCACAGTCAGATGTTGCAGAAGATGGTGGGAGGGGAACCAAATTGGGAACAGAACAGCCTCTGTGTACTCCTACACTGTAAATAACAGCTGGAACAGAGTTCGGGCTTCGTTTGAGCTTGGGATATTTTCCCCTGGTGGATCCAGATGTGCGACGTACCTGGAGGTGCAGTTTTGGCACCACAGTAAAGCACTGAGAGCACGGCTCACAGCCCATCTGCATGGGCGGTTTTAATTGCCTTGTTACACTAGCATTTTTTTTTTTCTGGCAACGGAAGAATTTCTGGACGAGGTAGTAAGTATTTCTTTCTATTTTTTCTTATTTCTAACTAACTGCCCTGAAAACAAGGCTGGAAAGCCCAGGCTGGCTTTTCAGCATTTTAATGACCAATCTCGTCAGCCATCCAAAAACCAGAGATGCAATCAACCAAATTCTGCCGCAGGTTATTTTTGCCACTTTAATGCGATTAGATTCTGTCTCAGAACATGAACCACAATCTCATGACCATCTATAGGTGGGACCTTAGTCTGCTCGTGTACAGCCTAGAACCAGTTCCTATTCGCTTTTAGTGCTACAGAGCTGGACCAGCAAGGGAAAGAATAAGAAAAAAAATCACAAAGATCTTTCTGTTGTACGTTGTGCTTTTGACTAAAATATAAAGACTCCTTTGATCAAAGTTAGAGTTGCTGAGTAATGAAAACATGAAATCATGTTTTCTCAAAGGGATGTAACAGAGAGCAAAAGAGACCAGTTTAAAGGCTTTTTCAGTTCCTCCAGATGCTCAAAAGGGGAGGAAGCTCAGAATCCAAACTATGCTGCACTAAAACATGGTTGCTAGAGAGTCCATAACACTATCTTCTAGGATTGGGGTACAAGACGTGTGATAAAAAGTCACACAGGAATAGCTGCAGTGGGAGCTACAGGAAAACCCCCTGTTCTGAAGCCAAATGGAACTTTACCTGTGCCCGTGCGCAGCGGAGTGACTGAAGCAATTCATATCTTCATGAAGCGATGAGGACATACCGTTGACTTCCAGCATGCTCAGAAGTGGATCAGCACCTCTGCTTAGTAACAAGCTGACCAACTCGTAGTTTCCTAGGAAAACATTGACAGAAACATCATGATGATTCCATGTCCTTTACCTCTTTGAAAGCATCTAACATGCAGCCAGTAAGACACCGTTCCAGCAACTTTTATGCTACCAACTGGTTGGACTCGATGATCCGATGGGTCTCTTCCAACCTGGTGATTCTATGATTATGATTCTATGATTAACTGAGCCTTTCAGAGCATCCTGCAAGCACCTCAGAGAGAGCAACTGAGGCATAAGGCACTTACATTACCTAATAAAGCACATTTGGTTAGAGGTAGAATGAAGAGAGGATTAAAATGAGCTGGTGCTTTCAATCCTCCCTAGCAGGGATGTATGCAACCAGTTTAACAAGACAAGGTTAGCAGTGCAGGCCAGTCTTCCATTCCACCATTTCCATTAGATGTTGTGCTGAGCGGTGGGAAGAGGCCCAGCACAAGGAGTGTCTGTCACTGGGAGGGAAAGAGGCTGGTCTTTTTATCCCTTCAATAAGGTAAAATAAGAGACCAGAGACTCATCTTCAATCAACACACAAAAATGAAGCAGAAAGAAGTGAACGGAAAAGAGTAAAACCAGTTAGAGGTGAAAAATGTTGAAAAACAACAGGCACTTCTGGGCTAGCACAGACTTGCTCCCCGAATGCTATCTCTTCTCCTGACAGTAATGCAGAATTTTATTTGTATTTAATAATAAAACAAATTTCTTTCGATTGAGCCTGGAGAAAAATAAACTTGTTACTTTTTGCATCTGAAAGTTATTTAGATCCAAGACCTGCCCAGACTAGACAGTAGCTGGTCTGTGTTTCTTGACGTTGTCCTATGCAAAGGAGCAGTTTCATTCAGCTTTACTGTGGAGGCTGCTGGCAGGAGGAAAGCGCTGGGACTCGCTGCAACAGGAGACACATATAGTGCCACCTAGGCTCTTGCCACATGACAACAACTGTTAAATTGCTGCCAACGCAGACCCAGTTCCTACTGGGGTTTTAAAAATGGAAAAAAAAAATGCTGACTGTTTCGTAGCCCACTTGCTGTGCCAAACCCATTTGACGTCTCTGATGTCACAGAATCATAGAATGGTTTGGGTTGGATGGGACCTTAAAGCTCATCCAGTTCCAACCCCTCTCCCGTGGGCAGGGACACCTCCCACTGGATCAGGGGCTCCAAGCCCCATCCGACCTGGCCTTGAACACCTACAGTGATGGGGCAGCCACCACTGCTCTGGGCAACCTGTGCCAGGGCCTCGCCACCCTCACAGGAAATTATTTCTTCCTAATCTCTCATCTCAATCTCCTCTCTTTCAGCTTAAAACCATTCCCCTTCAGTCTATCCCTGTACTCCCTGTTTAAGAGCCCCTTTCCAGCTCTCCTACAGGCCCCTAATGTCCCCCTGGTACCTTGCAACACGATGCAAAGTGACTCAAGTCATTTTACAGACACCACACATGAGTTTGTGGTGGTTGCTCTCTGGTAACAAAAGCCACAGAGCTCTGTGGCTCTGCTGGACTTACCTGCTGCGGAGGCCAGCTGGAGAGGTGTCTCGGCATAGTTGTCTTCTCCGCTGTTAACAGCGGAGCCTTCAACGTGGGCACCAGCATCCAAGAGCAGCTGCAAGAGACACATGAAAGACAAGGAGCTCAGAAAAGAGCAATTCAGAAAGGCAAAACAGAAGAGACTGTGTGTTAGAAAGGAAAACCAGTAGGTTCAAGGGATCATCTCAAAGACTAAAGCAAAATATCCTTGGCTAGGGAAATTACTCTTGCTTCCTCATTCAGCCTAGGGCTAAAATCTCCATGTGAGTGTCAATTTAGAGCTTTCTTATGTTCTTTCGCTTCCCTGTGCTGTCAACAGTGGGTTTGTGCTGGAAAGGTGCTCAGCTGGCAGCCTGGGGAACAGCACCTACCTCCTTTTTTTTTTTAAAAAAAAAAAAATCTCTCCTTTATGAACATCGTTTTGCAATTGTAATTTCCCAAAGAGCTCTGCAATCAGCCCTTCTCTTTAGCGCAGGAAGTCCGTCTCATTTAGTTTCACGCTGTGAGCAGGAAATGAGGTTCCTCCAGAGAATTGGCCCTGGAGGCCGAAGACACCTCTTGGTCTCTTGGAGCCTGTGGAGCCTGGCAGCTGCAGTCATTTGCCACACACAGAACCTGCTTTCATTGAACGCGCTGAGCTGCTCGCAAGGGAAATTATCCCCCTCTCAGATGAAGGGGAGAAGGTCACAAGGTGATGAGGACCTTTCACAGCCACGGAGACAGCATCAGGGCACCCAGAGCTCCGTGTGCAGGTGCAGAGTGGGAGGATGAGCCCTGCCCACGTGCCTGCACGAGACTGAAGAGCCCAGCTGGCTCTGTCCTACAACATTCTCACAATTTAACGCTTTCAGCCATCCCCAGTTAGCGATGACCTTGGCACAAACCACAACACATTCACATTTTTGTTATTATTAACCTCTTTGCAGAGCTCGACTGCGGGTTCACTGGCTAGTTTGTTTCTCTATTCCATGCAAGTATCACATCACAGGCCTTAACAAAAAGGCAATTTTATATACTAATTTCAGCCAAAGCTGCCATTTAGCCTTTTAATAGTTGCTGAATGAAAAAAAGTGTAAGCAACGACTAGAAATTTTAAGCAAAATCAAAGAAATAAACCTTGCGGGTAATGTAGCCCAAGAGGAGCTTTGATATACTTGGCTGCATCTCCTGGGAGAATCACCCTCTTATCTCACATGTAAATGAAGGCTGCCCTGGCAATTTGCTCAGTGGAATTAATCTTTGTGATTATTTCCAAGTACACAGAGGCAAAGAAATGAGTGTGAAGCCTCCACGTGCTCACATCTTTTTTTTTTTTAACCGATCTGAGCAGAAGGAAAATTAAATTTACCAGTTATCAACTATCTTCTGTGACCAGTTTTGAACTTCTCTTGGAAGTCTGGGCAGGATTTCCAGGTTTCCACCCCACTCCACTGCCCCATGTGTGAATTCCCTGGAAAAAGGTAGTGAGGAGGACGCAAGAAGCTCAACTCTCACGACAGCTTAAGTCCTGTTCACGCGGTTCTCAAGAATTATAAAGGAAATAACAGATCATTTGCTGCCATTACAGCAGAAATCACCATATACTTAATTTTTGCACATATAAGTGTATAAACCAATTAACATCTAATGCCAGAAAGCATCCCAATCAAGTAGTCTACCTGTAACCACTCCACATAAAGCACTGGTCTACCTAATACCATCAAAATGCTTGTGCAGCATTTGTTCTGGAAGTGAGAAGCCCTAAACCAATACTGAAACCAAAGAAAATAAGGATTTTTTTTTTTTTACAAGTGTTTAGTACTTGAGGCCTTGCTAAGAATGATGTCATCATGTCACGGTTCCCCAAGAAAAGCGAGTTTTCCTTGTTTTTCAGAAGGATTCCAGGTGCACGTGGAGCCTGTGCTGGATTCATGCCCAGGGAGGCTGGCAGTGAGGATGCAGCATCTCCTCTGCTTACCTGAACCACAGAGATGTGCCCGTGTAACACAGCAAAGGTAAGAGCCGTCCAGTGCCGGCTGTCGGGATGGACCGAAGGGTATCGTGGAGACGTACTGGGAACCTGGAAAAAAAGGAACCCACTGGTTATGAACCGCTGCAGTGTCTATCTGCCACAATCTGCAGACTTGCACATAACTGGCTTATTTCCTTTGTAAGTGACAACCCCAGGGAATGACAACCTAGCCTAGAGAACGCTGCCAGCACCAGTCACTCCGTCCAGTCCCCTGGGCCCTCTTAATGGGCTGATTGGTTTCTCCTCGTGGCAGCTTTTCTAGGAGGGAGGCCCCTTTACCCCCACCGTGCCTATTAGCCTCGCCAATGCCAAACATAATTGGAGCCACTGAGTGCTCCAAGAGCTTTTGAAGGTTTTCATCTGCCTTCCAAATCCCCGAAGCAATGGTTTCTGAAAGAAACGCCTTGCTCAGAAGCTTCCAGAAATGAAGCCTTCAGTTGCTAGGAGAGATTTCATAACGACTCCTGTTAGTTTACAGATGAATAATTAGGGGGAGAGGGTCCTTTATTACTCACTGGTATATCTAAATTTGCGCCAGCATCTATAAGCATTTGGACCATGGCTTCATCTCCAGCAGCACAGGCATACATTAGTGGGGTCATACCCTGCAGGAAGAGGATAAAAGAAAGGTTATCTTTTTATATTTATCAACAGGGAAACTGCCATGGACGCAGCGAGTTTGGATCTTGATGTAGAGGAGAGCGTGCGTCTGTAGGGACAGCATATCTCTCTCTCTTTCTCTCTCTTTAAATATATATGTTCAAAACATTTTTGTTTCCAGGGGCACAATGCACCAGTATTGGAAAGTGATGTAGACAAAACATCAGGGGACAAGACTGCAAGAATCAAAAAGGGGTCGCGGAAAATCCCAGCCGTGTGTTGTCCACAATTCTCAAGCTTTCTCAAGGCTGTCAAAAAAGAAATATCATTTCTTGGATCATTTGTAGCCGGATGAACTGAAAGCAGAAAAGAACATAAAAATACACAAGCTGAACTTATTTGGCAACTTATCCTCATTGCTAAAGTCCTATTTGCCACAATATTTCGGCATTTCAATCCCATAAATCTCTCTCTCTCTACTTAACCAGCAAACCATGACGACTCAGCGATGAATTATGAGAGAAATGAGCCTTACTTATGGAGTTCATTCCAGAAGTAGCCAAGGACAGAGAGGAAATGGCCTAGTAAAATCTATTCCTACCCACATCCTATGGCTCCCCCTGCATCCTTAATTATTATGAGTATTTAACTTTCTCACAGGCAGCATCTCTGCTGCTTGTTTTGCAATAATGAAGCTTCTTAGAGAGGGACATGAATCATAAAAACAGAATTACATCTCACACGGAGAAGTTCTGACCTTGTATCTGCAAAGGCATCTTGTGACAACAGCCACAATCCCAAGCTTCCTGCACTTGAGGCAGTTACACACATTTCCAAAGCTGTTTTGGGGGCAGGGAGGGTGGCAATCAGGAGGACTTGGGAGGATCCACTCTCATTAGAGACAAGTAAACTTCACCGAGAATTCAAAACCTGGGTCTGCAGGCACAAGCCTGTATTTACTGCACCAGCCAGGTTCTAGAACTACAGGTTTGTACAGACTTACCTAACCTTTCCTTTTTCTTTTAATTTCTAACATCAGTTTTGCATTCTCTGATGTTCCTCAGTATGCAAAGGGAAGACGAGATTGTTTCCCTAAACATCTCAAATCCTGTGTAACCAGAATCCTACTTGGTCCCCATAAGAAGCAAATATAAGGTCCTGCTCCAAACTCAAGATCCTGAAGATATGGTCTGAATTCATAGAATCATAGAACAGTTTGGGTTGGATGGGACCTTAAAGCTCAGGTTGCTTAAAGTACCATCCAGTCTGACCTCATTGCTACCTGAGAGGAGGTTGTGGAGAGGAGGGAGCTGGCCTCTTCTCCCAAGTGACAGGGCACAGGATGAGAGGGAATGGCCTCAAGCTCCACCAGGGGAGGGTAAGGCTGGACATTCCATTTGTTGTAGGAACCTCTGCTGTACTTGTCATGTGCGAGATGTGAGAGATCATATTGCCTCAGCACAAGAAGGATGTTGAGGCTCTGGAGCGAGTCCAGAGAAAAGCAACGAAGTTGGTGAAAGGGCTGGAGAACAGGCCCTATGAGGAATGGCTGAGAGAGCTGGGGGTGTTTAGCCTAGAGAAGAGGAGGCTGAGAGGAGACCTCATTGCTCTCTACAACTACCTGAAAGGATGTTGTAGAGAGGAGGGAGCTGGCCTCTTCCTCCAAGTGACAGGGGACAGGACAAGAGGGAACAGCCTCAAGCTCCACAGGGGAGATTTAGACTGGACATTAGGAAAAAAATTTTCACAGAAAGGGTTATTGGGTCCTGTAACAGGCAGCCCAGGGAGGTGGTTGATTCACCTTCCCTGGAGGTGCTTAAGGGATGGGTGGATGAGGTCCTGAGGGACATGGTTTAGTGTTTGATAGGAATGGTTGGACTTGATGATCCAGTGGGTCTCTTCCAACCTGGTTGTTCTATGATTCTATGATCCTGACTGTTTGCAGTGCCTCCCTGCTGTGCAAGAGGGTAAGATGACTCATCATGATCAAAAGAAATCAAAATACATGAACTAAGCTCTACCAGATGCCAGTGTTAAGTGTTCTATCCGAGACCTGCTGTTGCCATGCGCAAATCGGTTTTTCCCAAGTTAGGGTATCCTGGCTTTGGCTTATGTTTTCCCAGGGATTTGGTTTCATATTCCAGCTCTGGCAGAGTCACTGCTAGGATTTGGATTTAACTCTCTGTGACTGGTAGCATAAAGGAGGAAACTTGCTTAGCTTAAAGATTAGATAATCCCAAATCATTTAAGGACCTGAGGGTGCTGGTTGACAGCAGATGAACACGAGTCAGCAGTGGCCCAGGTGGCCAAGAAGGCCAAAAGCATCTTGGCTTGGATCAGCAATGGTGTGGTAAGCAGGAGTAGGGAAGGGCTCATCCTTCCATACTCAGAACTGGTGAGGCCACACCTCAAATCCTGTGTTGAGTTTTGAGCCCCTCGCAACAAGACAGACATTGAGTTGCTGGAGCCTGTCCAGAAAACAGGAACGGAGCTGGGGAAGGTTCTGGAACACAGAGGTTCTGGGAGCAGCTGAAGGGCCTGCGGCTGTTTAGGCTGGAGAAGAGGTTGAGGGCCTCATCGCTCTCTACAACTCCCTGAAAGGAGGTTAGCAAGGTAGGTGCTGGTCTCTTCTCCCAAGTAAAAAGGGATAAGATGAGAGGAAATGGCCTCAAACTGCGCCAGGGGAGGTTCAGATTGGATATTGGAAAAAAATTCTTTACTGAAAAAGTGGTGAAGCATTGGAAGAGGCTGCCCAGGGAAGTGGTGGAGTCACCACCCCTGGATGTGTCCAAGAAATGTGTAGATGTTGCATTTTGTGACATGGTTTAGCAGGCACGGTGGTGTTGGACTGGATGATCTTAGAAGTCTTCTTTTGACCTTAAAGATTCTTTGCTTCTGTGGGTCTGTGATTCTATTATTTAGGAATGCCTGTAGGTTCCCTACAACCCATCCAGTTTCTTCCACAGTCTTTCTAACACTCATTTATTACCCAAGACTTCAAAGCCCCACACGTTAGTATCCTGTGTTTAGTATGACAGCTCATTCTCATTGCTCTGACAGCTCTAACGAGCGTTTATTTGGAGGAGGTTAGGGTTTTTTTTTTTGTTTTTTTTTTTTTAATTAAAAGCCAATTCCATGCATTGAATGATGCCCCAGAGGACCAACTGATGTTATTGGCTGGGACTGACAGCACAAGCAGCTAAAGATTCCCCAGACCACAAAATCCCTATGGTTCAACATAGCTAAGCAGGGAACAGGTCAAACTGAAAGACAGACACATGATGGGCTTTCGACAAAGCTAATATCGACTAATTCCAATGCCACTGGGGTTCTTGGTGCTTTTTCTTAGATGTCAGACTGTACTGACAAGACGAAACTCACTCCGCGCCTGAAAGCCATCAGACAGCAACACCTTTTGGTCGCTCATCGCTGACCCAGACACGATGGGGGCTGCTGAACCAGAAGAGAGTGTCACTGGCAAAAAACACCTTGTTTTGACGTCGTTTTAGCATTAAGACAACGGCAGAGTTTCCATCCGCAGCCAGCACATTAACCTGCCTTCCATCAGTGTTGGAGACAGCCCATCCCAGGAACAGACCCACATTCCAGCTGATAAAGAAACAATTCACTCCAGGGACACATTTGCAAACTAAAACCCAAGCTGGAATTCACAAAGCTTTAGAGAAGCATCTAACACTTAGGATCTCAAGTATTAATTTGCCACATGGAAAGGAACATGGAATTTGTGCATGTGTGGTTGTATGTCATACCTGATCATCCATGGTGTTAACCCCATCAGGTCCCAGTGCATCGATTGCTTGGTTGATCAGATCCGTCCTTCCACAGTTCAGCATTCGGAAACCCAGATCCTGCTGGAATTTTTCAGTAGCAGCCTTAGCATCCAGTCTCCGGAAGGAACTAAAGCAGCATTCAGGTCTGTGGAAGACAAAATAATTTCTCGATTTGTTCTTTTATTTTTCTTTTAGCCCCGTCTCCTGCAGAAATCAGCTCTATGGATTTTAATGGGTTTACCCATCGTATACCTTCCCCACTGTGCAATCATTTCTGAAAATCCAGCTAACATTTCTTGTACTGGAGATAGAAATGTTAGTTCTTAGAGAAAGACACTAAGATCATGTAAGCACTACACAAAAAAATGGTGTCCAAGTAGAGAAACCTCCTTCAAAGGAAAGGTAGGAAGAAATCCTTATTCCTTGCCATGAGCAGTAGTTTATGAGCAATAGTTTCCACTCATCCAAAAGCAGCTCTGGAACAGGCACTGTTTCTGCTACGTCTTATCCAGCAAAATGCAAAGGAAGTGCTGGAATATGCCCATAACGGGCACTGAGCTACCAGGGTTCCTGCAGTAGTGAAGTTATTATGGTGGGACTGCTCTCACAGATTGCAAACCTGCAGCAAACACGTTTCCTTAGTTCTCCTTCTCAAAACCCCCCAGATGATGTAAATAATTAGGTGTATATATTCTAGATATCATATCTTAAGGATAGTCCATTGAACATATACAAAGACATACTGCAAGGAGGAGAAAAAGCTGGGAAGTATTTCTAGTAAAATACCAGTGTAGTTCTAGGATGGAACGATTACACTGTCTATCAGCTGTTCTTTTGAAATTAAAGTAATTTCTGAAAGAAGATAACGATCCTTATTCTTTTCTGGAAAAGAAAATCAAAATCAAAAAAATGGAAATCAAATGTAGGTAGTGGGACATTACCAACTCTTATCCAGCACTCCAATGAAAGGAAGCGTGTCAGTGATTCTATAATAAATCCTTATCCTTCAGATGACTATAAAACGACTTTTATCTCATTTGGAAGGAGCCCAGAGATTACTGTAAACCCTCTGGCTATCTGTGCAGAGATTTCTGAATTCCAAACCTGGAAGTGTATCTCCTTCTCTGAAGAAACACTGCTGAGTTGGAGGTGTCTCCTATCTCAGTTGGGCAACGATAAGGTCAGCCCTTTGATGTTATTTCGGGGTGAATGCCTACTCTACTAGCTGTCTGGTTTTCACTACAGGCTCTTGTGCAAACTCTCAGTGAGGGAGATACCAGCCTGCCAAGTTCCTTTGAAGAATAAGATCCTTTCAACAGGGCTAACCTCTTCTGGGAACGTTGTACGGCCTGCTAGATAAGAAAAACACTCATCATTTCACACAGAAGACTCAAGATGGATCTTCTTCACTATTTAATTCCGCAGGTCATTTTTTTATGCTTCTGAACTTCCATCGGTGGCGGTTGACAAATGGTGAGCAGATGCTATGAACAAGATGCTGAGCTAAGACTCTTCTGCAGCCTGGTGACCGGTCACATTGTCCAAGGGGAAACCAACATCTCACCAGAGGTGCTTTCAGAAAGGAACTACATCAGGGTATGGTTTGGGGAACAGTCAGCAGGGAAGCAAAGCGACAGTCTTGGAGTCAGTAGGTCTTTGCGGATACATCTGCAAACAAAATGTGTCTCCGAGGCAGCCAAGTGCATCAGAAGACAAGATCTCTGAAGCACCCAGATACTAACTTAGGATGCACGCATTACAGAACACAGAGGACAGTGAGCCAAGAGGCTCAAAACTAGACATCCATAAACTCTAGGCTACGAGGATACCTCATTGCTCTCTACAACTACCTCAAAGGAGGTTGTGGAGAGGAGGGAGTTGGGCTCTTCTCCCAAGTGACAGGGGACAGGATGAGACGGAATGGCCTCAAGCTCCACCAGGGGAGATTTAGGCTAGAGATTAGGAGGAGGTTTTTCACGGAAAGGGTCATTGGAAGAGGCTGCACAGGGAGGTGGTTGATTCACCTTCCCTGGAGGTGTTTAAGGCACAGGCAGATGAGGTCCTGAGGGACATGGTTTAGTGTTTGATAGGAATGGTTGGATTCGATGATCCGATGGGTCTCTTCCAACCCGGTGATTCTATGATTCTATAATTCATAATCTTGTTCTGTGTGGTAACTGGTATCATAGAATGCCAGGTTAAAAGGGACCTCAAGGATCATCTGGTCCAAACCCTTTAGGTGATCTATAGTTTAAATGAGATGGCCCAGCACCCCGTCAAGCTCAGCCTTTTTTTAGGAAAAAAATTTTCACAGAAAGGGTGATTGGGTACTGGCAGAGGCTGCCCAGGGAGGGGTTGAGTCACCTTCCCTGGAGGGGTTTAAGGGCTGGGTGGACGAGGAGCTGAGGGACATGGTTTAGTGTTTGATGGGAATGGTTGGACTTGATGATCCAGTGGGTCTCTTCCAACCTGGTTGTTCTATGATTCTATGATATTATGTAGATCATACATGACTTTGTATAATAATAATAAGGAGGAAGAGAAGAAGGTGTAAAAAAATGAAATAAAATTAACATCCCTTGAAATCCAGTGAACCTCAGAAAATAAAAGGGTTTTGAAGGGATGGTACCAGTCTTTGGACATTGTTTCTGTTTTGCTAACAGGCATGATTCCACCCAGTGGAACAGGTACTGCTGGAGCAGGGGTGATGGTTGGACAATTCACTGATGAGCCCTGCAGAGCAAACAGCAACCTAAAACAGTTGCACAGAGGTGTTAAGACCAAACTCCAAGCCCTGGAGGCTTGAACTGGGCTTCCAACAGCCCAGTTGGAAGCCCTTGGAGTGGAGCTGTTGGAAGCCCAGTTCAAGGCGCAAGAATTTGAAGCCAGAATTTTTAATCTTTACTCCTGGGGACCTGCAGGCTCAGCCCATGTAAAAGTTACAGCACACTTGCCATTGGCTTGTGTGTGGTTTGGCAGTGTGTTCCTCTAGGAGAGATGCAAAGCAGCTCTTTCTTTTGGATGCGATAGAAGTTTGAGCATCCTACCCGAGCTGGGGGAAGAAAGCTCACACACACACAACTGCTGTGCAGCAGCTGTAACCACAGCAGGATTTCCATGTGTGAGTTGTTTTCCTGTGGAGAGGAAAGGCCACACGCTTCTGAGCGTAAAGCCTTTGCTCCTGGAGTCACCCAGAGAGCAGCTTCCACATGCACTGAGCTGTGCCCAGGAGATGAACTGAACTGCTGGACTGAGAGACATCAGGGGGCAGAGCCCAGAGAGCAAGGAAAGGGATAGCGTTGAGCTCCTGCTTTGAGAAGGGAGAGCTTGAAGAGGGAGCAGGAGCCCAGTGTGCTCTCTGAATTTCATAAGCAGCAAATCCTGCTTTAAATACTGGTAGTGACTGATTTAAACTTGGACTGCAGTGAGGAAAAAGTAATAATAATTAAAAAAAGCAGCCTGTGATAATAACTTAATAGTAAAATCCCAACATTTATATTTAAGTAGGTTGAAAAGAAACACAGTTCTTCACAGTCCAGCATTATATTATCATTTAAGTGACTAGTGAGGACGTTTAAGAATTGTCTGGCAAACATAAACTGCCAGCAACCTATTAGAAGGATTCATCCTCTAAGACACAACTAGTTGTTGTGGAAGACAATTGCTGCCAAGGCAGCCTCTGTCAAAGAGTAGATATCAGTGGTCTGAATTTCAGGTTATGCAAATGACACTGTGTTCTGCACAACTTCTGTTTCAGGGATTTCAACATACCCTACCTGATACCTCATCACTCCAAGGAACTATCATTAAATGACTTTTAGCTTGTCCTCTGCTACAAAGATGATCATAGAATCACAGGATAGTTTTGATTGGAAAGGACCTTAAAGCTCATCCAGATCTAAATGGGCACGGACACCTCCCACCAGATCAGGTTGTTCAAAGCCTCATCCTAGCTGGCCTTGAGCACCTCCAAGGATGAGGCAGCCACGACTTCTCTGAACAACCTGTGCCATGGGCCTCCCTACCCTCACAGGAAAATATTTCTCCCCAAGATTTCACCTAAATCTCACTTATTCCAACTTAACCGTTTTCCTTCATCCTGTCCCCGTGCTCCTTGATCAAGAGCCCCGCTCCAGCTTTTCTGGAGCCCCTGGAAGGATTCTAGGAGGTGTCCCCAGAGCCTTCTCTTCTCCAGGATGAACAACCACCCAACAATTATCTTATGCCAGAATATCCCACTTAGTGTGGCTGAGGCCCTTAATACCTGTTCCTCATTTTTATTTATTGCTTACAATATTTCTAACCTCCCGGGTTTCTACCAAGACCTTCATTTCATAGCACTATCATACACTTTGGACTAAAGCTCCTGAGACGAACCCCATTTCCACAAAGGCTGTATCCAAGTGTTTTGTTTTAGCTCACACCAGCTGCAAAATCAAACACTCAAATCCACCTCTTTTATATGTATATATGGTTATTTAAGGTGTATGATCCATAAATTAAAGGACTACACATTAATGTGCACAAAAAACCAGTGCAGAGACAGAGCAGGATGCCTTTGAAGCAGAAGGTTTGGATTCAGTTTTGAAATCAAAAGGCTTTCTAAAGGAGAGACTGAAAGGAAAACCATGAAGCTGGCTGGAAGTGCTTGTGGCTCAGTTAGTCTTCTGCTCATCAAAGAATCTCAAGGGCTTTGGCAAGCATTAGGCACATCTGCGAAATTAGTTTAGTCCAGATTAAGTTGCCTACACAAGCACCTACCATTCACATGTAAGGCAGAGCAGCCTGTGTTTTGACACAGGGCACGCACAGTCGTTTAGGTTGGAAAAGACCTGTGAGATCATCAAGTCCAACAACGTACTCTGGCAGAGAAAAGGGAAAGGCAAATGTGCCAGGAATAAGTGTGCAACTCCTGCTTTGGGGATGCCAAGTCCAAGTTGAGCTGTTCTCTTCCAGCCTGAGGCCAAAGAGCTTAAATAACAGCTGAGGATCACCCAGTTAACTTCACTTTCAAAAAAACAGCAGCACCCTCAGTGGGTCAAGTACCATCTCTCAGGAGAATGGCAGGAACTGACAGCTGAGAAGATGACCAGTAGTCAGCTACAGCTGATGGAGCAGTCACCTCATTTCACCAGCACTCTTGCCAGCTATTCAGCTACCACTTAGAATCATAGAATCATTAAAGTTGGAAAAGACCTGTAGGTTCATGAAGTCCAGTAGTCAGGGGATTCGATTTTGTGGGGAATAAGAATGACCTATCAATTCACAAATGGGGAGATGGAGTTGTAGCAAAAAGCAGGAATCTTCTAGCTGCCAGAAGTAAAAGGTAAAAAGCAGCATAACCAGATCCAGGACTCCTTACTAAGAGCCTCTTGTTGCGTTTACTGTTCATGAAAAATAGTTCTAAGAGTAATGGTTCATTTTTATCTTTTCAGGTCATTCTGGGCTGATGCCCTGGAGACGGGCTGGTCATCAGGAAGTGCAGGGATAGGACGAGGGTGAATGTTTTTAGGCTGAAAGAAGGGAGATTTAGATTAGATATTGGGAAGAGGAGGCTGAGGAGAGACTTCATTGCTCTCTACAACTACCTGAGAGGAGGTTGAGGAGAGGAGGGTGCTGGCCTCTTCTCCCAAGGCACAGGGGACAGGATGAGAGGGAATGGCCTCAAGATCCACCGCAGGAGGTTCGGGCTGAACATTAGGAAAAAATTTTTCATGGAAAGGGTGATTGGTCAGTGGGAGAGGCTGCCTAGGGAGGAGGCTGAGTCACCTTCCCTGGAGGGGTTTAAGGGACAGGTGGATAAGGTGCTGAGGGACATGGGCTAGTGATTGATGGGAATCGTTGGACTTGATGATCCAATGGATCTTTTCCAACCTAGTGATTCTATGATTCTATGAAATCATCTATGATGTGCTAATGAACCAAACTAATTATAAATCCCTGTTTAATATGAGGAGGATTTTAAAAGGTACTGATGAAAAAATAATCTTGGCATAAAACCCCGGAATACTTGTGTTTCAATCCTTTTCTATCTCATTCTTCCTATATAACTTTTGGCAAGACAAAGTCTTTCTAACCCAGCTGCAGAGTTAGTCCAAAATTTCTTTATCGTTGGGAATACTAAAAGGACAAACGTGTCCTTCCTGTGCAGTAGTCTGAGATCTGGCTCCTGTGAAATACAGTAAGGAGAACGTTATAAGCAGCGACAAATCCTTTAGAGTCCACTTTATAGAGTCCACCTACTTTAGCTGCCGGGGCTCGCAATCCAGTCCGGGTAAGAGCAGTCTGGCTGTCTGCCTGATATCATCACTGTCCACCGTTAAACTGCGCCGGTGCTCAGCGTAGGTGATGGCCACTCGCATCCATTCCATCAGCGGCGGCAGAAGCATGAAGGGTCTGTGCAAAAAGGGAAAAAACCCATCATAGTTAACACTATCTTGTACTGAGAGGCAAAGGCACAACTCATTGAGCAGTCCCTGGTTGTGCCTGTGGGAGGCTGGTGTGGGTAAAACCCACCCAGGACTCTGTCCCTGCGCTTGGCAAGATTGGAAGTTCATGATGGATGGAAGGAATGGGAACTGCGCAGCCTTGGTTATCAAACTGCTTCCTGGGGTCACGCTGGGACACGCTGGTTTCCTGCAATATATTTCACCACTCTGTGGGAAGTAGGGTCAGATTGAACAGATGGGATCTGCTTCTACCCTTATCAGCTATCGATCATCCTTCCTCGCTCAAGCAGCCAATGCTTCATTTTGGATCAGAAGGTTCTCATCCAGGGATGCAGTTTGTACAATAATTGTGTCTGTTGTTCTAAACAATCCATTCCTACAGGCTACTCCATGGCTCACTCAGTAACACCAAAAATACTTGATTGTTTGAAACTTCCACTAAACCAGGCAAATTCAGCACTACCTCCGTTTAACCTTCTGTTATATTACCACTATCCGATGACTTTTCACATCCTTCACACCTCTGTTTTTGTACCACTGACGTTCTAGACCGCAGCAGAACCGATGCTGCTACAGTTTAATGTGAATTGATGCAGCTATGTTTTAATGCAAACTGTTCTGCTAGGGAGGAATGAGTAGAATCACAAAGACATCAACTAGCATGCAGGCATCTCTGAGGAAGAATAAATGTACAACATTACTTAAATGGCAAGCAATTTGTGGGAAGACAATTTATCTCTTCCTAATTTGTACAGCATCCAACACAGTGAGGTTTGACTTGATAGGAAAGGTTGCAAGGCAATAAAGGAATATAAATAAGGTAATAACAATACCAACAACAGCCATTCTGGAGTAGCTTATGAGGAGTCCCCCTTTATGGCTGCTAAAGAATGAATGCAGCACTGAGATTACACAGTAATATATAGGTACCATAATACTTCCATACACAGCACACCTCATCCATCCTCTCAATATACTGCCAGACCGAGCTCTTATTTTACCCTTTTTCCAAGGATACCTCCCATCCTGGTGGCAGACTCACACCAGCCATACTTGGAACACCTTTCCTGTTTCCAGTAATGAATTTATTAACACTGGAAAAAACCCGCACCTTCTCTTTGAATCATTCAAAAGAAAACAATTGAAGGGAGAAGGTACCAATTCCTTTACAAATTTTGGAGATAAAAAGGGATACAAATCAGAAAAAAAATATTTTGGCATTAATCATAGAATCATAAAATCACCAGATTGGAAGAGACCCACCGGATCATTGAGTTCAACCATTCCTATCAGACACTAAACCATGTCCCTCAGGACCTCATCCACCCATCCCTTAAACACCTCCAGGGAAGGTGAATCAACCACCTCCCTGGGCAGCCTGTTCCCATGCCCAATCACCCTTTCTGTGAAGAATTTTTTCCTTATGTCGAGCCTAAACCTCCCCTGGTGGAGCTTGAGGTCATTCCCTCTTGTCCTGTCCCCTGTCCCTTGGGAGAAGAGCCCAGCTCCCTCCTCTCTACAACCTCCTCTCAGGGAGTTTTAGAGAGCAATGAGGTCTCCTCTCAGCCTCCTCTCCTGGAGAAGAGTTCTCCAGGCTAAACACCCCCAGCTCTCTCAGCCGTTCCTCAGAAGGCCTGTTCTCCAGCCCCTTCACCAGCTTCGTCGCTCTTCTCTGGACTCGCTCCGCAGCCTCACCATCCTTCTGGGTGGAGAGGGGCCCTGAACTGAACACAGGATTCATGTATATATCAGTATAATGAATGGAGCTGAAGCCCTGATAGGCAGGAATATGTGCGCACACACATGCAAGCATAGTAAGTTACTTAAGCAGCATCAATCCCTTAGAAACCATTTATCAATAACAGAATTTGCAAGCAGAACTCCCTTTGTATGACTTCAAACATCCTTCAACGTGGAATAACTCCACTCTGTAAAATATGTTCCACCTGTTTCCATATTGCCAGTTGCAAGGGGCACTCTAAACCACTGCCAATGTCTTTTTTCAAAAAAAAAGGACACAGTTTTTCACTCTGTTGATGCTGTTTCCAGCTCAGAAGAGCAGGAGCAAAGTCAGGGGTCCTTTAAAACATCTGATCAATCCTGCATCACCAGTGCCAGGATGTTTTTAGTAGGACATCTACTGTCTGACTCTACCAGCTTACTTCTATGCCCAACAACCAAAATATCAGGGCTGCTACATTCATGACTTTGAAAATTACGCAGCAGCTCATCAGTTGAAAGACTTACTAGAAGTCCAGGTCAAATCTCACAACCTGTTTAGGTTTTCTAACTTTTCCCAAACTCATAGTATGGGATGAATCCCTCCAGCACAGCCAATTCAGAGTTGATGGACTTCCCTAGCAGCAATCCAGTCCAACAGGCATTTGGAAGATGCCTTCGATAGTCCCTTCTAGAGAACTCCAAACCTTACCTGGTCTACAAAAGAGGCATTTACACCTTTTAAATTCAGGCACCTAAGGGAGGAGCTTAAATTAACTATTTAGACTTTCTATGTACTCAGCAGAGCCTCTAGTACAGAATCTGAAACTCCCAAGATGGGAGGTCACAGGATGGAAATGGGGGAATCTCTTTCTGAAGCAGGAGTTACTCTGTACATTGAGTGGCTGGAAATGGCAGGAGTGTTGGTAGATAGCCAACTGAGCCAGCAGGGGCCCAGCCGGCCAAGAAGGCCAAGGGCATCTTCGCCTGTATCAGAAACGGTGTGACCAGCAGGTCCAAGGAGGTTATTCTCCCTCTGTACTCGACACTGGTGAGATCGCTCCTCGAATCCTGTGTTCAGTTCTGGGCCCCTCTGGTGGGTCATGGTGATTCTATGATTCCTTGATTCTATCTTACAAGTGACTGTATCTCCCACCTTTCAGGGTAGACAAGGTATTTAGGCCGTATCACAGTTTCCCTGACACTTAGATGGTGAGAATCTTGCTGGACAGAGAGAGATGTTGATCAGGCACAGTCCTGAACATATTATCGGGTAGCAAGTCAAACCTTGATTGCTGTGGCACACTGCGCTAGGCAGCTCGAGAGTATGGTCAGTTGACGGGAACTACCATGGAATCCGCACCAGAAACAACACGTATCATGATGAAATTTCCACTCTGTAAACAATTCTCTTATGCCAGGGTTATAAATGGCCTGTGTGCCCAGGCAGACCTTCAATGTGGAAAACCTGGCTTGGGAAGAAGGAGTTTTTTTTAATGTTTACTCTCAGATTTTTCCAAAGGCTTTAGAATTCGGAGCTCAACAGACTGCCTAGTTACCCTGTGCCCAAAGAACAGCAGGCTTTGGCTTGCAAGAAAAAATATCAGGAAGGATGCTTTCCTCATAGTTCTATCCTAATTTGTCCCAACCCCACCACTCACATGCAAGATGGAAAAATCATTATTCCACCAAGAATGTCTACAACGACTTCAGTTCCTATTTTGCTGTAACAGCTTTACTTCTCTTGAAAATTTCTAGCTTGAGGATGGGCTTTCTATTCTCCTTTCTGACATACACACTCTTCTTTTATCCAACTACTTTCTTTCTGGGCATGGAACAGCTCTGTGTGCCTTTGCACGCTGACACCACATCAGATGAGCAGTGTTATCCCATGATCTGAGCAGAAAGAAAGAGTTCAGCATAATGAAACACTAGCATTGGGTTGCATTGCTCTAAGAAAATAAATGCAATTATTCATTTTCTAGAAAATAAATGCAATTATCATCCCCGAGGCCCTTCACCTGAGTGTCTCTCTGCCTCTAGGGAAACACAGATCATTTCACAGTCTGAAACACACTGGAGGAGGGGAAAGGGAAAAACCTTCATGGAAAATTAACTGAGAGATGCTGCAAGCGAAAGAATTAATTTCTGTCTGTGCCATGCTCTGTACTGTACATTTTCCTCCGGACTTTCTGACATTTAGAAGCATTTGGCAGCTCATTAAATCCTGCACATGAAGTGATCTAGCCCTGGGAAACTGTCATACTTGCGGCAGTAGTTCACTAGGGACACTGATTCTCTGATTTCTATGAAGAACGTCACCAGTGCTTTGTTCAGTTTCTGGCCATGAAGTTGTCTTTGAGTGATGCCACATGTAAACTGGGAAAGTACACAGCAGTTGGAAGTGGAATAGACACTGCTCACCTACTATACACCTTGTAAAGAATGACAGGAATGTCTGATATGGTCATAGAATGGTTTGGGTTGGGAAGGACATTAAGGATCATGTGGTTCCAACCCCTCTCCCATGGCCAGGGACACGTCCCACTAGATCAGGCTGCCCAAAGCCTCATCCAACCTCACCTTGAACAACCCCAGGGATGGGGTAGCCATGACTTTTCTGGGCAACTTGCTCCAGAGCCTCCCCATCCTCAGAGGAAAACATTTCTTCCTAAGAGCTCATCTAGATCTCCCTTCTTTAAGCTTAAAACCATTCTCCCATCCTAGCACTCCTTGATAAAGAGCCCCTCCCCAGCCTTCATATATGCCTCCTTTCAGTACCGAAAGGCTGCTATAACATCCCTCTGGAGCCTTTTCTCCTCCAGGTCACATGCTTGATCCATAGTTTCTTTTAAATTTTCTCCGTCGTTCCCAAGGGGATCAGGTTGGAGCTGGGTGAGGTGTGCTCTGATTAAAAATGGACACTACGGCGGGATTTTTCCCCTCATTTGAACTAAAACATGATATTTTCTTTTGACATAACCAGTAAGGATAGTGGCAGCAGCACTTGGCAGAGAATTTAAAGCAAGTTGTAACTTTTTCCTGGCAAATGTACTGCACTCGTTTGCTGGGAACGGTCTGGGACATGACTGGCATGCAGGGATCATGTGGGCAGTCCTTGAGGACATGTGATGGGATCACAGATGTTCAGCGTTAACTTGTGCATCACAAAGAAACCAGTATCCAAAGTGGGCTCTTCGGAGAGTTTTTAAGAGCCTTGAGGCCAAGGCATTTTTGGCAGAGGGCAGTTAATTGGATGTAAAAGAGGAAAGACCTCCACAGGAGTTAGAAAGTTCTGCCATCCTTCTGTCTTGAATGCTCAGACAATACACTTGGAGCTGGGCTTTGAGAGGTGAGGACTGCCTGCTCTCTCACACGGAAGCAGTAGGTCTCCCCAAAAGAGCGAGCCATGCTATCAAAATCTTCCATCCGCCTGGGTCACCAGGAGGCTCCAGTGACTGAAGAAAGGAGGAGCAAGGTGAGGAGGAGACACCTCTCTTCTCCTCCTGTGCTGTTTTCCACTGCCTACTGTTCTGCCACAGCAAAACAAAGAGGCAGCCAACAGCGACAGCACCAGCAAGAAAGAAACCCCTTGTTCTTCTGAACAAGTACCTTCTTCTTCTAAAGCAGGAAGGAAAATATTGTCCTAATGGAAGCAGCAGGTGAGACAGCAAAATCGGTCTCTCTTCTGGCAGTCTGAGCTGGTTGAGACATACATGGAATAGACAGTCTTCCACCCATACTGTTATAGATTCTTCTAAATGAACAAGCTTTCTCTTCCCTTCACCTGCTAACATTTCAAACACGTACAAACCTGAGCATCACAAACCCTGGATGAATATCAGAATACTTATGGTCAGAGTGGGGTGGGTTGTGATAACTCTCCTACATTTGATTTACTGAAACTATACAGGGGTTCATGTGCAGAGAAGAATCCCAGATCTTTAGAGATCATTGTGTTTTCCACAAAGGACTGAAAAAAGAGAAAGGCTTTCCATCCATGAAGCTCATGTTTGGGTTTAATGCTGGAACCAAACTCTAGAGCTCAGTCCCATTCTACCCTAAAATGACCGAGCTGAAAGTCACTAACACAAGGCAAGTTAAGAACAGCTATAAAAGGCTGTAGTAGTGTCTCACCTGTTCCATTTGAATTTGGTTTTTAAAAGGAATGTGCTTAAAAGTCACATGTGTGCAGCAGAGATTCTGGGAATGCCTGTCAGAGTGCAGATAAGCCAAGCAAGCTTTCCCATTGCCCTTCAAGACTCCTCGATAGAGGTTCTGGGATGCCCATATCCAAGGAGCAAAGGAGGAAAAGGTGGGAATAAGCCTAATCTGCAACAGAATGATGAATTGTGTAGGAAGGTGGCTAGAAGAAAGTGTTTGAACTTTACACCAAGATGGAAAAAATCCCAGGATGGCAACAGTCAGAACAAAACCAGAGTGAAATCTCATTAACTGAGGAAGGGAAAAGACTCTGAGGCAAGAGTATCCAAAATCTAAGCCATGTCACGCTGATGGGGAAAACAGTGGATTCTCAAATACTAAACCCCTCTCCAAGCTGCAGGAAAAATAAAAGTCTCTGAGTATGCAATTATATGTGAATAAAATAACAACAGAAATGACAATCTAGAAAAACGCAAAATCTTTGCTCCAAAATACAATCAGCTGAAGTCAGGAGCCATTCCTTTTGGATTCAAAATACTCTACTGCATTTGTAAAAAAACTTCCCATGTTTACAGAGAAAAGATACAAATTACCATGCTGGATCTGATCCAAGGGTCAGCTCAACAAATGCCACGTCTTTCAAAGCAGACAGTCCCAGATCTTCACAGACAGGGAAGAAGAGATTTAATCTCAGCCAACTGGCCCGAAAAGTAAGTTTTCCTCTGCGTTCAGTTGAGGCAGTGACTGGCTTGCATCTTAGAAGATAAGAGTTCTCAGTTTTTAGTGGATCATTATCAAGTTACTATGGTCTTGGCTTGGATATGCCATGACACTAACTGCCACAGTTCAGCGACTTATCCTTCAGTCACTAACGGAATGAAAAACATCTGCATAACATTAGATTTATTGGGATCCTTTCTCCACTGAATCTGCCTTCCTTTGCTTATAGAATGTCCATTGGTTTAAGAATAGTTTAAATCTAGAACTGGCAGCTCTGAACTTTCTTAGCAACCACAGACAGAAATCTCCCCTTTTCCACCCTTGCCTGCAAACCACACTTAGAAATAAGACTCAGCATCAGACTGATTATACTTTGCGCTAAGTGCAAATCAGAATAAAAAGCTAAATTCAAGCTCACTAAAAAAAACCATGAAGTAATCATTAGGAACTTGGTACGAATCTTAAAAAAGCCCCTCAAGTCTGTGGTTTATTTATTATAATCACATTTTACAAACTTTGTTTTAACAACAGGGGAAAGATTCCATTTTCAGTACTTGTGCTGCTTTGGAATATGCCATATGTCTCATTAGAAAAACATATTTGTAACATCTGGATGCTGTGACAGAAGGAACTCTTGGTTTCTAGACAGACAGTAAAGAATTAGAACCAGCTTAAATTGTATATAGTTGATGATAAGAGTCAGATAGATATACACAACAGATTTATGTACAACAATATGGTCACAGTTATGTGGTCTAGGTTGTGACTGACTTCCATCTGCCTCCCCCGAGCTGTTTGATCCCCAACGGCCACGGCGAGTAGCCACCTCCACAGAGGAAGCGCGGAGGAAGGGAAACCACTGATCATGCTTCTCTTCCTCCTCTCAACTCCTTGACATCCTAAAATTCTCTATCAGCTGAAAACTACTGCAAACAATCTGGGAGATGAATTATTCTAGCATGACTCTGGGCCTAACTGCAGTCGTGACCCCAATTAATACACAGCTGTATGTTTAAATCACTTGCAAGAAGACCAGATGCAAGTTCAAGGACTGACTTGCTGTTACATCTGAGGAACTAGACACAGAAAACACCACTTGCTGGTGACCTGTGTGTGTCAGCTTGTATGACCAAACTCACAGAGGTCAATTGTACAGATTTCCCTCGAAGGACCTGGGTCTCAAATACCATGTCTAATCATTTGAGAGCCTCCTCATATCATCACCCAGACACAGGTACATCCCAACACAGAGTGGTGGTTCCAACCAGGTCATTGACATCACATCTGTTAAGCCTTTCCCACCTCTTATAAAAAGATGATCCAAGGGCTGGAGCACTTCCCCTATGAGGACAGGCTGAGACGGTTAGGGTGGTTCAGCCTGGAGAAGAGAAGGCTTCAGGGAGACCTTAGAGCAGCTTCCAGGACTGAAAGAGGCTCCAGGAAGGCCAGGGAGGGGCTCTGGATGAGGGAGGGCAGGGACAGGATGAGGGGAACAGTTTTAAGTTGAAAAAGGGGTGATTTAGAGTCGGATGGGGCTTGGAGCTGACCCAGTGAGAGGTGTCTCTGCCCATGGCAGGAGGGCTGCAACTGGATAGGCTTTGAGGTCCCTTCTGACCCAAACCATTGTATGATTCTATAATTCCCTGACTTGTATGCTTTACATTTTATAACACAAAGCACTTTCTGGACAAGATCTAACCCCTTCACAACAGTAGCCCTGAAGAAAGCAGTGCTTGCATCTGCTGGACACCTGTGGTGGGAACACACTTCATGCTGCCCCTCAGACTGGCCTAGACTGGCAGAAAGGACCCTTCGCATCCACGTGTCCCTCAGAAATTGCTGACTGCCAGGTTTGCTTTTACAATTTAAGCTTCTAAAAGCCGAAATGTAACTTGTGCTGAGTTACACAGCAGGTCTCAAACTGTCTCAAGGTTTCAGCTGTCCTTCAAAATAAACTCACATGGAAAATCTGAACAAGTTTCCTCATGACCTTATTTTAAAAACTACCGATTTATTCATATTAGCATCATTAGTTAACACAAAAGAAGTAGTGGCTGGCACGTTTTGTTCCTTCCTCAACCAGTTTGACCTGTGATGGAGACCTGGTACCCAGGACCAAGGGGACTGACTCGACATAAGGAAAAAATTCTTCACAGAAAGGGTTGCACTGGAATGGTCTGCCCAGGGAGGTGGTTGACTTGCCTTCCCTGGAGGTGTTTAAGGTGCGGGTGGATGAGGTACCAAGGGACATGGGTTAGAGATAAATGGGAATGGTTGGACTCGATGATCCGGTGGGTCTCTTCCAACCTGGTGATTCTATGATTCTATGACTGAGGAAACCTTGACACATGTGACAATTTTGCTTGCAAAGGAGAACATTTTGGAGCAGGAGGCGAATACAAACTATATGCATTATAGAAATGAGCCTGTAACAGCATGCTATGCAATAGGGAGAGATAAACACAGGCAGAGAGCCAGCATGGGTTGTCTGCTATTCTTGGACTAGCCTTGATTCTGTGGGCGGGAACACCAAGAGTTAACTCCTATGGCTCATTCCAGCAGCTATGCTGGCAAACTAAAAGGAACCAGTGCTATCTGCAAGAAGATTTCCTAGAATCATAAAATGGTTTGGGTTAGAAGGGATCTTAAAGTCCATCCAGTTCACCCTCTTCCATGGGCAGGGACACCTCCCACTGGATCAGGTTGCTCCAAGCCCCATCCAGCTTGGCCCTTAACACCTTTTATCTGGAGTCAGTGCAGTTCTTCACTATCCAGTTTCTGAGACTCACCCTTTTTTTGCCCTTTATACTTAATTCCCTGAAGTCCTAGCGGGACAGAGATAATAGACCTCTTAGTTCTGACTTCAATCTGATTTGCTAACTTGCATATGTTAAAAACATATGCTGCTTCTCAAGCCAAAACCAAGCCGCCAGATTCCATCACAGAACTAATTTCCAGGGCCCAGCTGCAAAATCCTGCAGGCATTGCCATGACTATGAAAATTGCCCGAAGAGTCCGAGTTACAACTGTGTGAACAAAGAGCCAGAAAGATAAATATTTTCCTGCAGTTCTGGAATGCTGAAAACCGTTTAATTAATCATAACTGCAAAAGTTCGTTCAGCTAAACAAAGACAATCCTCACCAAAGCAAAGAGGTTTTCACAATAAATAGGGAAACGTTTCCCATTTGCCTTGCAGCACAAGCCAAAAACTAATTAATACTTCACAAAGGGAATTTTCAAACACAAAATAATGGTATCTACAGGCTAAATGTTTCAAGGTTAAAAGATGAGCATTGTGATTCAGTGGATGGTGCCTCTGCCTATGTCAGGTGGGTAGAACTGGATATTTAATCCAACCTAAACCATTCTACGATTCTTTTAAAAGTAGAGTTGATGAAACTCCTATTTTTCCAATGACTTGACTGATGTTAAAACTTCTGTGCCATGTCACGCTGCTGTCAGTACAGCCTCCTCCTAACGTCAGTCTCGCCTGATGCCGATGTCAGTGTTTTCTTAATGAAAATCTAAGTAATCTTTTGGCTATTCACATCCCTGGAATCTAAAAAGTTCCAATAACTAATTCAGAAGGAAGGCATGAGGAACATACTGATGCACACAGATGAAAAGAACTGATTTTAGAGCTCTCTTAGGTACAATAACCTAATGCGTGCACTAAAATCATGTGCCCAATAGTGTAATTATGGAAGCCAGCCTCAGGCTGCTGTATTACAATCGCAGAAAGTCTCAACAGACAAAATGTAACAGTCTGTTTTCTTGAATAAAAGGCAATCAAACCCGCAGGGTGTAATATTTGTGAATGAATAGGCAGTAGTCTTCTAAGTCAGTGCCAGGTAAGACACATAAGATCTGTCATTAATGAAAGATTAGAAGGAGGAGTAACATCGCTGCTGGATGCAATAGATAACAGCACAGCATCTTTCTAATTGTTATTTTGCAAGAGAACACCACTTTGTCCTAACGGCAAGCTGCTTGATGAACACATTTCACCTTTATCATCAAGAAGCTTCTGTTTTGTTCCTCAGTTCTTGTCTTAAGATATTGAAAAGAGCTGCTGGGCAGAAATGAAGAAAGAGTTCTATTTCATCCAAAGATGTTTGGAAACAGTGGTGAATTAAAATGTTTCTGGGTTTTCACTGGAAAGCACAACGAGTTATATGTTTGCATTTTGCCTTAACTAATTAAATAAATAGTGCTGTGTATAGATACAAAAAATAGAAGCAACAGAAGTGTCCTGAATGTAACGAAAACCACTGTTGTGATGGAGTCAGTCCTCCTCTGCCAGACTAGAAATCCCCTCACTCTTCTGTTTGGTGTTTTTATTGTGAAATCTCCTAATTTCAAACTTTTTAAAATGCTTTATCTCATGATTTTTATGGTCAAATCAACAGATATCAATGAAGCTGAGTAGCACTGCAAAGGCCAGGCTGGATGGGGCCTTGGGCAGCCTGATCCAGTGGGAGGTGTCTCTGCCCATGGAATTAGATGATATTTAAGGTCCTTTCCAACTCAAACTATTCTAACAGGCCTAAACAGCTTAACGATGGGATTCTGACATTTGGACTTGATTGGTAAGGTTCAAACTCCTTCAGTTTCCAAATATCCTAAATTTAGAGCATACATGCATCAAATTTCAACACTTGGAGCTTAAGCACATTGCAGCAGATGCCACAAATTCCAGCTATTAAGTCTGTTTTCAGCACGGTTACTCAGATCTGCTAGAAATGCTGCTGAACAGCCTCTTGCTTTCACTGTTACCCCATGTATGAACTTCCAGTGAATTTCAAATAATAATATCATGTTTCGATACTTCAATATATACCCTCAGGAGATTTTGAAAAGTAACAGGTAACAGCTTGGTCTAATAAAGAACAATACAAACAAGACGCGTGTAAAGTTAAGCTATTAAGATTTTGTCACTGTGGGTATTACCAGCATCCTGACATCTCTACTGAACTATAAAACCTGTGTGGCTTTCTCTTAGAAAAAGGGCCACAGAGCATAGAATCACAGAAAGGTTTGGGTTAGGAGGAACCTCAAAGATCATCCACTTCCAATCCTGTGCCCCGGGCAGGGACACCTCCCACTGGGTTCAGGTATTCAAAGCCCCATCCGACCTGGTCTTAAACACCTCCAGGGATGGGGCATCCATCACTTCTCAGGGCAACCTGAACCAGAGCCTCACCATCCTTACAGCAAGATTCCTAAGATTTCCCCTCTTCCAGCTTCAAACCATTCCCCCTCAGCCTATCCCTGCACTCTCTGATCCAGAGCCCCTCCCCAGCTTTCCTGGAGACCCCTTAAGTACTGGAAGGCTACTTATGAGGTGTCGCCAAAGCCTTCTCTTCTCTAGGATGAACAAGCCCAGCTCTCCCAGCCATCCTTGTATGGGAGGTGTTCCAGCCCTCGAACCATCTTTGTGGCCTCCTCTGGACTTGCTCCAACACATCCATGTCCCTCCTGGGATGAGGATTCCAGAGCTGAACACCGGGCTCCAGGTGAGGTTTTACCGAGTGGAGTAGAGGGGCAGAATGATGTCCCTTGACCTGGTGGTCCCAGTGCTTTTCACAGAGTCATAGAATCACAAGATTGGAACAGACCCATCAGATCATCGAGTCATACGGCTGGTTTTCTGGGTCGCGAGCGCACAGTGCCAGCTCATGGCGAGTTTCTCACCCAACACCTCCAAGTCCTTCTAGATCTAGGATACACAGACCTAAGGCCAGAGTTGTAGGCTTCCTATTATAGTGAGTTTACAAGCTGCAGGTAATAGTAACAGTTGACAAAATATCCTGAACTTTGGCAAGTCTGGTCTAAACTCTTTCAAATGCTGTCAGCCTATAATACTAACTCATGAAACTGTTCTTCCAGTTTCTCCCAAAGGACCATGTTATCCATCTATACAGAAGCTAGTAGGTAACTTCAACCATTCTTCAAAACACATGTGCTTCCACACCAGAAGTAGAGGGAACCTTCACAAATAAGAGCTGTAAAGGTCTTACCTTCAAATCTTGTCTCCATTAACCATGCAATTGCAAAGGCCACTAGCCCAAATAGGAGGCCAGCAGCATCCACTGCAGCATAAAGCAATAATTCCCTACATAGCAACTTGCCACACTACCAAAGTTTTGTATCTCATACTCTACAGAGTTGCAGATTTCATGCTGAGTTTTTAAATGGCTGAGTAAGGCAAACAATGTTTGTGTCCATGACATCTGTAGTACAGGCCGGGAGGCAAATTAACAAACCCAACTGCCGTAAAACTCACCATATCCAGGTCATCTGCTTCCCCATCTCTCTAAAAAGGCACACTTAAACAGTCATATATTAATAGATTAGATAAACATTTCTTATGCACAGTTAAAACCTGTTCTTGCAACAGGTCCAACCTGCTTCACCCTGACCACGGCAGAGAGCTGCAGCACTGCGATTACTACAGGAATACGGAGGAATTTCAAGCTCCAACTACCTGTCAGCATGACAAAATGTTGCGTTTCTTATACCAAATAACAAGTCTATTTCCTCATCAGCCCTGTTAAAACTCTGCTGCCAGAACGCAGCTCTAAAACCACAGCAGCATGGGTGAACGGTATGTTAAGAATGACTGAGTTAAACGTGCATCACTTCTAATGCCAAGAGTGGTGTGCACAATAATTTTTTGGAGCTCGTTGAGAAAAATACTACCGTTCAAAATCTTCATCTACTCTACACTTCATAACCTGTTGCTTGAATAAAACTTTCTATCAACAGTCAGTGCCCAGCATTACAACCAGAAAGGAAGAATAAGCAATAAGACCACAGAATCACAGAACAACCAGGTTGGAAGGGACCTATCGGATCTTCTAGTCCAACCATTCCTATCTAACACTAAACCAAGTCCCTCAAGACCTCATCCACCCGTGCCTTAAACACCTCCAGGGAAGGTAAATCAACCACCTCCCTGGGCAGCCTATTCCAATGCCCAATGACCCTTTCTGTGAAAAACCTCCTCCTCATCTCCAGCCTAAACCTCCCCTGGCGGAGCTTGAGGCCATTCCCTCTCGTCCTGTCCTCTGTCACTTGGGAGAAGAGGTCAGCTCCCTCCTCTCTACAACCTCCTTTCAGGTACTTGTAGACAGTAATGAGGTCACAGCAAACCAGTATCTCCCTTCTCAGAATTTTTACCGCAAGTAGAAATAAACTAAATAATTTGAGAGGTAAACTAGTTTTCATTTGTCTTTCTTCACAACAGATAGATCTGAGCCCTGACTATGTGAATAAAGGTGTACGTACCAGAACACATCACTTATATTGGGGTGAATGCCCTTTCTATACAGTCAGATTAAGTTAGTTTGGCCCCTTACCCTTAAGCATACTGTCTCAACACAGAGCTCAGCAGACTAAAAGAGATTCCAAAGTGAGTAAGTTAAACTATTCTCACTTCTTGGATAGAAACAATGGGATGCCCAGATGGAAAGTCATTTAAGGAACATATGTTTCTGCGATATTCTAATGCAACAACTCTTCAGAGTGATCCCTTCTGAAGAATTTGGCAGCCAAAACAGAGAATTGAGCACCGACTACCTGGCACAGTGGTTACTCTTAATCATACAGTCTGGATGCTGGAAGCAATATAATTATAACAAGAGTCATTCTGAGCAGGTTATATTAGTCCTGTTATAATTTCATGCTAATGTGCTTGTATTCCTCTCAACTAGCTTAACTATCTCCTCCTAATACTGCATCACGCATCACTCATCCTGTCCTACTGACAAAGCCTACCAATTTGGAAGCACCTGGCTCAGAAGAACCCTATGGCTCTCTGGAGGGATCTTCTGCATTTCTGAAGGAAGCTGAAGAGGTGAGAAGTGGCTACCTGAATTCCTGACAGTTGCAGAGAGTTTTCCACCAAGGCTGGGAATAAAAACTCACAGCTTCTGTCTCGCCTCTCGGTTCTCTAGCCTTTACAACATGCTTTCTAAGTGGAGTCACCATCCCTGAAGGTGTTTAAAAAACATGTAAATGTACAACTTCAGCAGATGATTTAGTAGGCACAGTGGTGTTGGGCTGACAGTTGGACTGGATGACCTTAAAAGCCTCTTCCAACCTTAATGATGCTATGATTCTACAATCCATGGAAGAAAACTTCAGGTACAAACTCTTCAGTGGATCTAGAGTTCCCAGTAGTTTGACTCCAGCCTGAAACTGCCCCTTTCATCAGCATCATTCCAAATTCATAATGATAAGCAGTAAGAGTAAAACACAGTTCAGTCTCTTTCCTCTCGGAGCAAACATGTTAGACTAGCATGCCTTGTGTCAACACAAGGTTATTTAGCCCTAGAAGAATCCACAAACCAGAGCTGAATCAGTTCAGACATGTAACTCATTTGAATAGGATTTCTCTGGCAGAGCAGACATGCTTTTTAAAACAGTCAATCAGCATTTTCTGTAAAAACATGATAAAACCAGTATGGTTTAGCTCTATAACAGGTCTCATAGAATTATCGAATCATAGAATGGTTTGGGTTAGAAGATCAAGATCCTCTGGTTCCAGTTCCCTCACCATGGGCAGGGACACCTCTTACTGGATCAGGTTGCTCAAAGCCTCATCCAATCCCACCCTGAACACCTCCAGCGATGGGGCATCCCTAACTCTTTTGGGTGACCTGGGCCAGTGTCTCACAACCTTAAAAGGAAAAAAATTCTTCCTAATATCTAACCTAAACCTCCCCTCCTTCAGCTGAAAAACAATTCCACCTCATTTTGCCATTGCACTCCCTGATCAAGAGCCCCTCCCCAGCTTTCCTGTAGTCCGTTTAAGTACTAGAAGCTGTTCTAAGGTCTCCCTGGAGTCATGGCAATAGATGCACTCGCAGGTATAAGACAAGGAAGTATGAAGTGCAAGGGTCTCCTTTAGAAAAGGGAGCACAGCAATCTAGGATTACCCCAGGGGAAACTTAGTTTCTAATCTCCAGGAGGTCAAAGATTAAGAATGGGTTTTGCTATTATCATAAATTATACCTAGAAACATTTAGTCTTGAGAATAAGTTGGTTTTAGTTCTCTGTTACCAAGATGTCTGGAACAATAAGAGCAAAAAACCCTAACAAACCTGCCAGCCCTGGCTGCTGCACAGCTAAAGCTCAAATTGTGTCTTTATTTAGTGTGGCCTTTGTTACAGCCCAAGCTAACTCCTTCCTCAGGAAACAGGCAAGTTCTGTGAGCAATGGTTTGTAATTTAGTCCAATAGGAAATCATATTAACTTCAATTGGAAATGGTAATTACTGAAAAAGAAGAAACTTGTTGGCTTCTAACCATCATTGTTCTTTGCTCAGAACCTTTCCTCCACTGCTTTTTACTTAAATCAGTGATAAGAGCACTACTACATTCGTATCAAGATACTGTCTATAAGGACCTACACCTAGCAAAACGGAGACAGGTTGATACTAAATGACAGCAAACCAGTAAGCGTCAAGTAGAGCAATTCAGACTCTCAGTCAGCCCTCTACTATTTCACTCTCTGAAAGGCAGTGTTACGGTTTTGACCCAGCTTGGCTCAATTTGGCAGCTAAAATGTAAGCGGTTGTGATCCTAATTCCCTTCCCCCAGCCCAGGGAAAGGGAAATGAGAGGGAGAAGACTTGCAGGCTGGAAACTAAAATAGCTTTACTGAAATAATAATAATGATGATGATGAAAATACTATTATTAAGAAAATAATAAGATATACACAAATATATGACATTGTGCCCTTTTCCCCTATGACTAAGTCACCACAGATGCTGCAGAGCAGGTATAGGGGAAGGTCCCGGCTGGACTCAGTGGCAGGGGAGAACTCGAGAATTCAGGAATGCATGGATGTGAGATCAGGGCAAAGGTCCTCACTGGATGCTGGTAATTAAAAGAGTTGTCACCCTCGTGAGCCCCTAGTTTTATATTTAAGTGTGGTGTATATAGGATGGAATACTCTCCTGGGCAGTTTTGGGTCCCCTGTCCAGTCTGCTCCTCCCATTTTTTCCCCTTTCACTTATGACATTCTACCAACTTGATGCTGACCTTTGTCTCCACACAGATAGATGTAAGCAATGTCTTTCTGCATCCCAATGCCCTGAGCTCCCACTTGCAGAGAGAAACACTGTCCGAAAATTATGTAGTTAACTCTCAGAAAATGAAGTTACTTAGACGAAGTTAAGCTGAAGTCAGAAAACTGATTCTACTTTAGATCAAACCAGAACAGGTAGAAAAAGAAGCCAGAAGACCTTGTCTAATTCCTTCTCTGTTTCTGTAACGCCTTTTTAACGACATATGCTGTAACAGTTTTGTTTTAAGTTTTTTTTCTGGGTTATTTTCTCTTCATTTTTGATGCTGGCTTGCTGCTTCGTCTTCTCCCCGTGAAACAGCAAACAACAAACAATACCCGACACAGGGTGCCTACGGGCACTGAAGATTCGTTTGAACCAGCTCTGAGAATCCAGGCAGCTAAGTTGCCAGGCTCTCATTTTCTCACACCTTCTTTTTTATCTGAACAGATGGAAACTTAAGAGGAGAAGCCAAGAACTCAACATGGGCATCTTTACAGTAGCTACGGTAATTACTGGAGCTGTAGTTACAGTAATTGCAGGGTGCTGGCACAAACAGATCACAGGCACAATGCCTGTCAACTCTTCATTGCTAAACAAGACAGCCAAAGATCATCTCTCTAGTTTCCAAATGCTTTTACAGAGGACATTGGTCGGAAACGGCTTGGGTCAAAGAAATCTTTCTGGGGATACCCAGCAAGCACTGAACTCTACTGCAAAATGCCTATGAAAGCAGAGCTACGGTTTTCAGATAAATATTTTGTAACTGACAGGATAAATATTGTCAAACGCCTGAATGCATCTCTAGGTAGGTGGTAAGAACCAACCTGAACAGCTAATTCTAGGAAAGAGTATATGGATACCCATGGATGACTGGGAATTTACCAGGCTGACACACGTAAAACAATTTTAAGGGGTAAATACTATAATCACAATCACAGAATGTCTGGAGCTGGAAGGCACCTCTGGAGATTTAGTCCAATCTCTCTTGCTCCAGACCAGGGTCAGGTAGGACAGGTTCCCCAGGACCATGCAAAACTGGTAAACTTTCAGGTGACCTGCCCACCTGCATGTTTCTATCTATGACAACCAAGACCTTTCTGTTCAATGTCTTTAGCAATGACCTGGATGAAGGCATCGAGTGCTCCCTTAGCAACTCTGCAGATGACACTAAGCTGGATGGAAGTGTCAATCTACTGGAGGGTAGGAAGGCTCTGCAAAGGGATCTGAACAGGCTGGACTGCTGGGCAGAGTCCAATGGCATGAGGTTTAACAAGGCCAAATGCCGGGTCCCGCACTTGGGGCACAACAACCCTACGCAGAAATACAGACTGGGAGAAGTCTGTCTAGAAAGCTGTCAGGAGGAGAGGGTCCTGGGGATGTTGGTTGACAGCGACTGAACATGAGCCAGCAGTGTGCCCAGGTGGCCAAGAAGGACAATGGCATCCTGGCTTGTATCAGAAATGGTGTGACCAGCAGGTCCAGGGAGGTGATTCTCCCTCTGGACTCAGCACTGGTGAGGCCGCTCCTTGAATCCTGTGCTCAGTTCTGGGTCCCTCAGCACAAGAAGGATGTTGAGGCTCTGGAGTGAGTCCAGAGAAGAGCAACAAAGCTGGTGAAGGGGCTGGAGAAGAAGAGGAGTGTCTGAGATAGCTGGGGGTGTTTAGCCTGGAGAAGAGGAGGCTGAGAGGAGACCTTATTGCTCTCTACAACTACCCAAAAGGAGGTTGCAGAGAGGAGGGAGCTGGGCTCTTCTGCCAAGTGACAGGGGACAGGACAAGAGGGAATGGCCTCAAGCTCCGCCAGAGGAGATTTAGGCTAGACATTAGGCTTAAGTTTTTCACAGAAAGGGTGAATGGGCATTGGAATAGGCTGCCCAGGGAGGTGGTTGATTCACCTTCCCTGAATCATAGAATCACTAGGTTGGAAAAGACTTCATAGATCATCAAGTCCAACCATAGTCCAATCAAGTGTTTAAGTGGAGGTGTTTAAGGCACGGGAAGATGAGGTCCTGAGGGACATGGTTTAGCGTTTGATAGGAATGGTTGGACTCAATGATCTGGTGGGTCTCTTCCAACCTGGTGATTCTATGACACACGTAAAACAATTTTAAGGGATAAATACTATAATCAAAACCACAGAATGTCTGGAGCTAGAAGGCACCCTTGGAGATATAGTCCAATCTCTCTTGCTCCAGACCAGAGTCAGTTAGGACAGGTTCCCCGGGACCACGCAAAACTGGTAAACTTTCAGGTGACCAGTCTATCTACAACAACTGAGACCTCTCACACCACCTTCAATTACTTCCATAATAGCCTGACTTTTTGGTACATGGTTCCATGTACAGCCACTAGCATTAAACTTCTCATGTCACTGTGTATGCTGTGTTTGACCTGCACTGCCCTTCCTGTGTGCCAAAGCTGGTGTAGGAAGGCAGTCTCTTTGCTCTCCATGCAGTCTGCGCTGCTTAATTTTCATAGAATCATTAAAGTCAGAAAACACCTTTAAGATCATCAAGTCCATCATTAGCTCAACAACACCGTGCCTACTAAATCACGTCATGAAGTGCCACATCTACGTGTTTTTTTAACACCTCCAAAGACAGTGACTCCACCGCTTCCCCAAGCAGCCTATTCCAACACTTCATCACTTTTTCAGTAAAAAAAGATTCCTAACTTCCAATCTAAACTTATTTTCTATATAGCGAGATCCTCCTCCTTGCAATTTTGTGGAGAATTTAAATAACCTACGTTTGTACCACACCCCTGCTCCAATACATCAAGATCAGAAGATACAGGCTACTTGGGAAACGCTCCAGCCACACTACAAATTGCTTACAGGCAGCAGGATGGAAGAAAGGCTCATCTTCCCCAGGTGTGAGATAGGCAGACTTAAAAAACAGAGAGTGGTGTTTGTTTATACAAACAACATAAAAGACACGGGGGAAATTCAGAGTAGACAAGTACTGCCAGCTTCAGCAGGTGCCCTTGGATGAATTTGATCCTCAGGGACTGCAGGGAACTCCCTTCACTGCTGCCAAGGTCACCCGTCACATTCCCCTTTTGTATTCTTTGAACAATAAAGAACTGAACAACAGAGAAAATTACAAGACTTAAAAAGACCTCAACAGATGATGCCAGGTAGGAATGCATCGAGGAATCAAAAAAATAACTACTGTCACTTATTGACTTAAATGTGACCTGGTTTTAATTCACTTCACATTATCAAGTGCTGTGATGCTCAGAGCGTGTTGGGACACACACAGAGTGATAAACAAACAGAAATGATTCATCTCAGACCTCTCTCCAGCCCTTCAGTTAGGATACAAGGGGCACATACGGTGGATTCTCACTAGCAGGGGATCTTTTAGCAGGTTGGTTATTGCTAAGAGGTTCTGCTTTTATCTGGTTACGTGTTACTGCTACAATTCTGTGCTGAGATGTCACCATAAAGAGCAGGACGGGGGAAAGGTGCTCTCCCCAAGTATGATAAAGCTACTGACTCTACCTCTTAAGTGACAGATCTGCTCAGTTCCCAAAACTGTAGAAGATATTTGAGATATTGCTTCCTTCCAGCACTTAAAGGGGGGATACAGGAAAGCTGGGGAGGGGCTCTTGATCAGGGAATGCAGGGATGGGATGAAGGAGAATAGTTTGCAGCTAAAGAGGGGAGATATAAATGACATATTAGGAAGAAATATTTTCCTGTGAGGGTGGGGAGGCACTGGAACAGGTCGGCCAGAGCAGTGGAGGCTGCCCCATCCCCAGAGGTGTTCAAGGTCAGGTTGGATGAGGCTTGGAGCAACCTGATCCTGTGGGAGGTGTCACTGCTCATGGCAGGGGGGTTGGAACTGGATGGGCTTTGAGGCTCCTTCCCACCCAAACCATTCCATGATTGTATGATTCAATTCGGTATGGGCTCAATAAATATATAACCCTGCCTAAGTCAGGACCAGCACTGCCAACAAACAAGTAATTTTAGTCAGTAGTTACAGGTTGATTCTAGCGCAACGGCCTCTGAAACAGGGCAATCCACTGCATGTTTCTTGTCGATGAGTATCTCAAAATCACTATTAAGTCTGACATTAACTGCTCAAAGTCTGAAGCAGTCAAAAATACATGGTAACAGCTTCTCTCCTTAGTGTTGGTGCAGGAAGACGATCACATCTGTTTACAACTGCCTTACTCTTCTAATAAATCTACCAAACTAATCTATCAGCAGCAGCCAATAGAGTTCTTTCTTCAAAACAAAGAGGGGCACATTTTAAGTCCACTTTGAACAAGCAATGCCATGATAGGTACAGCTGAATGTGAAGCTTCTTTCTGTTTCCCTATATTTAATCAGTATATTTATAACAAAATCAATGGGATTGTTGCATCGTGGTGGGATTGGAATATGCTCACCAATACTTCTTTTGGTAATTGCTCCATTGACTTTGGATTTAAGTACTATTAAACATGAATGTATGATTACAACATAATTCTCTCAAGGCATATGAAACAGGGTGTAGTTTTGTTATTCCTATATTCCTACCCTTGACTGGTGAGGCAGCTGTAGACAGAACAGAAAGATATTAAGGTCTCTCAGACGAGAGATCACAGAACTTATTTTATTGCAGACCTTTTCAAACAGACAGTTCGTTGAACTAAGTGTATCAAGTTCTGTTCCTGATGTGGAATGGTAACAATGGGATATGGCTGTAAAATAAAAGAATCCAGACATAAATATATTAAATTTGAATTAGGAAAGGCTAGGGAGCAGATAAATCAAAAAGGCAGACAATGATGTAGCTATTGCACTTAATAAAATTCCATAGACCTGCAGTTAAAAAAAGCAGAGGGGGGAAAAAGCTTCATGTCAAATCAGTGAGAGCCTGGAAACATCCATCTGGAGAAAAGATTTATCCTGAAAAACCTTAACCAGCTCTGAAAGCAGTGATACTCTTCAGTGATGGTGAGGATGCAGTTCAAGCAAACAGGTCTTGGTAGCAGGCTCTGCAGGTTATTCCTGATTTTCCTTCCTTCTCTGCCAGTTGGATGCCCATGCAACACTTTCTGGAGACAATTAACATTAATAACTGGGACGTTAGTTTGCTCTTTAATAGGAATGAATCTATATCATTGTCTAAATTTGATCCATGCGACCAAATCACTCCTGGCTCAAGCAGTTTAAGAATGAACATTTAGTTGTGCCAGACAAGTTTATGAACAGAAGGAAAGAAAGCAATTAACCATGACAGAATGAGCTGAAGGCCCTAATTATGCCTAATGATGCACCTAGAGATCATTAAGTAAATAGGTGCTAAGTAAGAGCAAAGTAATGCTTTTTCAAAACATGAAATTTAGATGTGATGAAGAGGCTGTTTTCATCTGAGGGTCACTGGGGATTCAGAAACAGCCATAGCACTGGGGCTCTTGTTTGCTTCAGTCATTGCAAGACCCTTAATAGGGAAATTACATCAGAAGGTAAGTAGTGCTGTAGGAAAGCAGATGTACAAACTACCTGGAGATTATTTTTCTCTGATTTATCTGAGGACAGACTGGATTTTACAAAGTATGAAAGATACCATACGCTGCTGCTCTGCTCAGTCTGATCTGAGGATGAATAGTAAAGCCTAAGAATACAATAAGCCAAGATGCAAACTTGATCACCACTGAGGTATAGGATGCTTGGACAGGATTTTGACACTGTATCAAGAACTCAGGAATTGTTATCTTAGGCACATCTCTGGTTTCCATGCTGGCCTGAGTAAATCTGGATTATATGCCAGAAGACAAAACCATAGATTCATAAAATAGTTTGGGTTGGAAGGGCCCTTCTAAGCCCATCCAGTTCCAACTCCCCTGCCATGGGCAGGGACACCTCCCACTGGATCAGGGGCTCCAAGCCCCATCCAACCTGGCCTTGGACACCTCCGTGGATGGGGCAGCCACAACTTCCCTGGGCAACCTGTGCCAGCGTCTCACCACTCTCATAGTGGAAAAAATTCTTCCTCATGTCTAGTCTAAATCTGCCTCTGTCCAGTTTATAGCCATTGCCCCATATCCTATCACCCCAAGTCTTTGTAATCAGTCCCTCCCCAGCTTTCTCATAGCCCCCTTCAGCTACCGGAACATTGCTATAAAGTTTCCTTGGAGTCTTCTCTTCTCTGGGAACATCAAACATTCCAGCTAATGATGACTTAAAACAATAGCCCAGGTATTGGAAGAATATAGCATTTGAGCAAATAACACTCAAAAATAGCATGAAATCACTACAATCTTTTCTCCTGGTAGCATCAGATGCATTTTTTCATTCTTCCCCAACAAATAATGTTCCCAAGAAGGCATTGCTAGAAATACTCCACACAAAGAAAACCCAAGCTCAGCTCCTTCCCCCTCCTGCCCAGCTAACATGGTACAGGAGAATCATAGAATAACCAGGTCAGAAGAGACCCAGTGGATCATCGAGTCCAACCATTCCTATCAAACACTAAACCATGTTCCTCAGCACCTCACCCACTCATACCTTAAACACCTCCAGGGAAGGTGAATCAACCCCCTCCCTGGGCAGCCTCTGCCAGTGCCCAATCACCCTTTCTGTGAAAGATTTTTTCCTAATGTCCAGCCTAAACCTCCGCTGGCAGAGCTTGAGGCCATTTCCTCTTGTCCTGTCCTCTGTCCCTTGGGAGAAGAGCCCAGCTCCCTCCTCTCCTTTCAGGTAGTGAGTAGGCACTAATCCATTTTCTCCTGCTTGACCCTATTGAAAAACATGATTGGCATGCTTAACCATGAGTGCTGGATCACTTGAGGTAACAGATGTAACGGGAGGACTCAGTTGGAAGCAGAAAAAACTCCAGATCCCTTTTGAATCCTGTAGATAAAAGCAGGCATCCAGCTGAAAGCAGAATGAGCAGCAGCCTTTCTGAAGGATCTCATGCAACTAGGGAGAAACCAACTGACCCCTGGCTTCTTCACAATCACATCACAAAACAGAATCCTCTAGAGAAGCAGGAAATCTGAAGGATCAAGCCTTCTAGATGCCTGCATATGGAAAACAGAACGGAGCTTTCTCTTTTCTTATGAGGTGGCCCTCTCTGCAACTGTGGTTGGCTTCTTGCAGTGTCCACAGCTTTTCCAGCTGAAGAGCCGTGAATTTCCATCAATTGGGCAAGCTCCAAATGTTACTGTTGGCAGCTGACAAATGCTACATCAGTTCTGGAATTTCATTAGCGTTATAGTGGATTTTCACCAACAGAGTCAGATGGGTACAGTCTGTGTGCTTCTGCTGATGTAAATTGCTGTGCTGACATTTGGAATAAAACAATGCACCAGCAAACTCAGACAATGTGTAAAACTTGGCACGTCTGCAACATGGATAGCTCAGAAAAGTCTGACACGGCTGGATCCGTGGGCACTGACGGATGAGACCAAAATTGCTTTTAGAATGTTCTACAGACCAATAGCATCAACAGTGGGCAAACAATTATAGCTTTTTTTAACAGAGTAGTTGGAAGAGGATTCATCTCAGCCTACCAAAGGCACACAGATGACCAGCCACACAAGGAAGCAGGATCTAACTTTCTCACCCTATTTTTAGGTATTAGATCATGGTATTTTTTCCTACAAGAAACACTGTACCAACACAAAATATCCCAACAGAGATAGGGTGAGAGGAGTCAATGGCATCTATACCAAGCTTTAAGGCTGGATTGCTATCTTGACCCAGTCACCTAGGGTGGACTAGTCCACCCAGGTGGAAAATGGATCTGGATTTGTGCTCTATGGGGAACAGATAAATACTCCTTAAGGTAAGTATCACAGAGAGAGCATTCTTGCCTCGGCACATCATTAAAAACGAGACAAAAGGTTTTATATTCCACTTAGGAAAAAGCGAAGAAGGGAGAAAGAAACTTTTACCTTTGGATGGCCCTTCTCAAGTTGCAGTATCCCAAACAATCCCAGCAAACTTTCTCTGCTGCTCTGGGACATGATCTCACGCTGCAGAGTGCTCCCAAGCTCAGCCAGCCTGACATAAGCAACGGGAAACAACCCAGAGTAGAAACAGAGCAGAGAGAAGGAGTGCCACGCATCTGCTTACTCTTCATGGTGCAAAACTACATTGTCTGAACTCTGACATAATACAAACTATGATCTCTCAGAAACAAAAAAAAAAATCTTATTGCCCAGCAGAGCCACTTTTTTTTTGCAGCACCAAGACAGATGTGCTCTCTGATGGCAGAGAGGAGCTCTTAGCCTTCGGGCAGTCAGGTGCATCCTTACTGAGCTAAGCAGCTCATTCTCACCTCAGGGTCTAATCTGTTTGCCAAAATACTGCACAAGTGGCACCCTGTATTTGCAAAACACCTCCTCAGATGGCTTATTTGACACCAAACATGGATGGTTTACTGTCTATGCAGCAAATAAGGTCAGTTAGGGGTTCCAAGTGGGTCAGGGTTTGGTCAGACAGCAAGCAGCTGCAGCTATTGTGGAAACATTTCAGATGTTCTGCTTGGAAAAAACCTCTAAGATCATCCAGTCCGACCATCAGCCCAACACCACTATGCCTACTGAACTACGCCCCAAAGTACCACATCCGCATGGTTTTTCAACCACTCCAGTGATGGAGACTCCACCACTGCCCTGGGCAGCAGGTTCCAATGCTTCACCACTCTTCTGATAACGAATTTCTTCCTAATGTCCAATCTAAGCTTCCCTGGCACAACTTGAAGCCATTTCCTCTTGCCCTATCACTTTTTGCTTGGGAAAAGAGACCTTCACCCATCTTGCTGCAACCTCCTCTCAGATAATTGTAGAGAGCAATGAGGTCTCCCCTCAGCCTCTTCTTCTCCAGGTTAAACACCCCCAGCTCTCTCAGTCATTCCTCACAGGACTTGTTCTCCAGCCCCTTCCCCAGCTTTGTTGCTCTTCTCTGGACTTGCTCCAGAGCCTCAACATCCTTCTTGCAACAAGGGACCCAGAACTGAACACAGGATTCGAGAAGCAGTCTCACCAGTGCCGGGTACAGGGGCAGAATAACCTCCCTGACCTGCTGGCCACACCATTTCTGATCCAAGCCAAGATGCCATTGGCCTTCTTGGCCACCTGGGCCACTGCTGGCTCATGTTCAGTCCCTGTCAACCAACATCCCCAGTTCCCTCACCTCCCAGCAGCTTTCTAGCTACTCTTACCCTCGTCTGGACCTGCTCAGGGTTGTTGTGCCCCAAGTGCAGGACCCGGCATTTGGCCTTTTTGAACTTCAGTGACCAACGAAGCCACTGGTCTCAGCCCAGTGGTCCAGCCTGGTCAGATCCCTTTGGAGCCTCCCTACCCTCCAGCAGATTGACACTTCCTCCTGGCTTAGTGTCATCCACAAACTCACTAAGGGAGCACTCAATGCCTTCATCCAGGTCATTGATAAAGACATTGAACAGGGTTGGACCCAGTACTGAGCCCTGGAGACACCACTTGTCATTGGCCTCCAGCTGGCTTAAACTCCATTTCCCATCACTCTCTGGGCCCGGCCATCCAATCAGTTTTCCACCCAGGAGATTGTGCGCCTGTCCCGGCAGTGGCAGCCAGTTTCCTAAGCAGAATCCTGTGAGAGATTTGTGTTGAACTGAAGAACAGCAAAGACCTTCTAGACCCAACAGTGTTATGATTTGTACTGAACAACTGCAATTCCACTGAATCAATATTGGTCACAGATCTTCCCCAAATCAGGTTTTACCAGATCGGCAGTTCTAACAGCCCCTCTTTGCCAAATTTAAGAAGCAATACTGATAGTTTTATACAGCAACCTCAAAACTGAAGCATGGGTAAACACGGAATAGGTCAGTGTTCTTGTCCTTGTTTGTGACTGAGGTTTTTTTTCAGTACAAAACAAATGGGGATTGAAGTGCACAAACAAGTATATTCCAGAGCGAGAGCATAAATGCACAAAAGAGCAATGCAGAGTTTGCAGTTGATTTAGCACAGCTCAGGGAAGAATAAAAGAACTGGGCCGCACAGCTTTGCCAAGGCACATTAGGTGAATCAGTGCCCTCAACTATCATATCACAAGTCCAGCATCTCACACGCAGCCTCAGCCATCTCTCCTCTTAAGCTAGGAAGGAATAAACTACCTCCAGTATAAAGCGCTGCTAGTAGTATTTATCCCACTGGCTATGCTAAATAACATGTGCAGAGGTCAACAGAGCAAGACACATACAAACACATCTTGTAGTAAGTGAAAGGTAGGGTTGTAAGTTCATTTTTCTGGTGTACCAGGCAGTATTAATTTCATTTCCAGATTTCATAAACATTTCAAAGCAAACCGTTTAACCCAATAGTCCTCAGGTTCTGTTTTTTTCACCCTAATGTCAGGTTTTGTTCCATTTTAATATATCTTTTTTAATTTCCTTTACTGTTAAGTACTGTTCAGAAAAAAAATGGCAGAAATTTCCCTTACACCAGCTGTTATAGAATCTAGTGTGGATTTTAAAACAGAATAGAGTTGCAGCCTGTATTCCAAAAAAACTCCAGCGAACCGTGTGAAAACCTTTGTTTGGGAGCAATTGGAGAGATAACTGCACTCCTGATTTAACTCATTTATTATCCTCAGTGTACAAAACAAGTAGCTGCGGTAACATCATTATACTGAGAGCACTGAAAAGAGCACAACACAAACCAGAAAGCTTAATCTATGTTTCTGATAAAAGCTGTTCAGCAGCTTCAGCTGTACAACTGTGGGAACCAGTGGTGCAACTTTACAGAATCTGGGCCCATGAAAACTTTTTTTGCACAGTGTGCAAACATGAAATGCAAAATAAACCATTTTGAACCAAGTAAGGCACTGGATTTTGATTAGTGAACCTTAAAAATTGAGCTACCAACAGGCTCAGAGTCGCGTAGCTGCGCCTCTTCCTATTCTATTCAACTTCCCTTAATTCATAGAATATTTTGGGCTGTAAGGGACCTTAAAGACTAATTCCAACCCTTCTGCAATGGGCAGGGACACCTCCAACTGGATCAGGTTGCCCAAAGCCCCATCCAACCTGGCCTTGAACACCTCCAGGCATGGGGCAGCCACAATTTCTCTGGGCAACCTGTGCCAGTATCAGGAACACTGGACTTCCATGACTTCTCAAATATGGTTGAATTTCCCGTTTAGGTAAGATTTCTGAAATAAATACAAAATCGGATACGCATTTCAAACTAAGAAAACCAGAGGGGCCTGGGTCTCCCTGCAGGATGCCAGCTATCAATCTGCCTTTGAGCTGAGGAGCAGGGGCTGCCTGACCCGTCAAGGAACTCAGCTTGTGGCCAAGGCTTTCAGGATCCTCAGCTCTCCACAGCCACCAGCTTGCCAGGCAGCCTGCCAAGGAGCTGGGCAGGAAGGAAACCAGGGAGGTTTCTAACAGAAAAAACATCCCGCTGGAAAATTTCTGACCCACTCTAATAATGGACCTACTTTCAGAGTCAGTTAGGATGCTGGCAGAAGGTAGGCAGACCCACTGCATTTTCTGTTTAGTTACTGGCTTCCTACATAAATTTCTTTCTATACCAGACAAACAGCCTCAACTGAAGTAATCCTTAAGAAGACATTCATAAATCCCTTCAATCCTCTCCACGGCAAATGACATCACTTTTTGTCATTCCAAATTTCCCAATGACAATTGTTAACTGGTGCTGTTCAGAAGGTAAGATTTTCTTTGGTAAGGGTCTTTTACTGCCTTAGGCAACCACATGTACTTTTGGCAGCGTCTCTAGACAAGACCTGTTGGCAGCACAGAGTATATGCCTCGCTCGGAAAGACTGCATGAAAAAAACAGCTCACTTTCCAGTTCTAATTCCAAGGCTTCACAAACTTGGCAAGGCTGACAACGTAATCTGGCCTGACTGCAGGAATAGCTGATGCCTTATAGGTAGCATCCCACAAAGCTCCCTGAGCTGTCCAGTTACTCTACACAAGGAGACTTTCTTGGCCCAGTTCCCAGTTGACCAACCTACATACCGTTCGTTGTTCAGGGTCATTCTCGGAGGGTCAAGGTTGGGGTTCTCCATGGACTCCATCTGAGGACAGCGTAGGAAGTAGTAGAGGGTGTGGAGAGCATCAGGGGACCAGGAGATGGGTTGCTGCTGCCGGGTTTGCCGAATGGGGCTCATTCCTGGGCGGATGGTGTTCAAGCACTGCATGTGGTGCATTGCTCGCGATACCAAATCACCTGCACAAAGAAAGAGAATGCAAAAGTACCTCTTTATTATGCATCCACGGTCCTATTAAGAACACCTTTTGAACTAAATAAAATCTAAGGAAAATGTCTCTTGTGTGCACAGACTCTTTTTCCTTCAAATAAGGTGCCCTCAAGCTGCCACTCCACAGGTTGTCCGGGAAATTTAACTTCATTTCAAATTACAAGTTGCTAGAAAATCTAAACAAATCTAGAATGAAACCACACACTCGGAACAACAGTTTTACAGTAATTTTTTTCTAGCTGCTTTTATTGCTGGCTTTTGACTCCTTCCAACTATGTAAACCAGTTTCTTGCCTGCCTACAAAAAACACTTTGAGAAACGCCGACTGCCCAACCTGGGAACACAGCTTGCACAAGGCAAACCCAGTAACACCAGTACAAATACTTGACTCTCATAGTTGATGTGACCATTGGTTGGACTCGATGATCCAAGAGGTCTTCTCTAACCTGGCAATTCTATGATTCTATGATTTTATGTTATGAGGCTGCTACTATTTCTTTCAATGAGGTGACGATGTTCTACCCTCGCACCCAGGCACTTGTGATGAATGATGTTAATACTGAAATCCCTTCTTCCAGGAGACTGCTTCTCTCATTCTCACTTTAACTGCGAGGTTCTCCAGAATAACAAGACCTGACTCTCTCATTAAAAAGTCAATCTGTATCACGCTGACTGTCACAAGCCTTGCCAGAAATTTGCCCTTGAGCCTTATAAGAAGTTCAATTTGGAAGCTTTCTAGGCTGCTCAGTCCTCTTGGTGTTTGAACTTGAGCCAGACTGCCTCTGTGTCAGAGTACTGGTGGACTTGAGGAAGCCTGGAGGAAGGCAACCCATATTACTCGGAAAAGATGTTAAGACTGCAGATTTTTAAAGATTTCACAGTGTGATGACCCCAAGACAGCAGCTATGGAGCCACATAAAGCTGCTCTTTGTATAAGAAGCTTCCTTTGGGCACACCCTGCTTACTCTCCTTTTGTTGTGATGCATTAAAAACTCTCAAGAGCTTTACAATAAAGGCTTCAGACACTACATCTTTGTGACCACCCTACCAGTCAGCTAAAACATTACTATAGATTACTATACATAGCTAGGATCTATTTTTTCCTTGAGAGAATCCTCTTTTGCTTTATGTTTCTCAGTCCCCTAAAATTCTCACAGGAAATGTTACTCTATTGTGTCCTATAGTTACAATACTGGGAAAGGATGGAACTGAAATAGTGGCTCCATCGCAAAGCTGGTTCCTGAGAGAGTGCCCTGAACTCAGTCGCGCCACATATGAATTAGTCACACCTCCCTCTGAAATTCTTAGGAAGTTATTATTTGTTCACTTATATCTAAAAAAGATATATTGAATTTGCCAAACAACCTCCAGCTGAACCCATGGAGTTCTGGTGTTAAACAGGTAAGAGAGAAACCTCCACAAAGCTTCTGGGTGTCTAAATATGACAGTGTTATTAGAGGTTCAGATGACAGAATCATAGAATGGTTTGGACTGGAAGGGACCTTAAAGATCATCCAGTTCCAAGCCAAGGGACACCGTCAGTGGATCAGGTTGCTCCAAGACCCATCCAACTTGGCCTTGAACACCTCCAGGGATGGGGCAGCCGTTCCTCTGGGCAACCTGAGCCAATGCCTCACCACTCTCACAGGAAAACATTTCTCCCCAAGATCTCGTCTCAGTCTCCCCCTTTTCAGCTTAAAACCACTCCTCCTCAACCTAGACCCACACTCCCTGATCAAGTGCCTCTTCCCAGCTTTTCTGTAGCAATTTTAGGTACTGGAAGACTGCTATAAAGTCTCTCTGGAGCATTCTCTTACTCTGACTGAAGAAGCCAAATTGCCTCAGGCTGTCCTCCTATGGGAATTTCTCCAGCCCTCAAATCATCTTTGTCGCCTCCTCTGGACTTGCTTCAACAGCCCCTTGTCCTTCCTCTGCTGAGGATTCTAGAAGTGAGTGCAGGACTCCACATGAGGTCTCATCAGAGCAGAGCAGGAGATCATCAGGGTATTAAAAGCCTCACTTGGCAACATCAACCTATGGCACTCATTTGTCACACAGTACATCTAGTTTAAGAACCCACTTGAGAACACAAAAACCTTCTAACATCTCTGCCTTTCCATTTCGGAAGCTCCTGACTCTCCAGGATGTAACTATTTTACGAGATTATCACGAATCTAGCACTGGTACCAACACAGAAGTCTGTGCAGTTACAGCAGAAATGCATCTGGAATTCAAATTTTCAGCTCAGAATAACGTTCCTTCTCCTTCGCACACTCACTCTCTTTATTTTTCTGGCAACGTGCAGCAACGTTTTTTTTTATTTTTTAAAAAAAAGGGAAAGTAGGCAACTGTATCAGGAGATCTATTCACTAGATGTAATGACCAAGTTGGCCAAAGCAGGGACGGGGGAAGAGAGAGGAAGCTGTATTCAATCTCAGCCCCATGCTACAAACGTTCTCTTGTGTTCCAGGATAAATAGAGGTGTGTTAAAGGAATTTGAAAACCTCAAATTAAGGCAGGTTGCAAAATAAATGGTGAAACCCACAAGCTCTTTGCTGGCCCTGGTGTTCATTAGCATTCAGATGGTGGAGACTAAGAAAGTGATGCCAGCAGAAACGTTGCAAGGGAAAAGTAGACCAGGAAAACACAAATCATTTTTGTTTATGTTAAAGGGGCTTTGTGAATAGTCTAGGGATGGAACGTTTCATTTGGTTACCAATAAAAAAGAAGGTTTTGAACAAGTTTTACTTACCAAAGTGCTCTCAGATTTTTTCCCTCCACTGTTTTTTTGGTTTTTTAAGTGACCAGAAAGCTTTTCTTTGAATATCCTGCAACCTTGACATTTCCACTGCACAAACATTAACAAAGAGAACCCTCTTTGCCATCTGAGGGAGGTGCCACTGCTGTGTTCTACAGATGTACAAAAAAGCCTCCAGAGGCATCAAGGCAAAACCATTCATCTTCTGTTGGCACTGACACCCCTACCTACCAAAAGGTTACAAAAGCCACATCTCCAAAGTGAATTAAATATGAAGTAGCCCAATAAAACAACCTGATTTTCATAAACGGCACCACGAGACAATTAAATCTTGCACAACAACGTTAGCCAAGTGCTGCTCGCACTGTCAACAATGGCAACTCTCCCACTGACCTCAATAGTGGAGGCACCGGTTCTCCTGCTTCACTGAAAGGAACTCACACTTGGTTATATTCGAGACTTACTCAGTTCAGAGATGCTTCCAACGCAAGTTGCCAACAGAGACTGCTCTAAAGTTCGGAGTTCCAGCTGGGCGTAAGCATCTGCCCGTCCATCGCTGCACACAGAGCCGTCGTTGTATGGGCTAAAGGAGGCAGGTAGAGACAGCACACCTAGAGATGAGAGCAAACAGTCCGGTTAGGAGTGAAGTTATGGGAAAGGAAAAGCAGGAATCTCCACTGAGAGGAGCGATAAGAAACTTGAACACGTTCGCATCTTTCTTGGGGGACTTGAGGTCTTTCAAATAGTTCAAATCAAATCAAACAGTGCTTTAAATATCATTACAATGGTTGAAACAGTGAAACTTGGCTCTAGGGAGTACAGTTGGATGTTCCTACAGCCTTTAAAAACTAGAAACAAATTGCAGTTGAGATAAAACAACATTAAAAGCTCTAGTGAAGTCTCGCCTGTTGTTTATACAACAACTCAGCTGTGCATACGCTGCTGTATGCAGATTGCGAGATATTAAGGGTCTCATTTCTAGAGGTGTGGAAGATAACCTCAAGTCCATCTAAGGTAAACGGTGTAATAGCTGCAATCTTTGCAAACCTGAAAACAAAAATCATGGGCTTTGCCAGTTCTTTGAACCTGCGTGTGGTTTCAAAACACATAGACTGTGGTTTCTACAAGTATTAACCTTTGGATGTGCCAAACTACGCCCACAAGTTTTGAGGCTAAGTATATTTTCATCGCTATAAATGACCCCTCTATGAAAAAGAGAGATTAGATGGATAATTACATTGCTCACAAGCACTCACACCACACACACTCCGTCCATTTTATCTTCCTGCACACATGAACCTTAAACGCAAAGGAACTGAACAGGATTTGCAAGCAGTTTTGTGTGATTATTGGGACCCCATCATAATTTGCACATATCCGTAGAACTCATGTGCATTATTGGCAAGTTAGAGACCATTTGGGTGCATTGGTTGGGAATGCTAGCCAAGACTGGGGATCACAGAATGGTTTGGGTTGGAAGGGACCTCAAAGTCCATCCAATTCCACCCTTGGCCATGGGCAGAAACACCTCCCACTGGATGAGGGGCTCCAAAAGCCCCATCCAACCTGGCCTTGAACACTTTGAGGGACGGGGCAGCCACCACTGCTCTGGGCAACCTGGGCCAGTGCCCCATCACCCTCACATGAAAATATTTCTTCCTAATATCTATCTAAATCTAATGCTACATAAAACTTGACATACAGTTTCACGTTAAGATGCAGGCAACCTCTAAAAGGTGCAGTCACAATGCAGGTCAGTGCACAGAGACCCAAAAATCCCCTTCCCTGTTTTCCTCCCAGAAATCCATTAGTTGAATGGTGTGTCTTCAAATTAGCAAGCTGAATTTTGTTGCCTTTAGCCATGATTGCTCTGAGTTGAAGAGAAGGAAGGGTGGGAATGTGAGCTCTAGAGACAACATGAGGTGGGGATCGTGGATGTGTGACTGAGAGTGGGGTAGGAGAGGGGACCAACTGGGGCTGGATCTGATGAAACACAGTGTGAGACTGCATCCAGGGTGCAGGTGGATCCAAAAAGCCTTTTGCAGTGTTCCCATACTCTTGTCACTACCGTATTTTTCACACAAAGGGTCATTGGGCTTTGGAATAGGCTGCCCAGGGAGGTGGTTGATTCACCTTCCCTGGAGGTGTTTAAGGCACGGGTAGATGAGGTCCTGAGGGACATGCTTTAGTGTCTGATAGGAATGGTTGTACTCGGTGATCCGATGGGTCTCTTCCAACCTGGTGATTCTATGATTCTATGATTTTCAGTTGCATTCAGTAATACTACAGCGAGAAGGGTGGAACTGGATGGTCTTCAAGGTTTTCTCCAACCTAAACCATTCTATGATTCTGTATTTTTAATTACAGATCTATCCTGCAATTCCTTGATTTCACACAAGGACACTTACAGCCCCAATTGTCTGTGCTCTTACCCTGCTACATCCTGTATTTTTTCCAGCTTTGATCCATGTGCAGCCGCACTGATCTATTCCAGCTTAGACCTACATTTCCTTCCCACCCTCACCTTCTGACCCTTGTTCAGCCTTAGATGTGGAGACGCTTTTCTCCTATGGCAGCGACCTCCTGTCACGTAGGTGCTGTGTATTCTCCTCAAACAAACCCCTGCCAGCTGAACGGCGGCGCATTGTGTATGAGCTTTGTTTCTGCGTCTTGATGTTTTCTTTTGAAATTTCATGCTGAATTGATCTCCCCTACCCTTTTCACATCCTCTTTGCATCCTGCTCGGTGGCAAAGCCAAGGGCTGCATCAAAAACTTCCTGGATAGCTTGAGGATAAGGGAATGATTTATCCCGTTGGGTTTTTTCACTGTACATCACTGTTAGTTAATGGAGAAAACTCTGCCAATGCCCTCTGTAACCTGAATAATTAGGAAGTCGAGGCTTTAGGAGCTAACAGAAGCGACGCATGCAAAGAAGAGCTTGCTTTAAACACACTGGAGCCTCCTATGCAGAGCCTAAGCCACTTCCTTTTCCATGTCAAAGCTATGAAAGGATGTTTTAAGACATATGGATTGAATTTACGGCAGAGGGAGAATGAAAATAGACTGATTTGTCAAAAGTTTCAAATAGAGGCATAGGATTCCACAGAGGCGAAAACAGAAATGGGCAGTTAATTACTGAGCCAGGTTGAGGGGGAGGAAAAAAAGGGGGCATGTTTCCTCTGCCAGCCAGTTTCTCTTGGTTCTGTTTTTTAACAAGGAATTAAAGTGTAAAGATTTGTAGAATTATTTAAGTTGGCTTACAAATGAAACAACGTTTTCTCAGTTAACAGTTTGCCAGGTGCTGTGGGTAAGAGGAAACAGGGAGGATTTATTTACTTCTGGAAAAATTACTCATAGCAGATAGCTGCGGGTGAGATTTATGTTCTCATCTGCCTTAGTACAGCTGAGGAATATCCCCTATGTACAAGAGAAGTAAGGAAGTTACTGAGACTCCAGCCACGTGCCAAAGCCCGATGATGCCACTGGGGATTTTCCCAGGGAGGGCCATGGGATATGAATCAGGCCCTCATTACATGAAGATTTCACAAAGGTTTCCCACACCTCGGCAGGTAAGAGAAAACACACCTCTAGACACTGGTTTGGAGACAGATGGAGAGCAGCGACCAAATGGGCAGCAAGAAAGACACGTACTTCACAATTACTATGTCTTACAGCAAGCTAATCAGGATTTCCTCTCAGAAAATCCCAGTAAGTGCATGGAGTTGCAAAAACTCTTTGCTCATCGGATCAGAAAATCAGGCAGGATTGTGGAATGGTTTGGGTTGAAAAAGACCCTAAAGCTCACCCAGTTCCAACCCCCTGCCATGGGCAGGGACACCTCCCACTGGATCAGGTTGTTCCAAGCCCCATCCAGCCTGGCCTTGAACACCTCCAGGGAAGGGGCAGTCACAACTTTTCTGGGCAACCTGTGCCAGGGCCTCCTCACTCTCACAGCAAAGAATTTCTTCCTAATATATAATATAATCTTCCCTCTTTCAGCTTAAAACCATTCCCCCTCATCCTGTCCCTGCACTCCCTGATAAAAGGCCCCTCCCCAGCTTTCCTGTAGGTCCCTTTAAGGACATCTGTGGTAGCTTTACCCACTAGTATTATAATTAGGAACAGGACTTAATCTTTACTACCAATTAAAATCACATTGTTTGATAACAGAGACAACTGCATTGTAAGAACTACTTATAGCTCAAACAGCAGAACCTGTTGTCCTCCCACCCAAATCAAGAAATTTGCAGTCAAAAGGTGTTATAAACCATAGGGGCGATTTCTATTTCTACCTGGCATTCACATTTCTGTATTTTTATATCTGTGGCAACACTGGTTTGAAACTTGGCTAGCTAAACAGGCAGAACTGTAATTGAAAGAAACCAATTCATGTCAAAACACTGTTTGAAACCACGTTAAAACTGCCTATTTATTTCCTGACATTCAAGGACATGTTTTCCCCACAAGACAACAATGTGAACCAGCACATAATTACTGTGCAGGAGTGAACCATTCAGGCATGCACACCACTGCTCTAACAATATGTTCTCTGATGTGGGCTAAGTTGTGTTTCCTACACAACCCTGGCCATATCCTGGAGATTGCCCCATCCCTGGAGGTGTTCAAGGCCAGGCTGGATAGGGCTTGAAGCAACTCAATCCAATAGGATGTGTCCCTGCCCGTGGCAGGGGGCTTGGAAGTAGATGATCTTTAAGGTCCCTTCCAACCCAAACTACTATATGATTCTACAACTTTATCTTGATATCACAAGAACAGAATGTCATGCCAGCCTATGAATTGCCATGGGACACTTGGAGATCAACCCAAGTTCTCCAGAACTTGCCTTGCTTGAGAACTGGATCGATTGCCCAGGCAGAATTCTGCACCGCTCTGCTCATGGGGAGCAATCACACCATAGCCAAGGCCCTTGGCACATCTGCTGCACCTCTTAAAGCAGAAAGATGTCCAAGAGAGTGAACAGACTTTTCCCTGGACCTAGCTCAGACCGTGGAAACATTTTAGTTGCTATTCAAAAAGCATTGAATTACAGACAACAATTTCAAATTCTTTAGGAAAGCGGAATAATTGGGAGTTTCAGGAACTGCTTAACTGGAATATCACCCAGTCATGACTGCCTTTAAGATCATTGGCAGCAAGTGCCCATGGACAGGTTTCGTATATTAACTGAGGTAGAACAGATATGCCTTTATTTCCATCTTGTGTTTCAAAGTCAATGGAAATATCAGAAATAAATTGTTAGCCAGCTGTGCCTTAATGGCAGCGCTGAAAATGTGCTTTCAATTGAGTTGCTACAACGTGCTGCTTCATGCTGTTCAAGAGAGAGGGACTTCTTCACTCCTTGGGCTGCTGAGTTTTGATCTAAGCCATGCTCAAATCAATACTCTCTCTAATTTCATGTGGGCTTGGAGCCCGTATTTAAATCTTGGTTAATTAAAAAAAAAAAATTATCGCTAGAATTCAGGATTATAGACCCATCATAGAATCATAGAATGGCAGGGACACCTCCCACTAGATCAGGCTGCTCAACATTAGTGTTTAAAAACCTGATTTTAACTAATTCGTAAACTACCCAACTTAATTCCATCCTGCTTGCATGTTAACAGTCACAAAAAAGGACTCCCCGTCACTTTTCCCTTGCTGTAATGATTTTCTCTGTGCTTTCTCCAATTTACACCCTTCACGTTGGGAGACAACTTCCTAGTGATTCACTCATCAGTCATTTGATGACTTTCAAACACTTAGATGATGTCTGAAGGTTAAGATGGGGCCACTCACAAGTGGCAAAAGGCCAGGGAGACCTGTCTGGAAAACACTCAAATTCTGCTGTCTGGGATTCCTCAAGGAAATTGCCCAGAGTATGAACTCCCTCGTTTCAGAAATGCACTGGCTGGATTCAGGAAAGGTTAGAATCAGAAATATAATGATGACAGAGCCACATACCATAAAACACCGACACGGAAAAAAGTGCCTTTTTTGGTTTTAATAAACCTGTAAAGTCTACAAGACAATATAATGTGTATTGATTTCTCTCTTGGCCAGAACAAAAGCAGTTTTCTAGGCAAGGATTCTGTGCATTGTGCTTGCTTTGCACCCAACATAGCGCTGACTCTTATTGATCGCTACCATAATACAAATTAGAACAACAGGAAACAAGTATCTACTTGGCAAAACCAACCAGATACGAAAGATTTCAAAAATTCAGGATTGTCTTGATATGTTATAGATTGTTTCTGAAAGCCCCTAATACTGCAAAAAGCCGCATATGGGAAATTAGAGCTGCTATGAATACTCTACAAATATGTATTAGGAAACTGAGTAAGAAAAAGTGGTCTTGGTCTCCAGTATCAGCATAATTTTGCAGTGTTTGGCTTGTGATAAATTCTGTAAGAAATATTCTGTGAGGTGAGAGTGATGGCTGATCCCAGTGAACTTAGCTGTGATTTGGAAGGCCAAAATGCTGAAGGCTGATGGTGATGATCTGACTACACTGACGTGAACAGCCAAATCCCACCGATTTCAATGGACCCAGCAAAAACCTCATCCAATTGCAATTACAGTTCCCACATTGGAATCTGGCCGTGTCATCAGGATGGCTGTCACCTTGTACAAAGTCCTGTAATTCTTCATGGCAAGGAGCATTCAAGGCTTTCCTTGTTTTTTTGTTTCCCATTCTCTCGAGCCACACAATGCCATGCAGTCCCCTCTTGCCAATCAATTCTGAGTCCAGGGCACTACCTAGAATTAGTGCCAATTCCTGGAGCTCTGCTTTCTTCTTGCTGCGCTACCCCTGCCAGGAAAGCTCAATTCTCCTTTTTTTTATGAAATGAGCCAGAATCACTCTGACAGAACACAAACAAACACTCTCACCTCCCTCAAATAACACACAACCAAAGTGTTCTTGACATAACTTACTCAAATCTAAACACATCAGGCTCTATAATTAACTACAGTCATGCTACAGATTGTGAGAAAGACTTGTGATCAGGAAACAATGCATCTAATTGCTAACATATAGGGATATAATATGGCTTCTACTATAAAGCAGGCAGGCACCTCTTTCAGTTTATCTCTGTCAGCAATAAGAAAAAAATCAAACACGGTTGTATCTGCATCCACATTAAACAGGAAAACTGTAATTGAAAACAGGAGGAAAAGCAGAAGAGGGAGGAGCTTCAAGCAGAAAGAGATGATCTTTAAATCTTCTGCAAGTGCCCAACTGAACCACTCAACCAAAGAGCTGCTCTCCTCACCCAACACTTCTGGACACATCTGTCTGATGCCTTTTGCTATGAAAATGGTGGAATTGAGCTGGAACTTGGATGGGAGAAGGCAAGAAGTACCTGTAAGATCTATTATATTTGAATCCACTTATGATCTACAAGATGATAAGTGACTATAAATGTAGGAGAAAGGCCTTGGTTAAGTACTGAGTCAATATCTACTGAGTCATTAGTCCCACTTTGATATCCCTGTGGTCTTCTGGACAACCACTAGCCTGGCTTAGCCCCAAGTGAATAATTGAACCAGAGCTCAAGGGAACATAGTCTTGGCTTTTCCTTTAATGAGTGCCCCAAAACATAGCAAATGTTATCTTCAGCAGCAGCAGCGTACTTTGCAAGAAAAAAGGTATCAGTACTTTTATAAGATGGTAATTGTCCCCATTTCCTAGATGAAGAAGGACAAGAGGAGGAGGAGCAACTGCCAAGCTCACACATCAGAACCAGTGGTTCATCAGAACATGTGGTTTTCCAGGTCTTCTACGCAGGCTCTGAGGACAAGCAAAGACCCCCACTAGACTGCAACGTTAGGCTGAGAGAGAAACCCACCTACATTTCTAGGACTCTTATGTTCAGGATCCAGTAAAGCACATTAAAGAGAAAACCCCATATTAGGCTGTAAATATCAATGAAAAAAAGAGAAAGTTTGATGAGTCGTGCTATAAATAGACTATGAACACTGTGAAAGAAATACAAAACCAGAATCCTTTGCCAAAAATATTCTGTGGTCCAACAGGCAGAAGACTAAGCATCAACTAGTTGTGTAAGTCCTGACCAGTTTACTCAATCTGTATCCCAGTCCACTTATCTGGAAAATTGCTTCATTCCTGTTAAAGGTTGTCTGACAGAAGCAGTGTTTTTGCTTCACTTCTCATTCTCATCTTACATCTGCAAGCTACTCAATCACAGAATCATAGAATCACCAGATTGGAAGAGACCCATCGGATCATCGAGTCCAACCATTCCTATCAAACACTAAACCATGTCCCTCAGCACCTCATCCACCCGCCCCTTAAACCCCTCTAGGAAAGGTAAATCTACCACCTCCCTGGGCAGCCTCATGGGAAGATGGAGACTTATATGAAAGCTAAAACCCAAACATAATGAAGAGAGAGAACAGGCAAATAATGGCAACTCCAGAAACATTAAGTCTATTACTGTAAGGATTAGAAATTGTAGGGACGTGAGGTTTATGCCATTTTCTCCATTTCCTTGGAATTCTTTAGATGCCTCCAATTCAGGTGCTTTTACAGTAAAACCAGCTTCATTTGGAGCAACCAGTGGGACTGCAGCAACTGCAGGCACCAGCTAGAGCCTTCATACCCTCTACAATACCCTCTTCTAATCCATTCCTTATTGTTCACTGTCCTTCCTGAAATATGGTCTTTGAATCATGCCCAGTTCTCCAGATGTGGTCTGACTAAGCTCTTTGTACATGCCATAATAACCTCTCTTTACTTGTGTTCAATTCTTCTATTTATACATCCCATGAACTGTAAGCTTGCCAAACACAAAAAGAGGACAGTAAATTTATATCCTCTGTCACTCCCAGTTCCTTTTCTTAGGGAACATCTAGATGGAGAATCTAACTGAGGCAGAACTCCAGAATAACCCCACATTGTCCTTTCTCAGCTATTCCACAGTAATCTTTTCAAAGACCTTACCCTGCACCACCTCCGCCCATCAACATCTTTATGCAGGTCAGCCCTTGGCCTGATAAAATCCATACTCATTAGATTTTCCTGCCTGTAGCAAATATGGATTAAAGTAAAATATTACAAACTGGGACTGATTGATAATAAACAGCAAGACTGTGATTCCATCAGTCAATGATTTAGAGCATCCTAAGAGGTGTTTATTCTACTTTAAGAAGTCAACTGTAACCAAACTACAGCTCTTCAAGGACTGGTCTTCTTTCTATGACCCAAGAATTGTCTCCATTAGCTACCAGCAATGCAGGCTCAACGGATTTGATTGTTAGGGTGAAATATGCATCTCTCACTCAGTATAAGACTGAAATTTTATCTATATGAGACGCAGCACAGTCCTGAGACTATAAAGTCTGACCTCAAGAGGGCAAGGTTTGGAGTCTCGCTAGGACGATCACATGCAGACTGTGCCAGCAGCTGAAAATGATTCAGGTTTTGAGTCACTGCCCAGACAACACAAAACTGTGGGTGGGTGTATCCTGGGTAATTCATGAGGAAAAAGACAGTACATTGCAGATCGGATACTAATATTGTTATCAGAGTAGCTACAATAAATTGCTCACACCGGCATTTACATGCATGAGTAGTTAATGAATCACACGTTTTGCTCTTTTTACCCCAAAACTACCTGGAGCCCAGTATTAGCTGTGGTGAGCACAAACTTTTGGGACAAGTATAGACACGAATCTCCATCATACAGACAACAATGTTTGTGTTCGATGTGCACCATTAGACAGGGTTTACTCTCTAGGAGTATTTTGACAGCGCTAAAGATCAGCAACAGTTCTATCTGAGAGGAGAATGTGCTCCTCTTTTAATTTTACTTCTCCAAACAAACACTTGGAAGTGTTTCTTTAAGGTCCCTTCCAACACAAGCCATTCTACAAAGCATTTAGCACTTATTTTCCCCCCCACAATAGAGCAAATCATTCTTTTACTCATGATAACATTTGGCAACTTGCTGTTTCCTCACCTCATCCTGGAGAGCTTTTCAACCACCCACGACCAATTTGTTTAAAGACTCAGAAGTGGAGCTGAGGAATTCCACTTATTCACCAACTGCTGCATTTTGCCCTCTCTCTTCGCCACACCTTAGTCCACTTCTCACATCTCGTACCATATACATTCATGCTTGGCTTTCTTCCATGATATACGCCACTTGCTTTGGCTTCTAGCACCTATTTTACTCTCTACTTCTGCATCTGCATCCTCCCTTCTTGTTCCCCCATCATCATCACCATGCTTGTACTCTCCCCCCAGGATTCAGTCTTTCAACGCTCAACACCCATTACAAACAATAGCAGCTAAAATATCTATTTTTGAACCTACCCTTTAAGGGTAGCGACAACCGTAAGAATTCAGCAATATTTGTAAAGCTAACAGAAAAAAACATCCCAACTCCTCTATAAGACTCTGGTATGCCTCTCACATTGCATAAGTGCCAAACGCACTTCCAAGTCTGAGCTTTTTGGTTGCAGCCATTTATAGTTTGTATAAAAAAGAGTAACTTGTACACTTCCATTAGAGCCCTAAATATAACTGCCCTAAGCAAGGACTCACTTTTCAAACACTACCTCTTTGAATTTTGTTTTCAAAAGAATGCTGTTGCCACTATGTTATTTATAGACATTTACATTGATATTGAAATAATTGGTCAGAAAATTGCTTTGATTGATGGATTCCCAGCATTGTTTTATAACTCTTAATATCTCAGAATAAAAACCAAATTGACTGTATTTTTATTCTAGAACAGTATCTTTTTTCCTTTGCATAAGCATAAAAAGCAGTGATGTTTACAGTGCTCACACTGGATAGACATCTTTCTTTGCCAAGCTGAGAGAGCTGGGGTTGTTCAGCCTGGAGAAGAGGAGGCTCCAAGGAGACCTTACAGTGACTTTCCAGTACTGAAGGGGCTACAGGAAAGATGGGGAGGGACTTCTTACAAAGGCTTGAAGTGAAAGCATGACAGGCAATAGGTATAAACAGGAGAGGTGCAGATTTAGGCTAGACATAAGAAGGAATTTCTTCATAATGAGAGTGGTGAGGCACAGAGCAGTGGTGGCTGCCCCATCCCTGGAGATGTCCAAGGCCAGGTTGGATGGGGCTTGGAGCCCCTGATCCAGTGGGAAGTGTCCCTGCCCATGGCATGGGGGTTGGAACTGGATTATCTTTAAGGTCCCTTCCAACCCAAACTATTCTATGATCTAAGAACACTTCCACACGTTCCAGATAGCATCTGCATAAAGAATGAAAACTACAGCCTCGATCTTGTATTTTATCTTCCTTTTAAAGCAGAGAAAACGCATTTTGATAACTTTATTAGGTCTGCGCTCCCTATCTACAATGGATTCAATCATTCAAGCCAACTGATCTTGCCAGTGTGCTGTGTTCTTACAGCTTCCTCACGTGTTGAGTTTCCAATTACACCGTTTCACAGCGGGCAATTATTTTCTTGACACTTGGAACGTAATTATTTGTAGACGTGATTGCCTTCAGGTGAGATGATGAAAAAACAGGAAAAACTGCCTCACGGCAGAAGTAAAAAGGAAAGGAGGAATTCTGCATAGCTCGGGGAGCACGGACACACGTGCCAGAACAGTTCTGATAGAAGCACAGTCACGGCTCCAAATACAGAAGGTGCTTGTTTTCACTGACAACAGCAAAACCAACATTGTGGTTTTAGCCCACGAGTTATACCAGAGAAAGAATAAAAACAAAAATTTCTTTACATTTTGTGGAATTCTCACTGCAAAATAAAGTGGTATTTCTTGCACTTTTGCCAGAAAAGCAGCTCAGCCCCATCCTTGCTGGCAAGTTCTGTGGGACGTGAGGTGTAGGAAACCAGCTCCGGTTGACATTGTGATTTTCTCTTTGATATGGCAGCGCATGGCATCTCTACAGCCGAGATCCACAGCATGGAAGTAGTTGAAAAGCAAAGGTTCCTGCCATGTAAATAATCCCACCCCACATAAGTAATCACTTTTGGGATCCAGCTGTTTGTATGCAACCACTATATCCCAGTAACATTAATAGCTTTGACTGCTGCCAAGAAAAAAAAAGTTTTAGAAGGCTTTCTAAATTTGTCACGGAGGAAAGCAAAAGCAAGAACCATGGCAGATGTAAATCTGGGGAGGCTCAGCTGTCCAAGAATACTTCTTTCCTCAAATAGCACTCCATTCCTTTCACCAAATTATTGATGCAAGTGTTCAAATGAGAGACTGTTCTGTTAGAAAGGACAAGCTGGTAAAGGTTAAAACCAGACTGCACTGCAGTTCCATTTAGGGAATTTCAAAATGCAGATAAGGAATAAAGATTGGAATAGGATCTGGGATGCTTACTGTCCGAAGAATCTTAAGATTTGAAAATCAAACACATAATCGCTTCCTCCTCCTGAAATAAAAACCAATCAACCAACCAAGAGCATACCTGAGGAGTAAAGAGGAGAAAGTAACTCGGATCTGAAATCCAGGAGCTTCACAACATAGATTTATTTGGAATCCAAATTGTACTTTATACCTATCATTTTACTAATAAGAAATACAGCAGCGACACAGAAGGGAAAGGAGCAAACACAAGTCTCAGAGAAGCTGGAAATAGACACCTAGTGGGAAAGGAACAGGAAAAAAACCCAAACATTCCCTGTTGAAGGAATTGTAGAGTGTTAGAAAACAGTCCAATAAGTAAGAGCCACTTCTGCTTTCTTCTCTTGGAAATACTTTCTTTTTCCTAGAAATTTTCAGGATCTTGAGAGGAACTTACAACACTCTGTATCCTTTAACCCCTGATATCATTTGTCTCCATTCCCTTCACCTCATTCCCTGGAAAGTGGCACAATAAACAAAGAGTGAGCCAGCAGAGCTGGATGTGCCGCCTCTTAATGCCGATGGAATCCGATATCCACTGTAGCCATCTGGGCAAAGTCATTCAGCCTCTACAGGCACCTTCACAAGCTTATTTCAGAGTCACCGTAACAAGATACAAAGATAAAGGAATCCACTTTAACAATATGTTCTGAAACCTGAAGATCCTTGATTTTGTTTTGGTTTTGCTGTTTTACAGTTCTCCGGGACAGAATAATCAAACGCTCACAGAAAAATGCTACAGTCTTCTAACTACCTATTTCATTCAAGATCCTCTTCACCTTCCTGCCCTGTTCTTACTAATAAATCACTGATTTACTGTTACGGCCCCGCAGGCCTGACCACCGCTTCTTCATCTCACTAGGAGCCAAATGATGATTGAGATGCCAATATATTAGGCTGGCTTGATTCAAAGAAGGACAAGGAACAAAGCATTGTGCGGAGCAAAGATAAATGAATATAAATCAAGTGCGGAGCCATTTTCTGTGATGGATTAGCACCTTTCTTTGACCTAATAATGTCAAGGGGTCTCCATGCTGACAGCAACTAATGTGGAAACCCCTGTGCTGTGTGAAGCCAGTAGGAATCCTGCTTTCCAGCTGCACTGTTCCTCTATTTGTATTTTACTGGGTGCCTCACGCAGGCATAAGCAATCCATCTCCTTCATCTCACCTTGAAAAACGTCACTATAGTGTCTGCCAAACCAACTCTAAGGTAGAGGAAAGCGATTTCTCTCACTTTCTCTTTGAGCTTCTTGTAATCCCACTTTTACCAGTAAACCACCAGGTCACAGATAGTTTTTCTGTCCAATTCTCGGTTACAAAAGTACTTTGGTACTGGTGAGGCCATCAGAGCACAAAGCTACAAAAAAATGGCAGCAAAAAGCAGCTGTTTGAATCAAATTTGGCAACTTCAGTTTTACCAAAACCAGAAGAGAGCTAAAAAATGGGTGTACACTGAGAAAAGCTGAGTGGGAGTCAAGCCCAGAGCTCTCAGTTTTGGCTGTATGCAGTAGTAGAGCTCTATTAGATAGTGTTTAAAAACTCATTGTGGCACTGATAGGTGGCAAAAGCTACAGCTTTTGAGAGCAGAAAATACATCAAAGTCCTGAAGTCATCATAGCCTCTGCTATTCTTATTGCCCAGTTGCAAAAGAGTTGCCTATTACGTGTCCAAGACTCTTTAAAAAAGAGCTACATTTCTTCTGCTTGCAAGATGAGCCTCTGTGTTACAGCTTAGACGAGGTCTGAACGCTTGAGTCAGTAAAACCAACCTTTTTCTCCTTTGCTGTTCTCCGAACCAGTTCTGCATCCTCAGTGCAAATAAAACAGCACGGGACACTCGAATTGCAGCTGGTGACTGGCACTTGTCTAACTTGTTATCTTTGTCTGGAGACAGAATTGCCTCTCACCCTTTCTAATCATAGAATCACTAGGTTGGAAGAGATCCACCGGATCATCAAGCCCAACCATTCCTATCAAACGCTAAACCATGTTCCCCAGCACCTCGTCCACCTGTGCCTTAAACACCTCCAGGGAAGGTGAATCAATCTCCTCCCTGGGCAGCCTCTGCCACTGCCCAATGACCCTTTCTGTGAAAAGTTTTTCCTAATGTCCAGCCTAAATCTCCCCTGGCAGAGCTTGAGGCCATTCCCTCTTGCCCTGCCCCCTGTCACTTGGGAGAAGAGGCCATCATCCTCCTCTCTACAGATGTGACCTGATGAAAGATCATTGTTAAAACATACTTCAGGCCAGATTCCACTGATATGTCTCACATCACCCACTCTATGCAGACCAACACAGAGAAAGGTAATATGTTGAAGAGACCTAGGGCACTATAATTGAGCTGAAGGCTTGGTACTCTCATTACTACTTACAGTACTTTAAAATTCCATTTACCACCTCCAATAACAGCCATACTCCTGCTTCTCTACTTTAACCCTGAGCTTGGTGTTCCTGGCCTCTGCTTTTGTCAGAATTAGCATTCGTGCAGTTGTATCATAAAATGCTTTAGGAAACAAAGAGATGCCTCTTATTTTTGTTATTCCCTCTCTTGGCAGGCTTAGCCTTGGTCACATAAACTCCTTGCTTCAGCTTAAGCACTGTAAAACCACATAAATGCAAGTGCAGGCATAGACATTCGGGGGCAAAAAGGGGTGGGTGAGACTGCAGCAATCCCAATCCCTATTTAGTTTGGCTTAAGGTGCCACAAAATCACACTCTTACATCACCACCACGTCTTGTAGAAATAGTAGAAACTGCTGAAATATGGAAAATCATAAAATAAGCAGGATCCGTCACAATTATCATTTCTGCTTTTAGAGAAAACAGTAAAAGACTTGCTTTTAGAAATTAGTAAAAAACTTACACATAGTTTTGGCATTCTGAGATAAACTGAATTTGCCAAGTGCAAGAAGTTGTTTATAAGAAAAGAAACAGAGAACTGGAAATAGTTCCAGAAAATTTATGATGATCCACCTGATTGAGGCCAAAATATTACATCAGTCTTGATAGCCTGAGAACTGGAACAATATTACTCTCAAATTAGCAAGTTGCTTGGTACAAAAGGCAGGGAGAAATGGTTTTGCAGGAGGTTTGGGTTCTCTCCCTAGATAGTTCTCCCCTGAGCTGTGGGCAAGTCTGCATCTTGTCTCTAAATTTGCTACCTATAACAAGAAATAAAGACAATTCTCTTTACTCTTCATGTTGGTGTTTGGTTGGTTGGTTGTTATTGTTGGAGGGGGAAGTGGTGTGTGTTTGTTTCTAAACACTCTTAAGGCTCTTAGGACAGTGAGCATCACATCACTTACTAAGACTTCCAGAAGCTGTAGTTTTCAGGCCACAAGTTTTGTTGGTTCATGCTTAAAGACAGATGAACACAACACAGCTCCAGCTCAAAAGCCATAGAGCCATTTGTGCTGATGGGAAGTTAGACTGAGGGATAGTGCTGATGTGCCACAGAATTCCATCCACGGTGCTGTGTTTAGAAAAGGAAAGCACAACACATGCAAAAAGGTCAGTTGATGTTTCAATATTTTAAAGATCATAAATAGAGAAGACTTTCAATATTTGACAATTCCACTCCAAAATAAAATAAGGTACTGACCTAACGACAATATGAGGGCCTTCCTAATAACGCTCTCCTCCTCTCCCAACACAATCAAAGCATGCAGGTTCCTGACTTCAGCTGGAGGGTGGTTTCTCTCATTTAGCACAGCTGATAAATTACCTATTTTATGAGAGCCTGAGAAGCCAAGACTCATAAACTCTCTGATGGAGCTGGCATCACATCATTAATTCTGAGACAGTGTTATGGATTCCTTTTATCTTGAAGTATCTACAAGAACTTATACATTAAACAAGGTAGTTCATAGGTGGTGCTTTCTGGAAAAAAGAAATGCGGCCACTGCTGGGGTGAAAGGAAAACAAAAACCAGTAGCTGCCCATACACACCAATGCTGTCCGACCAGTTAAGAAAACTACTATACCACACACATACAAAATGTTTATAACCCAATCTGGGGACTGCTAAGAAGTCAGGGCTGGACTGGTGGGTGCATTACCAAGCACCTCCCAATGCCACAGATCATTACAGCCTTGGCTTGCTCAGGATCCCTCCTCTCCTTCCTCAGAAAAAATGTCAGAAAGAGGTGGGAATTACGGAAGAGTTTATACTCACTGCCATGATACTTATGCTGGGGCAGCCAGTATGTCCGCTGACAAGATAGGCAGCTTGGTTCCCATGTCTAGTCAAAGACCAACACCAAAGGGTGTTGACGATGCTCCAAGGGTCTTAGTGCTGGTCTACAAAGGTTAGGAGAGAGCAATCATTTTAGACTCTCTTCAGATGGACAGATGTTCCTGTAGTGTTGCAGTCACTGATGACAGACCGAGATTAGATATTTGGAAGAAAGTTTTCACTGTGAGGGTGGGGAGGCCCTGGGAGAGGTTGCCCAGAGCAGTGGTGGCTGCCCCACTCCTGGAGGTGTTCAAAGCCAGACTGGATGGGGCTTGGAGTGCCTGATCCCACGGGAGGTGCCCCTGCCCATGGCAGGGGGTTGGAACTGGATGGTCTTTAAGGTCCATTCCAATTCAAACCATTCTATGACACAATCTGAAGCTTATTCTTGTACCATCATTTCAAAACAGAAGCCAAAACTTTCACGTAATTGTGCAGACACAGGATTCACAAGTGAGCTTCCATGCTGTGGCTATGCCTGCTGAGGAGACAAGTGCTACAGAACTAAACATAACCAACAGGCTACTTTTCCCCAACTTTGAACCAATAATTTCCTTACTAACACGGTGACTTTGCACACCACGTTCTTAGAGCTACAACTTTTTAAGCTCACATCACTTGTTTTCTGAAAGCTGGAATTCTAACCCTGACACAGTTAACGTGAACAATATCTTTCTGATAGCTTTAACTCACGTGTGGACACATAGTTTAAGATTCTCCTCATTTTATGGCCTAAACTGTTTGTCAGGTTTCTCCGTGTGCTTTTCATAACTGCCGTGTTCAGCCCAAAGGCTGCTGTTACAGGGTAGTTAAGGAAAATGAGATGTCCCCGTGTCCTCAGCATCACCCACACAGATACAATGACTAACAGGTCATCTTAAAATGTGATGCAACGCTGGGCATACACTGAGGAAGTACAAATATGACTGTTAGGTTACAGAAGAAGAAAAAACTTCTGCAATTGAGGAAAAGGATGTAGGAAATGTTCTGTTCACACGCATGCAGCTTACGTTTCCTTATATAGTGGAAATATCAGGATATGGGAACTCAGGTTTTCATGAAATGCAGAATCATATAGAATGGTTTGGGTTGGAAAGGGATCTTAAAGATCATGCAGTTCCAACCCCCCTGGATCATGGGCTCCAAGCCCCATCCAACCTGGCCTTGAACATCTCCAGGGATGGGGCAGCCACCACTGCACTGGGCAACCTTGTTGCAGCATCTCACCACCCACGCAGGAAAACATTTCATCCTAAAATCTCATCTCACCTCCCCTCTTTCAGCTTAAAATCTTTCCCCTCATCCTATCCTTGCACTTTCTGATCAAGAACCCCTCCCCAGACTTCCTGGAGCCACTTTCACTACTGGAAGGTCACTTTAAGATCTCCCTGGAGCCTTCTCCAGGCTGAAAAACCCCAACTCTCTCTGCCTTTCCTCGTACAGTAGGTGCTCCAGCCTTTGGATCATCTCCGTGGCCTTCCCCGAACTCACTCTAACAGCTCCATGTCCTTCCTGTGCTGAGAACTCCAGAACTGAATGCAGTTGACACTCTGTGCAAGATTTATTTCCTCTGAAGACTTGTTTCCATCTATACATAAATTCTATTTGGTAATGTGTTAACTCTTCACAGGAAAAATCTTTAGGCAAAAACAAAAGGTATTTTGGCAAAGGACTTTTCTTCTACCTTCCTTTTGTCCCTGCCCCCATACAGGCTGGAGCATTCTGATGAAAGAAGACTTGAAATGAGGATCAGCTTCTCAATATGCGGTTCATACAACGGTGAATCCTCTTAAACAGCTCCAGTAATAACCATTAATCTTCCATTAATCTCCCATCAGAGCTAATATTATGGGGAAAAATATAATAATCTCTTAATCCTTCTGGGCTGGGGGTACGTTCCAGGATACAACACTGAACCATAAGCATCCAGTATCTGAGCTAAACTTTTCATTAAATCAAATATCTGACCAGGATGAAAGAGGCTCCCTCCAGGTTATCAGCCGGCTTCCTCCCTATCAGATATCTCCATGAATACCAAGAGCATCCCCAGATGGAAAAATATGACTCCTAAGTATGCATGACAGAGCATTTCAGCCAGAATTACAGAAGCTGTTGAGCCTTTACTGATTTCAGTTAAGTGATCTCATACATTGACTTGAGTAAGAACTGTGTTGCATCAAACCACAAAGAGTCTGGCTCTTATAAGCTTGATCACATCATCCCTAAGGTTTGTGTTAGGTCTAAACTGTACCATAATTCATATTTTATGTATTTTTTTTATCTATACAGTAAATAAATCTCATAAGCAAAAAGCTAATGAAAAGCAGAGCGCAGGAAGTTTTACAGTGCAAACCAAGGTCATCTATCTCAAAGAGGTTACGATGTCTTTTTTGATGTCTGCTGCCAGAATGTCTTCTCCACAAATAAAAGTTAAGTGTGTTCACTGCGTATGTTTTTATTCCCAATTCTACCTATTGTATTTTATAATGCAAGGAAGTGCACTTAAGATACATTAGCGCTTCTCCTTTCCCCACCAAGTACTGTGAAGGAAAATGTTTTTTTTTTTTACCTACATGTACACATTGCCTGAAATATGAGCACTGGATTTCAGACTCCTGTGAAAGGCTGTGACAGAGCATGGGGGCCCACTACACAGACACAGAATTTTTTGATTCAGATTTAGGCATCTCTGAAGGACATCACAGAATTATAGAATAGTCTGGGTTGGAGGGGACCTTAAAGATCATCCAGTTCCAACATCCCTTGCATGGACCGGGACACCTTCCAGTGCTTCTGGTTGCTCCAAGCCCCATCCAACCTGGCCTTGAACACCTCCAGGGATGGGGCAGCCACCACTGCTCTGGGCAACTTGGGTCAGTGCCACCCTGCCCTCACAGGGCAATATTTCTTTCTAAAATGTCATCTAAAACTTCCCTCTTTTGGCTTAAAACTGTCCCCTCCTTGTCCTATCCCTGCACTCCTTGATAAAGAGCCCCTTCCCACCTTTCCTTCAGGAATTCTTCCCCAGGAATGTGGAATCCCAGTGCTCCACAAATCAGATCTATTCCAGGGAAAAGGGTGGGAGAAAACAAGTGGTCATCAATAATTCTTTTCCTGTTTGCATGGTTACTGGTGAGCACTGAGCACCTGGTGCAATCTAGACGTGAAATTCACCCCCATGGAAGAGTTTTATGCAACTTAGCCATTGGCACCTGGTCAACAGCCTAAAAGCTCAAGGCATTTCCACACAGACATTGTTTATTCACTGTATTCAGCTGGAAGGTACAATGAAAAAATAAATCATTTCAACGCTAGAGCCTGTTTCAGGCTTGTTTTGGTTACCCTCTGGCTTTCTTTATGTTCACTTTCTCTTGTGGGATGGTTCCAACAAGACCTGCACCACGACAGAAAAAAGAATGAAGACGTCTGGAAGGCACAGACGCACTAAGGCATAGATGTACTAAGTCTGCCACCTCTCATATTCACTCCCTTCATTAAACAAGCGTCACTGGTTTGCTTCATTGCTTCTGTGCACCAGACTAACGGCTTCCAAAATTTTTTTCCACAACAATATCCAACCCTCTGCTCCAGCGCAGTATTCTGGATGATTTTTGCAGCACATGCATATTCCCCCAGCTGACTTCTTTCATTTCCAAGTCATTGTACCATTAGAATGACAACATCAGATTTATTACATCGTGGATGTATCTTAAATAACCCAGAGAGGCGCTGACATTCCCTGCTCTGGATGGGGCCTGCACAGACCCCCTCTCCTGCTGGAAGGACAAGCCGAGATCAGATTGATGTGGAGCTTTTCAGCAGGGGATGATTAAAAATAAAAATCTGGGGGAGGGTAGGTATTTCAAAGAAAAACTTCTCTATTCTCAGAAGAGAAGGAAAACTATTTTGAGGCAGTGTTACAAACCATAAGACTGTGCTGAAACAGAGGTTATGGTGGGAAAAGACTTAGCAGGCTGTAAATGCAACAGTAGGTTTAGTATGTAGCTCATGAGATCCAGCAGCAGAAATGCTGAATTTATCGAAGTCTGCCACTAAACCATTTGACTGCAGCATTATCCTCAGCTTTCTCATCCGTTAAACAGTTAACAACACCGCTTCTCACTTATGATGCTTCAGAGATGCTTGGAAAATGCTCTGAGATCACAGAATGGTTTGGGTTGGAAGGGACATTAAAGCTCATCCAGTTTCAGCTCCCCCCATACCATGGGCAGGGACACCTCCCATTGGGATCTGGTTGCTCCAAGCCCCATCCAGCCTGGCCTTGAACACCTCCAGGGATGGGGCAGCCACAGCTTCCCTGGGCAATTTGTGCCATGGCCTCACCACCCTCACAGGGAAAAACTTCTTCCTAATACCTCATCTACATCTCCTCTCTTTCAGCTTAAAACCATTTCCTTTCATACTATCCTTACCCTTCCTGTCCAAGAGACCCTCCCCAGCTTTCCTGGAGCCCCTTTCAGTACTGGAAGCTGCTCTAAGGTCTCCCTGGAGCCTTCTTTTCTCCAGGCTAAAGAATCCCAACTCTCAGCCTGTCCTCATGGGACATGCTCCAGCCCTAGGATCATCTCCATGGCGTCCTCTGGACTCACCCTAACGGATCTGCGGTTTTGGTGTCTTGAGGACTCCAGAGATGCAGAGGAAGGAAGCAGCATGGCAGGCAAAGGCTCAGTATTAGAGGGGAAAAAATCTTATTGTGAACACTAAACTCAAAATCCACTGAGATGAAAAGCTAAATGTTGGCTTGCTGCTTTATATAAAACATAACATTAAATATCAGCCCCAAAGCAAGGCTACTTCATAATTCTGGTTTTCCTCCAATGTACTCTTGGGGGAAACCAAGACCCAAACAGTGAGACAACCCTCAGCAAGCAAATACAGACATGACAAAGCTAGCAGCGTTTTCAATACAAATATTCAACTAAAAAGCAAGCAGTTTATTGTCTAAGGCAAGGGAGGTGTTGCTGCAATTACAGATTTCTAGTATTTACAATTAAAACTCTAATTCGCACCCTACACAGACCACAAGGCAGAGCAAGGGGATAGCCCAGAAGCATTTGGTCCAGATCCACTGTGAAACTACAGAGGCTGAGCATTGCCTGAGCATCTCATTTCTGATGAAAATGCCATCATTTTCTGCTGCTAGAAAACGATTTCAACCCCAATTATTGAGCAAAGAAGCTGTTTTACAACAAATTATGAGATAAGGCTAAAATCTATCTGTGCTCGTTGGAACCTTTAAAAGACTGAACGGAGATGAAAGGCAGGCCTGGGCATGCTGGTGGGAGTCAGCAAATGACTTATAATATCACCAGTTACACCCATAGGAAATTCTCTTTATTGCCTGAGTCTGCCTAGAGAGGAAAAAGAAAAATAAAGAAATCAATCAATCTGTTGTGGTTAGACTAAAAGACACCCAGCTTCCCCAGCCATCTTCTCTTTGTGTTTTATACAAAGCTTAGCTTTGTTGGAAATTTCAAGTCCTGCAGCAAGAGATGAGCTTGGTCTGTCACAGGCTTGGCTGCAGGAGGATGCTGGTCCATTACACTTCTCAGACCATAGCCCTCCTTAGGTCTTTTATTCAGGGTATTGGGGATGTTTTACTCTGTGCCTCCTTTTCCATAGTTGGGAACTGGGGGAAAAATATGGGCATTTTTTATTAAATATTTGCATTTTCAGTATGGGTGGAAATATTTTTTACGTGTAAGGCTCATTTCTGCAGCACAGCATCTCTCTGACCAAAGATGCATTCAGTTCTGGAGTCCTTGGCACCAGAAGGAAATGGATCTGTTAGAGTAAATCCAGAGGAGGCCACGGAGATGATCCAAGGGTTGGAGTACCTCCCATACAAGAACAGTCTCAGAGAGTTGGGGTTGTTCAGCCTGGAGAAGAAAAGGCTGTGGAGAGACCTTAGAGCAGCCTTCCAGTTACTGAATGGGGCTCCAGGAAAGCTGGGGAGGGGCTCTGGAACAGGGAGTGCAGGGGTATGATGAAGTGTTTTGAAGCTGAAAGACGGGAGATTGAGATTAGAAATTAGGAAGAAATATTTTCCTGTGAGGGTGGGGAGGCCCTGGCCCAGATAAGTGGTGGCTGCCCCGTTCCTGGAGATGTTCCAGGCCAGGCTGGATAAGATTTTGAGCAACTCGATCCAGTGGAAGGTATCCCTGGCCATGGCAAGGACAGGGTTCAAACTGGATGATCTTCAAGGTCGCTTTGACCCAAACCATTCCATGATTCTGTGATATGAGTTTTTACATTTTATATTTATACGGGTTTCAAACACTGAATCAGCCAAGAAAAACAGAGAGAAGGAAATGAGCACCTAGGTAGAAGGGCCACAGGTGGATGAAGTAAGAGTCAAAGTGCATCCCACAGGAGGGCAGGTTCCTCTGGGTGCCTGGAGAGCAGAGGCTCCAGAGAGGACAGTTTACCATAATTTTGCAATGAGTAATGAATCCACACGGCTCCAGCTGAAGCATGTGATGCATTTTACATCTTAGAGGAGGAAAAAGCCGCCGGACTGGACTGTATCAACAGCTTTTCCCACTGAGCTATGCTAATGTGCTCCATGGCCAGGGAGACAATCCCTACTAAAATTGCACTTATTCTCTGCATTACTTTGTTCATTATTGCAGTTGTCATCTATAAGAGAAAGTTATTTCTTTCCTTGCAGCTTTCCACATTTCTAGCTTGGTTCTGAGCAACTTCATCTGACGTTAATTATGTCATCCCCAGTGGGAATGGCTTCTCCACCCCCTTGGGAGGCTCCTGCCCAGCAAACTGGAATTGCATCTATGTTCATTGCAGGCAAAGCCCTCCTTTCCTCAAACAACATAGACTCATAGAATCGTTTGGGTCAGAAAGGGCCTTAAAGATCATCCAGTTCCCACCCCCATGCCATGGACAGGGACACCTCCCGCTGGATCAGGGGTTCCAAGCCCCATCCAACCTGGCCTTGAACAGGGATGGGGCAGCCACAACTTCCCTGGGCAACCTGGGCCAGTGTCTCACCACTCTCATCGTGAAGAAATTCCTCCTTATGTCTAGTCTAAATCTACCCCTCTACAGTTTATGCCCATGGCCCCTCGTCCTATCACTACAAGCCTTTATGAACAGCCTCTCCTCAACTTTCTCATAGCCCCTTCAGGTACTGGAAGGTCGCTTAAGGTCTCCTCAGAGCCTTCTCTTCTCTTCTACCAACCAAAGAGAAAATACTTATTTCATCATGTAAGAGAGAATGATTTTCAATTTTTTCCTTATTCCAAACTACCTTCTTCCAAAAGCAAAAGGCAAGTAAATGGTCAGTTCAGCTTCTCTGCTGCCTTTCCCAGGCCATGACTAAGGGCTGGCAGGCTCACAGCCAGACTGTGAAATGGATGAATTTCCCCTCCCCGCTCTTCTAAAAAGCATAACATCTTGGCTCACCCTAATGCCTCTTTAATCTCTTTTCAACATTCATACATTCTTCCAACCAACTCGAATGCAATTGCTGCTGCAGTTTTTTATTTTTTTTAAATAAACATTTCTTGTTCGTTTTATTATTCAACATCATCTGTCTGATCCTGCGCTATGGAAGCAGAGTGATTTTGGAACGCCCATAAATCACACCACATAAACTAGCCTGAAATAAACTATTTCTTATTGTTAATTTGTTTTACAGCCTACTTTGCAACCAGCTTATCCTGCCATGCAGAAAGTCAGGATAACTATGCATGTAAAACAGAATTACCCAAGGTACCAGCTTTGGCTCAAATCTCTGGAAGCAACGGCTGAGGGAGTGGCAAGGAACCAGCTCTTGCTATCATCTCAACATTTGCACTGCTCCAAAATAACAATATTTTAAAGATCATTTGCCATAATAATGTAGCAGAATGAGATCAATTCTATGTGAAATATGGAAATCCAGAGCTATTTATGAAACGTTAACTCTGACATCCAGCAGCTTCACATAATTTCTGGTTTCTCTGTCACAGCAAACATCAAATAACTTTTCAGCTGCCTAGCTCTTTAAGTGTGGCTGGGCTGCCTCTCCTGAGTAAATGTCCGTGCTTATATAAATGCTGAATGACTTGCTAGAAAGATTCTATTTTATTCCTCATCCTTGCAGAGACATCCAAAATAGCTTTGCTGTTTCTCCTTTGAACTTTACATCTCTAAGTGCTTACAAAAATTTTATTCTACGGAACCACTGTTTGATTTTAGTCAATCTTAGCTCTGTTGTGTGGTGGAAAACCAGCTCTGAACAGCCTGAACCAGTGAGAGGTGTCCCATGGCATGGGGGTTGGAACTGGATGGGCTTTAAGGTCAATTCCAACTCAAACCACTGGCACAGAATGCCAGTCTCTCTTTCGTGATCCTTTATTTCAGCACCTTTGCTTTTAGCCTGTGACTTCTTTCATACACAAGCAGTGCAAGTATCACAGCACTATATTCCGCTTGGTACCACTCTCAACCCAAAGCAACTTTACATAAGCCTCACTGAACTACCTTCTACTTTGTACTGCCCAAGGAAATCCACACCATGTTCTCATACAGTCCTTTGCCACCTAAACCACACCAAGTTGCATCATTCATAGAATCACAGAACAACCAGGTTGGAGGAGACCCACCGGATCATCGAGTCCAACCATTACTATCAAACACTAAACTATGCCCCTTAGGACCTTGTCCACTCGTCCCTTAAACCCCTCCAGGGAAGGTGAATCAACCACGTCCCTGGACAGCCTCTGCCACTACCCAGTGACCCCTTCTGTGAAATTTTTTTTCCTAATGTTCAGCCTAAACCTTCCCTGGCAGAGCTTGAGGCCATTCTCTCTCATCCTGTCCCCTGTCACTTGGGAGAAGAGCCCAGCTCCCTCCTCTCCACAACCTCCTTTCAGGTAGTTATAGAGAGCAATGAGGTCTCCCCTCAGCCTCCTCTTCTTCAGCCTCAACACCCCCAACTCTCTCAGCAGTTCCTCATAAGGCCTGTTCTCCAGCCCCTTCAGAACTGTGAAGGCAGAAACTAGAAGTTAAACAGTTTATCAGTGATTATTTTACACCTTCTGAAAAGTCAACTGCGGGGTGAGAATGGTTCTCCAAGTTTCTCAAGGCAACTGGGAGTCTGCTTGGCATTACCAAATTACAGGGCTAAAAATAAAGTATTACAGTTGACAGAGAACAGGGGAGAAAACCTTCCTACAATAAAAGCGCTTGCTGTATTTTGTGGATTGCATCAAACTGAAGCCTCATGGAAAGGGGAGAACTGTTATTCACACTCAAAATTCTTTTCCAGTTTTTGTGGTTTACCAGTCACATTTTTCTGCCTAACGCTTAGCTTCCCTGCTCTTCTGCTTAGGGACAGAGCCTTGCAAACAATAAAATGTTTTAAAGAATTACACAAAGTTTCATTTGAAATAATAAAACCATAAAATTTGAATGGGAATTCACACTGGGCTATTAGTAAGGCCAGTATGTTTGTACTCAAGGCCTGTCCTGAAGGCTATTACCACACACCTACATCTGGATCTCCTTATGAATGCCAGCTCTCTAGTTGACAACTCAGCCTACAGTTCATGCTGGGGACGCTACTCCACGCTGGTGCTGCCCCACTTCAAGTACTGTGTGTAGGTTTGGGCACCCGAGTATAAAAATGACATCAATCTACTGAAGAAGGTCCAGAGGAAGCCAAAAAGTTGGTGAAGGGTTTGGAGGAGAAGACGTATGAGGAGCAGTTGAAGTCGCTTGGTCTGTTCAGCCTGTAGAAAGGGAGACTGAGGGAAGACTTTATCATGGTCTACAGCTTCCTCACAGGAGGAAGAGGAAAAGCAGGCACTGACCTCTTCTCTCTGGTGATGAACAACCAGACCCAAGAGAATGGCAGGAAGAAGTGCCAGGGGAAGGTTCTTCACTTGGAGGGTGGTGGAGGACTGGAACAGCAACTCAGGGAAAACAGTCATGGTGCCAAGCCTGACAATACACAAGAAGCATTTGGACAATGCCCTCAGACATATGGTGTGAATGTTTGGGTTATCCCGTGCAAGGACAGGAACTGGACTCAATGATTCTTGTGGGTCCCTTCCTACTCAAGACATTCCATGATACTGTCCTATTGCTCCCCAGGACTTCGGGTTTAGTTTCTTTCCATTTGACACTCAGTTGAACAACAGCCACCAGACATGGAAGGTCACCTCTCCCTGAACCATAACGAAGGAATGGGTGGACTCGATGATCCAGTGGGTCTTTTCCAACCTGGCGATTCTATGATTCTATGAAGTGACATTGTCCAAACCCAGAACACCTCCAGTCCCAGCCTCACCATCCCCAGCCACTTGTGCAGGTTACACCAACACAATTCCCAGGTCTACAGCTCCAGTTCAAAGCTGCTCCAGATGAGTTCCAGCTGGCTCACTGAAGATAAGGAGCAGGATCCTATCTGACAAGCAGGCAATATGCACAAGCTCAGGCCCCAAGATAAGAAGCCATAACAGACAAACTTAATGTTTAATTTCCCTTCCCTGCCACACAGGAATGACTGAGGATAAAGCTGTTAAGCCTGGATACAAGAGCAGCATGGGTTGTTTAAATGAACAGCCGAAGTCATAAACGCAACGCCAGTCCTGGTTACTTTGGAAGCGCTGGCAGAGGGCACCTTTTGCACCAGTTTTGTACAGAAGACTGCAGGAAGGTACAGAACACACTAAAGACTGGGTTTGTGTTTGTAGTTGAGGAGCAGAGGGAGCAGAGCTGGGATATAGTGTAATTGGATCCTGGGCTAGGAAGGCAAGACAAGGCTGTGCTCTGTATGTATACGCAGAGAAGGAAGAGAGGAAGGGAAGCCAGAAAACCTTGTCATAGCTGACCACACTTGCTTTCCACAAGTGAGGTTTCCAGCCACCCTTTTTACTACAAAAGAAACAAAATAAATTTAAGTAGAGTCGAGGATTTATGTGAGCTCTGTGGGTGTGGGAGCAGGACACACATGACACAGGCTGGTATCGCAGCGAGACTGAATCATACGGCAATCAACAGAGAGGTTCCTGCCCAAACAATACACACAGTGTTGGACGATGGGGCTTGCAGGCAACAGTGCTGAGCTCACAGATGGAAAGCTAGAAAAAGCCCACAGTACCAACAAAATGGGAGCCTCTAACAGATAGAACAGCACAAAATGAAAGACCTCTTGGGCTCCTTAACAGTCATATTTTATCTGTACCTCAAATCTACAGAGAAAACCTTGGCTCCTACTTCACCCCACAGTCTCTCTGCGGAAAGCTTACCCCAGAATGTATACACAATGAATTAAATTAAAAAAGAATTAAAGATCGTCTGAGACACTTCTGAATGCCACCAAACTGTTATTTACTACATTAAGTAAACCCTCAAATACCATAAATAAAATTGCCATTTTTTAGCTGTTTTTCACCAGACAAGAAAGGCCCATGGAGAAGACAGGTCTGAGGATTTGTCTTAACATTTTCTGTGGGAAAATTGTCTTTTCTCTGGAAATGCAGCGAGTTTTGTTAGCCTTACTGACTAAATCCTTTGCTCTCCCCTTTGGAAGCTTAAGCCATGCCCACCCTGCTCAATGTGGGTCATCCTTTCAGCCAAAACCCATAAAACCCGCATTTTGCAGACGCATGCAACCTGCAGAGCTTACAGACTGCACTGTGGGCATGCAGACAAAGCAGCAATAGGTGAGAATTAAGACAGATACATCGTTTGTGCCATTTGGCATCAATGGGGAGCATTAGCCCAAAGTATTTCTTGTTTTCAGCCTTTACCCTGGCTAATCCATTCAACAGCCTCTCAAGGCATTCTCTCTCCCAATTTCTTTTCAGCTTTCAATATTAAATGCTAACATAACAGAATGGTTCGGGTTGGAAGAGACCTCAAAGCCCATCCAGTTCCAAACCCATGGACACAGACACCTCCCACTGGATCAGGTTGCTCAAAGCCCCATCCAGCCTGGCCTTGAACATCTCTGGGGATCAAGCTTCTACAACTTCTCTGGGCAACCTGTGCAAATGCCTCACTACCCCCACAGGGAAACATTTCTTTCTAATGTTTCATCTCAATCTCTCATTTTCAGCTTAAAACCATCCCCCCTTATCCTACCTTTGCACTTCCTGATCAAAAGCCCCTCCCTGGCTTTCCTAGAGCCCCTTTCAGTACTGGAAGCTGCTCTATGGTCTCCCAGGAGCCTTCTCCAGGCTGAACAACCTCAACTTTCAGCATGTCCTCACAGGGAAGGTGTTCCAGCCCTTGAATCATCTTTGTGGACTCCTCTAGATTTGCTCTGTGATCAGTATATGAAATATTCAAAGCCAGAGGACTCTGGTTTTTAGTACTTTTTTCAAGTTCATGAAAGTAAATGTAACAAAAAAAAAAAAGGCGGCAAAACCCCTCAAGTCAAGCAGGAGATGCCGAGTGGACTTGGAATTCAGCTCTGACCAAGATCTGGACAACTAGTGTCATGTGCTCAGGAGAAAGACAAAAGCCTGGATGTCACCTCAAAATAATCTTTCAACTCAGAGAAGAGAAAAGAAGTGACACTCAACAAAACGCAAGGAATATGCAAGCTTAAACAGTAAATGCCAGAGCAGAACATGAAAATAAATCACAGCTGAAGCAAATCTAGTGAAAACCACAAGCATAATAAAAAACAGGCAGAAAAACACAACAGAGCTGGGTCACTAGCTAGGAGTTTTCTGTGATAACGTTCCCAGTAAGCCCCAGAAAATGAATCTTATTGTGGAACCTTGAAGAACAGCCCTTCTGAGTTAGAAGAGTGTATACATGCACATGTGCATGAGACTGATGTGGGTTTTAGAAAACAGCATTGTGTATGACTTCTACAAACCGGTGTAGCATCTTTATACACAAGAGGAGGCAAAAAGGAAATATGCTCCTTAAAACCACATTCCATGTCTTTTTAGAAGCAAACCCAAGTATACGCTCTAGCACTGTTGGCCTCTGCTGTAGGGCTGGTCCGATCAGCAGCACCATGGGGCCTTGAGCCGTCACGTCCAAGCACTCAAGAGTCACAGGAGATCTACAGGAAAGGCCATGTCCAAGAGCTACAAAGCAAACATTCCAAACTGTCATGCTCTGTACTGCCTTTCCCTAGGAGAGGCTGTGGCTCCAGCTGGAGTAGGATTCATGGTACTGACCACGTTTCATCAGTCCAAGAACTGGGAAATGAAGGAATACACATAACTGCCAAGGGCACAGTCAGGGAAGGGCAAGCCCAATGTCTATCAACAATGGTTACCCTTGAGCTGTTCTGCGAAACTAAATAGCCATAATTCCTCTTCTTCACACACAGAGTCCCTCACCTCCCTTCCTTATGCCATCTCCAGCCTCTCTCTTTGCTGATTTCTTTTTCCATGGTTGTCAAATCTGCCTGTCAGAGGTAATCCCAGACCGAAAGCAGAAAATGCAGAGCCTTGAACTGTGGGTCTCAACAGACAGAAACAGTGCCTGGAGGTGAGCTTTGGGTCTGGTAGAAAGCTTGTGATGGGCTGGTCCTGCTTACAGAATCATAAATAACCAGGTTGGAAGAGACCCACCAGATCATCAAATCCAACCATTCCCATCAATCACTAACCCATGTCCCTCAGCACCTCATTGACCCGTCCCTTAGACACCTCCAGGGAAGGTGACTCAACCCCCTCCCTGGGCAGCCTGTTCCAATGCCCAATGACCCTTTCGTGAAAAATTTTTTCCTAATGTTCAGCCTAAAACTCCGCTGGCAGAGCTTGAGGCCATTCCCTCTTGTCCTGTCCCCTGTCACTTGGCAGAAGAGCCCAGCTCCCTCCTCTCCACAATCTCCTCTCAGGGAGTTGCAGAGAGCAATGAGGTCTCCCCTCAGCCTCCTCTACTCCAGCTAAACACCCCCAGCTCTCTCAGATGCTCCTCTTCTTCTCCAGCCCCTTCCCCAGCTCTGCTCTCTTCTCTGCACTCGCTCCAGAGCCTCAACATCCTTTTTGTGTCAAGGGGCTCACAACTGAACACAGGATTCGAGGAGCAGTCTCGCCAGGGCCGAGTGCAGAGGTACTCCTCTTGCATACACCAGGATGCTGTTATGTCACCGATTTATGTAACTTATGTACCAACATTAGCAGGAGCAAAAAGAAACTAAGACTCATACACTGTTCTGGCAGATGAAAGGCTTTGCAAAAAGGCACAGGCAACTGTTGAGCTATGCAGTGCATGTCATTATCTGCAGACATGGTTATTAAAGCTTTAGCAGCCTCCAGATCTCTTACCTCAAAGAAACAACAGTAATAACATGCCATGCAGCTTGGTAATTGTCACTAGCCAGGAAAAATAAGTATAAGTTAAGCAAAGAAGAGGAGTTTGAGGGAAGGATCTTATCACTCTCTACAACTACCTGAAAAGAGGTTGTAGGGAGGTGGGTGCTGGTCTCTTCTAGCGAGTAAGACGTGACAGGATGACAGAAAATGGCCTCAAGTTGTGCCAGGGGAGGTTTAGATTGCATATTAGATAAAATTCTTTACTGAAAGAGTAGTGTTGAAGCATTGGAACCTGCTGCCCAGGTAAAGGGTTGAGTCACTATCCCTGGAGGCATTCAAAAAAGGTGTAGACCTGGCACTTGTGGACATGGTTTAGTAGGCACAGTGGAGTTGGGCTGATATCCCCATTGGATGACCTTAGAGGTCTTTCGCAACATTAATGATTCTATACTTTTATAATTCTATATACTTTTCTTTCCTCTCCAAAACTGGGAGAATGCTCCTTCCTCACTGCTAAACAGAGAAACAGAAGTATATACACACATCCATCTTTCATAAAGGGGGAACCCAGCCTGCGCTATGCTCCTAGGTCAGCTCTCGCCAGGTTAATGCACCAGACATGCGTTTGATGGCCTATATTCACTCCCACCTTACTTAACGCATCACAAGTTGGGAAAACCCTGGTGAAACCCAAGTGGATTTCCCAGTAAACCATTTGCTCATCTTGAAGAGCCCGAGAGTCTGGGTTGTACTCATAGGAGGAAATGGCAAGAGGCTTCCAAAGACAGCCTTGCATAACCTCACCAACATCAAAGGCTCGCCAGTTGTTTAAATCAGATCAAAATTTGACTATACAGCATTTGCAATAGAAACAATCAAAACTCAGATATCCTTCAAAGCAATTTAAGACTCATGCTCAAATTTTAACCAAGAACTTCTTGCCTTTACAATTCCCATGTCTTTCTTTTTGATCAAGCACAACAGTTTAAGATAAGATTATTCTTCTTTAGGAAATGGATTTATAGGTTTTCTAAAACAACAGCTTAAAACCTCTGAGCCAATGCAGGGAACACCAGAATACTAAACATCTGACATGTTCCGTGAAGCACTTCTATAGAGAATTAAGAATAGATAAGAAGGGTATGAGGAAAGAGGATAAAGTGTAATCAGCAGAGGGGGGAAAAGCTCAACCTATTACTCGCTGGGTTTTTTGACAGACAAATTACTGACCTGAATGAAAACACAAATACCTGCTTACTGCATTGCGTTTTGCATCATGAATAATACATACATCTCCCCTCTGTACTGAAAATAAAACTCACTCAAGCTTTCGGGGTTACTGTGCAGCTGGAGAGTCTCAAGATTAAATGACATCCTTAGGTTACAAACTGGAAAACACGCACAGTTTTGTAGTTTGCAAGTGAAACAGGTATTTTAGCTGTTGTCCCAATTCAAGAAAAGTGTAGAGGGTATTTAAAAGATGTTCACTATTTAGATGTTCAGTGTCAGTAGAGGGAGAGGTCTTAGTGAAGAGAGGCCACATCTTCAGCAGCCAACGTAATCCAAATGTCATGACAGCTCCCAACCTCCAAATCCCTAGTCACAGCACCCACTTCTCGCCAAGAGCACCCAACTAGGCTGCAAGAGGCACCCACTGGAAAGAATTCACAGCGTGTGTGTAAAGTTAAAGACACATTAACACAAAACAGGGATATGCATACTTGGGAGTAGCAGAAGGGACTGATACCGATAGGATAAAAAGCATAGTTTGGTTGGGGTCACTTCCTGCACAGATACAAGTTCATAAATGCCTTCATTCTTAGTCACCCAGGTTAAACAAATTTACTCGGATAGAACAGATATGAACAGCAACAAGGATTAATTACCACATAATTAATTAATGGAAATGTCTGGTTGAAATGATAAGCCAGTGGAAAGATAAAAAAAAAAATGTGAACTGTGACATAGATCCTTAGTAAACAGATCCATTTATTACCATTAAGACAGACAGTTTCTCCTCCTGCCATATAAAGTTGTAATTAATTATGCAGGACAGCCGTTGATACCTGAGATCGATTCACTGTCGGCGATGCTCTTACATGGCCAGACTCTTTGAGGACTCTGTAGATATGAGAACTCTGTAGATACCCGATAGCGTCTCAGCATCTGCTGCCTTGGCACGGTGTGCGCTTAACGCGGCAACCACCTCAGTACCACGTTACAGACACAGGAAGAAAAGGGGAAGGGGTGTATTTAAATTCAAAATATAGTTTATCACATCCATTTTATGGATAAATACAGTGATAACTTCTGGCAAAGCGTTTGGCCGTGCCCTACTTGTAGCACAAGCTTCCTTTTTGGGCTAGAAAGTCGTGGAGTTGGTCAAAGGCTACGCTATACGTCACTGACGTGAGACACTTTCTCTCTACATACAACTTTCACCACAGAGAGTCCCAGAAAGGAATAATAAAAGGGCTGTGAGATTAAATCAACCCAAATTGATAATGAAATCCAGGTTTGTTTTGAATTTAGCTCACTCTTAAATTGTGTCCCTTGCACTAAGTGACTCAGGGGATTGGTTTGGAATCAGGAATGTTTTGAATTGCTACATTCTGGATTTCATTATTCCCCCCCCTGGGCAAGTAGATGCATTTGAGAGCCTGAAACTTCATTTATAGAAATCCTGCTGAAGCTGGAAAAGCAGGAATCAAACCAACCAGGACAGAACACATGCTGACGCCTCTGAATCAGCATTCCAAATCCTCTTCCACTTTAGCAGTTACCAAGTCTGGAAGGGGTGAGGGGAAAAAAAATAAAAGCGAAGAGACTTTCCTTACAGTCCAAGAAGCACACAGCCATTTGTAGCACGGGAAACAGGCTTGGTCTCTACTTTTCAGACACTGTCTTTACTTGAAGCAGCTCATTCTTTAATACTTGCAATTCTATTCCTGCTCCTGTTTTACTCTGTTCCCCACCTTCCTACCAGCTGGTAGCTGTAAGTGCTGATATCCCATCAGTTTAGGGAGAGGTTAGGATTTTTCCTTCTGACAGGAGACTTGTTGCTGCAAGTCTGATATATTTAACATTCTTCTACTTGGTTCATTTACTAACACACAATAATTAGCTTCAGAAACAATTGGCATCGCTCAAAGGACTCGTTCACTGAGATTTGTAACCAAAGTTTTCAGTCTGAGCAAACAAATAAAGAAAGAAGACTGAGTATGTGTTCAAGATGAGACTTGAACCAAAGCCTCAGCCCAGTGCAGCTCCCTGTGCAGTGCTAAAACCCAGGTGATAACAACAAAGGAATGCACAGAAGCAGACAGATAAATTCTGCAGTGCAACGTGATTGCAATTATGTGGCAGATGTGCTGCTACTCCTTACAGCAATTACTTCTCATGGCTTACTCCCAGCGATAGTCACAGAGATCTTATTGGCAACTCAAATATAAGATGAGACCAAAAATTAAATGGAGATACGGACCAGACATAACATACATTAAAGTAATTTGATTTGAAAGACAACTACTAGTGGTTTTATTTCTACAGCTACTTGTTTTCCCAAGAAAGAAAAGGCTCTGGGGAGACCTTATTGCATTGTTCCAGTATTTAAAGGGGCTCCAGGAAAGCTGAGGAGGGCTCTTTATCAAGCAGTGCACGGATAGGATGGGGGAGAAGAGTTTCAGGCCAAAAGAGAGGAGATTGAGATGAGATATTAGAAAGAAACATTTTCCTGTGAGGGTGGGGAGGCACTGGAACAGGTTGCCAAGAGAAGTCATGGACGCCTCATCCCTGCAGGTGTTCCAGGCCAGGTTGGATGGGGCTTTGAGTAACCAGTGGGAGGTGTCCCTGCCCATGGCCAAGGGGTTGGAACTAGACAGACTTTATTGTCCCTTCCAACCCAAACCATTCTATGATCCTATGAAATACTCAGGAGATAACAATTAAATCACAACTTTATGCTCCTTAAGGAGTTAAAGTAAACAGACTTGTGCCTTTCATATTTTGAACAAGGAAAAAAAGTACTTATTTTGGGAGGGGTGGAGATAGAAACAACACTCTCAAGGGTTCAAAGGCAGAGGTGGGAAGAGGAGGTGGCGAGACAGACCCCAGGTCGTGGTTTGTACAGTAAAAGCCCAAAGCACGAAAGCAGAAACTCCAATAGCTGGACCAGGATCACCATCAGGGTAGGTTCAATGGAGAGATTCCCAATAGTTCAAGTGAGAACAGACCTCGTTTGATTAGAGCTGGGAAGCGCTGACAGTAGAGAGATGGGAGTTTGGCTTTGAAGACAAAAGTTAAGATGATATCAGGATTCAAAGAACAAATTAAGAAGCAAGAGATCTTAGTCTTCACCACCACCTCAGTCACAGTTTCATCTCCCACTCAATCACGACTTGCTGAACTTTCAAAACTCGTACCATACAGCATCTCCCACTGAAAACAGTAAACGGCTGTTGTGAATCAAGAAATTCAAGATCCAGCTTTGCCTGAGTCTTCATGCTTTCATTTTTAAAGTAGAAGCAATAAACATCCCACTCCTTCAAAGCACTGATGTGGTCCAAGCTCCTCACAGTGAAAACACTAGGTAAATGACAGTTATGATCTGCTATGCAATCCCTATATGAACAGCAAAGCTCAGTCTCTCACATTTACAGCTCCTTTACAGATCATTCATTTCATTTTTTAGTGTTAGGACTGAAGTAGCTGATGACTAACCTACTGAATGCAGAAATGCTACTGTACTCCTTGGAGTATTCTTTCTTGCATCTCTTTCCCCACCCCCAGCCATGTGTTAGTAGTTAGAAGCTGCTTGCTGAAGCTCAAAGTTTGACAGAGGGGAGGGGGAAAAAAAGGGAAAAAAACCTATATCCATGTTCAGAATAAAACAGAAAAGCTAAAAAGACTCGCTTGCCTATCTACCTACACACACACACACACTTGTTTGCTTTAGACAAAGTTTTTAGTTGAGGCCAAGGAACATCTGACCAACCAAAGCAGTGAATAATTGAAATGGCTTGAGTAAAAGTAATAGTTCAATAATGAAAGAACTCAGATTTTGTTAACATCTGTACACTGTGCATTAGTATGGATCAGAAGGAATTATTCAATGATGACAATACCAGCACAGCATCCATTGTCGTTTATCCTGCTTTTATCGATGCGGTGGGAGTCTCAAAGGAAGACTGAACCCTGCACCCAACGTAGTGCAATGCTCCCTCACAAATCTCCAAGGAGGAGCTGGTGACGACACACAGGACCAGTCGATGGAAAGGAAAACTGGGAAATCTGCTGCTAGGAGACTTTGAAAGACAACACAAAAGTTTTCCTGCTTTCTGATTGCCAAAGATACGAAGAGGGCAGAAGGTAAAGAAAGAGGTAGAGGAAAGAGCCATTGAAGTCTCTGGAGTCAAGGAGCAATCAGGAGCCAAACAACCAGTTGGTTGGTGGGGAACATGCCACCAGGGTAGAGAATACCATCTGCAAAGTGCTAATTCCAATCATCATCACTGTGACAACCTCCCCAGCGCTCATAAGCATCAAACCACAGCCAGCCACATGCTTCCACACACATCCCTTCAGAGCCATAAGACGGTGGGAACCACGGGAACAGACACCACATCGGTGCCCGCTGTAGACGGATTCGTATCTCATTCACTTCCTCAGAAGTGTCTGTTACACAGACTCCCAGAAACACTGGCATCCCGCCCAAAGAGCACTTATTCAGCCAATTCAATTAATGTTATCATTAAGTCCCAATCTATCTAATGAATGGGACAGTCAAGTTACTGCTCATTATCACAGCATTTCTCTTTGGAACAGTGTTAGTGACGGGATGCAGAGAGCACTTTTGGATGTACAGACAGCAGAGAGCGGATAAGGAAAGCTAAAAGAGCCTAGAGAAATCAGCTACTCGGCCCCGACTTCCAGAATTGGTCCTGGGAATAGAATTGTCACTTTGGCTTTCATTTGCATAGACTTTCTCCTGGCAAGAAGTGAGTCTGAATCACAGAGTTTATCCAAACAAAAAATACTATAGTTCTGCGAGTTTTTAATCCACTAATTAACCAGAACACCGACAACTGTGTTCTGGAAGCTTCTACATGGCATGCATCTCTTAATTTTTAGTTTGAAAGAACAAAGCAAATGCACTCAACTCCAAATCACATCTTTTTTTACATTTAGTTAATTGTTTGGCAGCATATATCCTGATAAAATTGCTGCCTGTATGTGTTTAAGAGTTGGAATTACCCAGCACAGAAGCAGCAGGGGATCCTTGGAGTTTCAACAATTCCACCTCTTTTCGTTCCACTGGGATTGCTTTTTAAGACCTAGTTATCTCAAAGGTAATAACTCAAACCGGAAGCATCCTGAAAAAAGATGACATGAAAAGATTGAAATTCCACACGTGCAACTCTGGAGTTTAGCCGCCTTTGTAGACCCTTCATCCAAGATGCCCTAAAGCTTCCTGCACCGTTTGAAACACAATGTGCTGCTAAACATAAATCATGGACTGTTGTAAAGAGTTGTTCTGCTGCGGCTGAAGCTTGGTATGGATGAAAAGTTGTCCAGAGAAGTCATGGACGCCCCATGACAGAATCATAGAATAGTTTTGGTTAGAAGGAACCTTAAAGATCATCCAGTTCCAACCCACCTGCCATGGGCAGGGACACCTCCCACTAGATCAGGCTGCTCCAAGGTCCATCCAGCCTGGCCTTGAACACTTCCTGGGATGAGACAGCCACCACTGCCCTAGGCAACCTCTGCCAGGGCCTCACCACCCTCACAGTGAAGAAATTGTTCCTTATGTCTCATGTAAATCTCCCCTCCAGAGCTTATACCCATTTTTCCTAGTCCTATCACTCCAAGTCTTTGTAAACAGTCCCTCCCCAGCTCTCATGTAGCCCCTTCAGGTACTGGAAGGTTACTATAAGGTCTCCTTGGAGTGTTCTCTTCTCCAGGCCGAAAACCCCCAACTCTCTCAAGCCTGTCCTCGTATTGGGAGGTGTTCCAGCCCTCGGATCATCGTTATAGGCTCCTGTGGACCCATTCCAACAGTTCCATCTCCTTCTTATGCTGAGGATTCCAGAACTGGACACAATACTCGTCCAACCATGTATGAAGACAACTGAAGGGGAACACTGTACTTGGGAAGTCACCTTTGACTAAATACTCCAGAGATGACTTCTCCCTTGGAGGAAAAGGAGACTCTAAAGCACGTGGGTGTGGGATGGTGCAAGGTGTGGGCCATGGTGACTGACAGACTGCATACAAGTAGCAAACTTTCTCACCACCTCACTGAAAAATGACAGTGAATGAGGCAGGTTGGTTTGGCAATGCAGCACCTCGTCAGCAAGCTGCACGACACATATTCTTTATAGGACTTTGCATTAAAGTCCTAGCTACGGGCTTCCTTCAAAAATCTAAATACTCCTCACTAAATGAGTAAGGTAGCTCTTTCCCTTGCAGTACGAATACAGCTGCAGAGCTATAATTTTTTACATGTGGTTTTCAAATGTACTGAATTGTTTAAAAGGGACATTTGATCCACTTCTCTGATCAAACCCCGTGTCTGACAAGTTAAAAGCCACGATCAAGGCTGACTTCTTCCTTAACTCTACAGACCAGAGTTTAGGATTTGCCTGATCTAAATAGACTGCACAACCAGAACAGTTTGATTTTAGATCTCCGTCTTATTTAAATGGCATAAATACTGATTTTCACTGATGCTATTTTCTAGGAAAAATGCTTAGCTGACTGCTGAGCATTGCAGAGATGCTTGTGATAAGTCTAAATCATTTAGCCTAATCACTGAAACCACAGTAACTGCAACAGCACAGCACTAAACACTGTTTAATATACCCTGCTAAGACTACTAAGATAAATCGGCCTGTAAGGAACTGCAGGTCACCACAGTTATCCTTCCTAAGATATTCAGGTCAACTCTGGTGTTTACTGCAGCACAGGGACACCTGAAATCTAGGAGAAACAAAACTATTTAAGAGAGGGAAAATATGTTTAGACTGAACTGGGAAGTTAAACTGATTTTCCTTGAGTTTTCCTACTTAAGCTTTCTCTGTAGTTTCTGAACCTTCTTAGAATCATGGAATGGCTTGGATTGGAAGGGACCTTAAAGAAATCCAGTTCCAAATCCTCTTCCACAGGCAGGGACACCTCCCGTCAGGTTGCTCCAAGCCCCATCCAACCTGGCCTTGAATGCCTCTAGGGATGGGGCAGCCACCATTTCTGAGCAACCTGTTCCAGTGCCTCAGTAGCAGCCTTCCAATAGCTGTTCGTATGATTACAGAGCAGGAAGACCTCAGAAGCCTAGGACAGCATTTTTGTGTTTGTGAACTGTGAAGGTGCAGTCCACGTGTGCACAAAGGATGAAGCAGCAGATTTTTGCCACCACCTACTTGATGCTCCAACACACGCTGGTGTGGTCAGCAGGCTGTTGTCCTGCCTCTGCAAGGAGAGGAACGGAAATGGGTGGAATATTCATACCAGCATTGCCTGCAGCCTTTCAATACCAGCTTCTGAGTCAGTCTAGATCCTGATTGCTCTACAGCTTTTCTAACAGATAAGGAAAGTTTGTTTTTGTGTTTCTACAACACGTATCTCTGACTGGAGCTCCTGGGCATTCCTGCTGTATCCATAATGGTAGCCAAGTCTCTCAAAGTGCAGTAATTGCAACAGACAGGACTCATTGGGTTTCATCTTTATCTCAGTTCAGGACTTCTTCCACATCTAGAAGGCTTTCATGTTTCAAACAGTGAGGCTTTCAGCACTTGCTCAGTCAAGTAGACTTGCAGGGAACAGGATCCACTGTCAGGAAATACTTTTCCTTTGGTATTCAACTTGAAGTTCCTTTTTGCTTCCTCTTTTCTCTGCCAATTACCTCTCCGGAGCACAGTAAGCAAATCCTTCAACATTTACATCTTTAAAAATAATATGGCACCATTAACTCCAGAGGAACAGCTTTCACCAAAGTACATACATTTATCTCTTCCAATCTTGAGTTATTAATATACCCCCTCCAGCCAGTCCCTGAGTTGTTTGGGTTGTTCTCCTCTGAGCTCATGCCAATTTGTGAGCTTTTTTCTGATGACTCAAATGAATAAACCTGACAGCAACATAGCAACACCGTAGGTGTGGTCTTTTGTGAGCTATGGAGAAAAATCTCCATGGTTAAAGTCCATTCTGAGAACGACAGCACATTACATACTTCATACATAGACGAAATTCCCACACCTCCCTGAGGAGGGGAAGCGAACATCAGACCTGTTTTAGAGACTGGAAACAAAACATTTTACCTGTGGCCACAGGGGGAGAGTCAGCGTGAAAACACCTGAAATTCTGCATTTTCCCCTTATTTTTGAGTTTAGACCATTTCCATTGCTCTATTAAGCAAAACAAAGGAGCTCCAGAGAGAAAAACTTTCAGAAAGAAGTGATTTAGTCCCAATTGTCCTACAACTCCTGGCACTCCACTCTTATATTATCGCATTGGCTCTGCTACCGAGTAACATTCTGCTTCCCAGGGTTCAGACACTTAGGACACTTGACTTACTCCTCCTCTTCCCAACCATCTGAAATTGTAGCCTGAATCTACAACCCTCTGGAGCCCAATCCACTTAAGCTTTGAAGCGACTGTCAAAATATAGTACATCAAACCACAACACCAAGAACGTGCAACATCTCTGAAGAGCCACAGTGAGAGCAAAATATGTTTCTCAGAGAGTACAAGTCAGAGGCGTAGATTTGTAAAATGAACTGAACATAAAGTGATTCAGTGCAGGATCTTCCTATTTGGGTAAAAACTACATTATAAAGTATTGGCACCATTCAGCATGTGCTTCATATGTTTCAGCAGCACCGTGTTGTTGTTGGTCTTGACAGCCTAAGCGATGCCAAGTCCTTCTGGAGTGCGGTAATGAAACTGTTTCATGCCTGGCTGGAGGAGGAGCAGCTGCAGAGTGAGACCGTATACTAAAAAGAACATGTTTCAACTTGATTTCTTTTCATTTTTCTTTTTTTTAAAAAAGCCATTTCTGCTCCTTCCGCACATAGTTTGTTTCCTTTGCACACTCACTCACACTCTGAGAACAGCTTTTTTTTTCCTGCCTGCTGCCCCACACAACTACTTTTGCAATTGATTTTTTTCCAATAAAGAGAACTTTCTAAACACAATACCAGTATCAGAGTCCTCCTATATTAGTGACAATTGCAGACAATTCTGGTTTAATGCCTTTGATCAACAGAGTAGATAGCTGTATCTACAGGATATTTATGACCACTGCCCATAGGAAAGCTGGGAAGGGACTCTTTATCAGGTAGTGCAGCGATAGGATAAGGGGGAATAGTTTTGAGCTGAAAGAGGGGACACTGAGATGAGATCTTAGAAAGAAACGTGAGGGTAGGGACACTGGCACAGGTTTCCCAGAGACGTCGTGTTTGCCCATCCCTGGAGATGCTCAAGGTGAGGCTGGATAGGGGTTTGAGCAACATGTTCCAGTGGAAGGTCTCCCTGCCCATGGCAGAAATTTAGAACTAGATGATGTTTAAGGTCCCTTCCAATCCAAACCATTCTACAACATATGATTTTAACTTTTATGGAAACCTGTATTCCCACGTCCTGATGTTTGCACTATACCAGGGAACAAAAGCTTATGCGTGTGAACAGACTATTCCCTTCCAGCCCAAACCATTCTGTGATCTGCATGCTTGATTGCTAAACAGGATTTGAATAGCCTGAAACAGTCCCTAAGGCTTTGCCTAGCACTTGAATGAGTTTCTGAAGAAGAATGAAAACTGAAACATCAGTGCTGAGCTAGACACAGTTAAAAATCAGTGCTTGATGCACTCTGTCCAGGCTAACACATATTTCTATACTGCAAATACTGGTCGTACTCAGGAATTGAAAAACAATGGGGAAAAAAAATTGAAAAAGAAAAAATCCTGGGATATTATACTAACCAAGAACTTTGAGGTTTCTGCATTTTCAGACTACACTCCATGGTTTTAAAACTTCTTGCTATCAGCAAAGCTAAACCCAACTTCTTTTGTAGAGAAAACTGAAATTGAATTGAATTTTCTAATTATAGCAGCAATTCCTTAAACAAAAAGCCCGCAAGCACAATTGCCAAAGAAACAGAGCTTACCACTATGTCAACAGAATGAGAGAATGACATCCTGACATCACACAGCTTTCAGGTCTTGGAGCAGGTTGCAAGAGGCATCCCATCTGGCTTTTTCCTCCTTGCTCCTATGTACTCTCTTCGCCAGCATTTTTATATCCCCTATCTGTACTCATTTGTGCGCTCACACAAGACAAATAATCCTAAGGCTTCCAAAGTCAGCACTTCTGCATTCACATCTGCTTTCCAAAGTGGCTTTTTCTTCCGGCAGTGATGTCACACAGTTGCTCCTGTTCCTCCCATGCATTGATCTACAACCCAGCTGCATATGGTACCCCCAGAACATGGAGAGACACAAAGCTGTGGAGACTTACACAGCATTGACTCTGTTCTCCATTTAGAGTTGAGCAGCCTATACCAACACCAGGTATAGGCTTCCACCAACACCTTAAAAAAACTGGAAGAAAAGAAATACATACATTGGAGGAGGTGCTTGGGAGATCCAGAAGCAAATGTCTTATGGGTATAAACTAGAGAAGGAAAGATTTAGACTTGACATAAGGAATAACTTCTTCATGATGAGAGTGGTGAGGCAGTGGCACAGGTTGCCCCATCACTTGTGGCTGCCCCATCCCTGGAGGTGCTCAAGGCCAAGTTGGATGGGGTCTGGAGCAGCCTGATCTAGGGAGGTGTCCCTGCCCAGGGCAGGGGGGTTGGAACTGGATGATCTTTAAGGGCCCTTCCAACCCAAACTATTCTATTCCAGAAAGGCAGAATCTCCTGACGACATATCCCTTCAAATCAAGGCAAAAATAAGACACTTGCAGAACCATGTAAATTAGAACAGAAGTGTTAAATACTCCGAATTCTGTTCTGTATAGGGAGTAGTCCTGCCTGTCTCTGGACAGGGAAGAACGCCATTTAAGGGGAGATTTCATTTATCCTGGAACCTAATCTTTCTCTGGGGAATCTCTTTCAAAAAATTGCATACAATACCTCTATTCATTGACTGCTTTTTCCGTTAGCGGCTTTGCTTTAGGGGGTCCCCTAATTTCCCCTCCTTTTCCCTGTACCATCACATGGTCACTTTGTGAGCCATGCTACTTTCTTCTATTCCATTATCCTTGCGATATATATATTTTATATGCTTGATGTACAAAACTGCTGTCTGTTTAGATTAAAACCATGTTGTACTGTGGAGGAAAAACATACAAAACCGTGGTTGTGCATGACAGAAGAAAGCTATCCCCATTTTAGAAGCTGCAGTGTGTCCCTCCTGGGAAGAACCCAGTACTATGTTTATTATGTTAAGCAGAAACAGGGGCAAAAGGCTGTGGCTTCACTCATCTTTCTGCTCCACACTGTAGAGAGGCTGAGGCTCTAGGTAGAGTGAACATTTGACACATACTCTCATTTCTACTTAATGGTTCTTCCATCCTTTCAAATAACTCTCCTCTCTGGAGCAAGCGTGTGATTTATGGAAGCTCAGGAGAAGCGAATGGATTCCACAGCTAATGAATGAATCAAACAAAACCAAGAGGTTGGATCATATGATCAGCTGAACGGGACTGAGCTTTTAAAATGGCATTTCTATCCTAAACTTTCAAAAAGCCAGAAGTACAGACAGACACTGCATTGTTCAAAACCCATGGAATTTTTCAGTGCGGATCTTCCCTGACATCTTTCAGCAGCATTGCCTCCATCTGAATTAGCTGCGATTGATGCAGAAGCTTCTCTGCGACAGCAGATACAAAACTTCGGACAGAACCACTTTGCAAGCATTCTCTCTCTCAAATGTAGCTACAGCACTGTGCACTCCTAACAAGATACTTCTCTTGGAAAAAATCCAGGGCTATGAAATTTTACCTCCTCAAATGTTGCTCTTGCCTTAACTTCTAAACTGGTTGCATAAAAAAAAATACCCTAAACATGGCCTAGAACGTGCGGGATACCTGAATAGTTCAGCAAAAACTGCAGATTTTGCCTAAACTTGCATTCCAACAACAGTCTTCGATAAAAGCTTTGTCTTTACATCAGCCTGAAGAAGCTCTTTCAACATCATAGCCTTTTAGGCTCTCAAACGTGCAAAAAGAAAGTATAAGCATCTCCCTTCACATCTAAGAAGTAGCGATAACCTTGTATTACAGACAGAGAATAAAAGGTAATTCTCTGCCAGTGGTTGGATATGCAAAATCTCATCCTCAAGCACATTTTGATTTGGTGTGATCAAAACCACAGATGACCTCAATTCAGGTCTAATTTTATTCAAATAAAAAAAATGTTTTTCCTGAGAACAGAACCCAGTGCGGTGCTTTAAATACAGTTCAATTTCTAAAGTATTTCTGGACACCTAATTCATAGAGCAGAGAACAGAAATACATCTAAGAAGAGCCCAACTTTGTTTTATTATGCCACAACAACAAGGTACAGACAAATCAAGTTAAGTGTTCTCAACTCTGCCAACAGTAGAGCTGAAACTCTACTGTTTCAGCTGTGCACGCAACTTCTGGCTTGATACCAAATTATTTAAAACTGTGAAAGATAGTTTTGTTTTGACTGAAAATGTCTTCAGCTTTTATATTAAATGCAGGTAAATTTTAAATGACAATTCATATTGATATTAAAATCATAGAATCATACAATTTTTTGGGTTGGAAAGGACCTCAAAGCCCATCCAGACCCACATCCTCACAGTAACGAATTTCCTTCTAATACCTCATCTCAATCTCCCCTCTTTCAGTTTAAAATCCTTCTCCCTTGTCCTATCCCTGCACTCCCTGATAAAGAGCCCCTCCCTCCCCAGCTTTCCCGTAGGCACATGATATCAATCATATTTACTATTAGCTACCAGCACTGAAATGACAAAACCTGCTTCTCTTCTTGCAGACCAATATAATTAATTGAACCTTGCTCTGCACTTTATGCTGTGTGGAAAAAAAAAAGTGGCAAATAGTATTTCTCCCTTTTTCTCCCCACAAAGCCTTGACATTTCATTTCATCTGAACGTTTTATTGGTTCTCACATCTGGATTATATAAATTTAAAGCACGGTTTTCAATATCTGTGTTGCTTAAGGTTACAGTATTTGACAAATCCTATTCACCAGGCTGTCAAATTAAATTAACATGGGCAATGGAAGGGGAACAAAAGAATAAAGAGGCTAAGTTTTACTCCCTTCTGTTCAGAAAGTGAGACAAAATTAACCTCTCTGAATGAGAAGTGCCAGCCTTGACAGACCAGCCTGCTGGTCTTGTAACAGGCAACATGACATGAAATCAGAAATTACCTTGACTGGCATCCCAGAGACTAACTGGCCTTCACCAGGCCATTGAGTTGTGATCGGGTTGTCATCAGTGTGACCAGCTGGGCCAGGGAGGTTATTCTCCCTCTGTACTCAGTACTGGTGAGACCACTCCTTGAATCCTGGGGTCAGTTCTGGGCCTCTCACCACAAGAAGGATGGTGAGGCTCTGGAGTGAGTCTAGATAAAAGTGACAAAGCTGGTGAAGGGGCTGGAGAACAGGCCCTATGAGGAACGGTTGAGAGAGCTGGGGTGTTGAGGCTGGAGAAGAGGAGGCTGAAGGGAGACCTCATTGCTCTCTACCACTAGGAGAGGTACAGAGGAGGTTGTAGAGAGGAGGGAGCTGGGCTCTTCTCCCAAGTGACAGGGGACAGGACAAGAGGGAATGGCCTCAAGCTCCACCAGGGGAGATTTAGGCTGGACATTAGGAGGAAGTTTTTCACAGCAAGGGTCACTGGGTATTGGAACAGGCTGCCCAGGGAGGTGGTTGATTCACCTTTCCTGGAGGTGTTTAAAGCACAGGTGGACAAAGTCCTGAGGGACATGGTTTAGTGTTTGATAGGGATGGCTGGACTCAATGATCCAGTAGGTCTCTTCCAGCCTGGTGATTCTATGGGGTTCCTACAAACAGAAGCCACACTTCAAGTCCCAGGAACTTCTTGTCTGAGGTAGCAAAAGTTTTTGTTGTACCATCAACTCAAATCAACAGCAAACACACTAGGTAAGATACATCTAATGCCTCTTTCAAGGATTCCTGCTTCTGAAAGACACCGTGATCTCCCCAGTGCTCCAGAAAGATTCACTGGTCCTGTGTTCGTTTAGCTGATCAAGATATTTAAGTCTCATGGGATTCTCTTCACATCACTCCTTTGAAGGCTGCCCCTATGTAGTTTCCCCCCAAGAATCTTCTTCATTTTACCCTCCAGGGCGGCTTTTGTGCTGACACCATGCTCCAGCAGCCAGATGCTATGGAGGGCATGTATGGTCAACCAGAAATGCACTCAAATCCCAGAAAAATATTAACAATAGAAGTAAAAGTCAGGGGGCTTGACTGTATGAACCACCTTAATTCATAGCAGATGCTCAAGTCCATTATAGTGCTGCTTAGGCTTGCAGGTGAGGCACTCGCAAGAGCAAACCAGCACTTACTTTTATCCATTAGGAAATAAACTTGGATCATAGCCTGCAACACAATGACATTTGAAGGTTTCTGCAGGGGCCAAGAGGGAGAATTTTTTTCCTCAGAATTACATGAAGGCTTTTCAATTGCTGTTGCACTTCTGAGATGAACTCAGGAAATTCATGCAAATCCAGAACCCTTGCTAGCGAGGTAGCCAGATCCCAGAGGTGAGACCAGGTGGTCTCATCTTCACTCCACTCTCCCTGCAACTGCATTTTTGCCCCTACTGTCCTCCTGCATCCCGACAGAGTATGGATGGATGCACTCAGCATCTCTCTTCCTTCAAGAAACTCCATAATTTTTGTTCAAATCAGAGACTATAACTCATTTATGCTCCACAACGCTCACCTAAACAGAATGAAAGAGGCTCAGCATCTGAGTCTACAACTGTTCAGTGAAGAGAGTGATGAGACAGTTCTCTAATGTTAAACCTTAGCAGTAAAGTCTTTGACAAAGACGACTGAAACCAAAGACCATTCCAATTTCTCTCAGTAGTTCAGCATAACAAGGTTCTCACCTAGCTGAGCTTTGATGACTCTTATACCACCAAAGAGAGAAAGCTTTTAACTATTTACAATGTGTTTGACTGTCTGGCTCCGGCTATTAACTTCCCCATTACCTACTTGGAGGGCTTCAGAGAGAGCACGTTCACAGCTGTTGAGGTGTTTCTTCCTACTCTCTGCAATTCATTTTGGGGGAAGTGACTGTTCAACTCATTCTTCTTAAGGTCTATGCAAATCAGAATCAAATTTGAGTAACATCTTTGTATCTTGAATATCTTCATGTTCACTGTGCATACGTTACATAGACCCCACATTGAGTAGACTCGTAAACCAGGGATTTACATTTTAGGAAATTAAGGAAACATGTGGTGTGTTTAGTAGGATTTTGTAGTGATGCTGTTAATTAAGTACATATATGTGCAGATCGAAGCATCTTGCAACTTCATGTAAAGAGTTACAGGAGTCACTTGACACGGGAAGGAAGTGCAGGGATAGGAAGGGGGAATAGTTTTAAGCTGAAAGAGGGAAGATATCAGGAAGAAGTGTTTTCCTGTGACAGTGCCAAGGTGCTGCCACAGGTTGCCCAGAGAAATCACGGATGCCCCATCCCTGGAAGTGTTCAAGACCAAGTTGGATGAGGCGTTGAGCAACCTGATCCAGTGGGAGGTGTCCCTGCCCATTGCAGAGGGGTTGGAACTAGATGATCTTTAAGGTCCCTTCCAGCCCAAACCATTCTATGATTACATTGTATTTTCATTGTCAATTTGATTGAAGAAAAAGAAAATCCAACTTGTCTGATAGGCTTCTGTTGCAATCCATTCGGCCACTGCAGTGCTGAAGGGCGACAATGAATGATCCTTCCAGCTAACGATTTGGAACATGCTTATCTGAACTATCTGCCAACAGGAATCATGCACAGATAAATATTATCATCTAAGCACGCACAATGGTAGATTTTTTAAAAACACTTATTCATGGCAGAATCAAGGGACTGATAGGCTGTAGAAAAGAGCAGAGAAAACATTCCAGCACATACAGTCATCGTCATGTCAAACTAGCACCAAGGCTCTGTAGAAGCCTCAAGAACTGGCACGTCTCCCAGCATCCAAACACAACTCTCAGCTGAGACCAGTTAAAGCAACAGCCACTCCTTGGGTATTTTTCTAGGTTTGCAATAGTGACAAGAAGTCAGAGATGAATCATGGGTTTTGTCCTCTGGACGTATCAAGTTTCTGCTTTTACAAATAAATATAACACACTCCCACTCCCCCAGACCTGTTAATCACTGAGTCATCTGAAACCTCCAAGAAACCAATACTCATTAGATCACTTTGGATACCTATTTTCTGCATAAAAAGATGACAAGATTCAGATCACATGCTACCAATCGTACGCTCCAAAACTGAGCAGTGCCAGCTATGAGGGAAATCACAGCAGCACATCATCACTGTCCACCTAGGTCTATAGGGACAGAGCAGCTACCAAGAGCTGTTTTACTACAAGCACTCCCCACAAACACATTGCAGGGCTCTTTATTAATAAGTCGCCTTACTAGGGAGAGACAAAGAGCAAAATAAAGCAACAATAATCCAAATACACCAGTATCTGCAAGTGTGTTGAAAAGAGATGTGTAAAGGTCAAAAGGGGTCAGTGAAGAAGGGCAGCCCAGAAGGAGAAATGATCTTGAAGGTCCCTTCCAACACAAACTATTCAATGGTTCTAAGCCTTAAGAACGGAAAGAAGACTTAAGGAAGGTCACAGAGGTCAGTTCAGATGACAGGCACAAACAAAACTGTTCTGGAATTGAGCTGAGAGGAAAGTCACTGAAGATTCCTAACTATGGAAAATAGAGGTTGAAAATGGAGGGGAGAGGGGAGAAGCATAGCTGTGTTTTGAGGAGAGGAACCTCAGAACAACAAGCATGATAAAAAGGGTTAGTGGCTAGCTTCTACATCAAAGAGACTCTTTCAGGCAGTTTAGCTTCCTTAGAATCCAAGCTAGAATTAGCACAGGCAATATTTCAAGACCACCGTATCAGATCAGATTTTTCTATCCCAAAGGGAATATAAAGTTGAAAAGTCACTTCAAAAGAAGGCAAGATCCTGCATATTTCCTTATCAGTAGTTTCTTATCTTTGCAAGAGGGAGTGGCTCTCCATCAGTGCTCCATTCTGAACTCAGAAGCTGAGAGCCCCTGCCTCTCACAGACACTGCGCTTTGGATGCTACAGCTTCAGTTCCTGGCTGTCTGGAGTTTGGCTTTATGCAAAAACCTGCCTACGTGCTCTGCTAATCACTACAAATCTTGTTTGCTAAAGAAGCATTACTCCAAATCATAGAATCACTAGGTTGGAATCACCTGTGAGATCACAGAACCATAAAATCACCAAGTTGGAAGAGATCCACCAGATCACTGAGTCCAACCATTCCTATCAAACGCTAAACCATATCCCTCAGCACCTCATCCACCTGTGCCTTAAACACCTCCAGGGAAGGTGAATCAACCACCTCCGTGGGCAGCCTCTGTCAGTGCCCGATGACCCTTTCTATGAAAAGTGTTTTCCTAACGTCCAGCCTAAACCTCTCCTGGCGGAGCTTGAGGCCATTCCCTCTAGTCCTGTCCCCTGTCAATTGGGAGAAGAAGCCATCACCCTCCTCTCTACAACCTCCTTTCAGGTAGCTGTAGAGAGCAATGAGGTCTCCCCTCAGCCTCCTCTTCTCTAGGCTAAACAACCCCAGCTCTCTCAGCTGTTCCTCATAAGGCCTGTTCTCCAGCCCCTTCACCAGCTTTGTCACTCATCTCTGGACTCACTCCGGAGCCTCAACATCCTTCTTGTGGTGAGGGGCCCACAACTGACCCCAGAACTGGCCCCAGGATTCAAGGAGCGGTCTCACCAGTGCAGAGTACAGAGGGAGAATATCCTCCCTGGACCTGCTGGTCACACCATTTCTGATACAAGCCAGGATGCCACTGGCCTTCTTGGCCACCTGGGCACACTGCTGCCTCATGTTCAGTTGTCAACCAACACTCACAGGTCCTTCTCCTCCAGGCAGCTTTCTAGACAGACTTCTCCCAGTCTGTAGCTCTGCACAAGGTTGTTGTGCCCCAAGTGCAGGTCCTGGCATTCGGCCGTGTTAAACCTCATGCCATTGGACTCTGCCCAGCAGTCCAGCCTGTTCAGATCCCTTTGCAGAGCCTCCCTACCCTCCAGCAAATCCACACTTCCATCCAGCCTAACCATACCTGTCCACTACTAAACCATATCTCTAAGCACTTAATCTGCCCATTTCTCAAACCCCTCCAGGGAAGGTGACTCAACCGCCTCCCTGGGTAGTCAGGGTCCAAGAGACCTGGTTGTCACAAGTAAGAATATAATAAAGCAGTAGGTAAGTTGTTCAGCATGTACTTGTCCTAAAAGATTGTTTCTATCTAAGAATCTGAGCTAAGAACAGAAATGCTTATTAGGAGTACAATGAAGACTGTCAAGTGCCCGCAGAAAAACAGCCGATCGATCGGTATCTGAAGTGGTGGAGGATGTAAAACTTCACTGTGAATAAGGCAGATCATTCAAGCCAGATACCATCAGAATTTACTCCTACGCTCTGGCATGATGGATAGTGAAACACAAGGGTTCTTAGGGACACTAATAAAGCTCAACGTAACAATCATTTATCTGACCAGATCAGCAATTCTTTGGGGGCATTATATCCGCTTAGCAAAAGAGAATTGACATCTTCATTAAATCTAGAGCAATATAAAATAAGAAGAAAAACAACACATGGCAATACTCATACTTGTTTTAGAAGGAAAGATTTAAGATCGTTTAATAGACTAGTTATGCTTTGGCAGTTCATTTTTCCATTAGAATCAGTTTTATCGTAGATCACTTGGAGAAGAAATCAGCTTTCCCCAAAGCATTTGGAAAGAACAGAAATACAGAAAGTATTGTGATTATTCAAAAAGGGACTAAACAGCACAACTAGAGAATTACAAGTTTTGGAACTTAGGACTGACAACAACCTCAACCACTGGTCCTAAAAAAACCCCATTAAATCTAAATTTGGAAAATGAAGGAAGAAAAAAAAAACCCAAGCACAATGCTCAAACTCAAGAATGATCTGTGCACCTACCACTAAGCAGCAATACAAAGGGTTACGTATCAGCTACTCCTGTGTGTCCTCTTCCACGATATGACCAGTTGTGCTGTCATAGGATCGTCAAAGGGAGAAGACAACATTTGTTCCTGTGTTGCTGATACCAACCCCTGCACATATGGCCAAGTAGAGTAAATAAAAACTTGATCCCATCACTCTCGCTTTAGAATCAAAGTTTTCTTCAAATCTGCTTTTTGTGGTTTGTGTTGAGTAAAAACCAGGAAAACACACATCCTGCAGGGGAAAAAATGAACTGAGAGGAATTGAAGCAGGAGGAAGGTCAAAAATGCAACGAAACAATAGAAAATATTCCTGCTTTTGAACTGATCCATATACCAGCTCTTTATACTACAATGCACAGATGTCACAAAAGCCAAGTGTAATACCCGTTAGGCATTTCATATTTCTCCTCGACATTTATTATTTAGACATCATTTCTCTTTTATGGTTTCCCTAGAAGGTCAAGACAAATTTTCTCCCATCACCTCCAAGGCCCAGGTTGGTAATGAAACACCTCCCCAACAAAATAATTGCTGCGTTATATGCTGTAATGCTCCATTTGAAAAGGGGAACACGAAATAGCTCTATCCTTCAGGGAGCAAGGCTTCCCCTTCAAACACCAATAGCTTTCACATTTCTCTCATTTTTTTTCCTCCCTATTCTGCAATATCAGGTAGTTCTGGCTAGAGGTTATACTGAAAGAAACCAAAACAACTTTTAGACTTTCTGGCCTTTTCATTGATCAGACTCGCGAACTGAAAATTAGGAAATCCAGTAATTCTAAGGAATACTAGAGCTTTATACAGCAATCAATAAGATAACAGCCTTCCTGTACTGAAAGGGGCTACAGAAAAGATACTCTACTGAGGAGTGCAGGGATGGGACAAGGTGGAATGGTTTCAAGCTGCGAGAAGGGAGGATTTAGATTAGATATCACAAAGAAACTCTTTGCTGTGAGGATATGGAGGCCCTTGTCCAGGTTGCCCAAAGCAGTGGCGGTTGCCCCATCCCTGGAGGGGTTCAAGGCCAGGTTGGATGGGGCTTGGAGCCCCTGATCCAGTGGGAGGTGCCCCTGACCATGGCAGAGGTGGAAGTGGATGATCTTTAAGGTCCCTTCTGACCCAAACCATTCTATGAGTCTATTTTCTGCATGTGACAGTAAAATTCAGTACTGGTAACCAATCCTCCCAGTTTTCTAAATTTCCTATTCTCTTTCATGATTCAAAGCGCAGGATTTGTTCTTCCTTACACTGCTGTGACTTTGATTTCTCTCCATTTACAATTTGCATTAAAAAGCCTAGCGTTCACCTTCTCATTTGCACTTATTCGTTGTGTATTAATAATGAACCGTGCTAACATTAAAATGCAGCTTCAAAAAAATACACCCGGGCATGTTAATGAAACGATGGAAGGCAACTGATTACTGTTATCCCTTGATTCTGTACCTGAACAGCAGCACAAGGATTTTTACCACGGCCATAAAATACTTTTACAAATACCTACTTTATACACCAAGCTGGGACAGTACATCCCGATTTCCAATGAGTCAGCTCATTTCACAGCATGATTTTGACCTGTTTTAACAACTTTTGCCACGATGCAAGTTCTCAGGCCAGTTAAAGGGGGTGCTCTGGCACAGGGAATTTGCAGCCTCATTGAATCACTGGAGAGGGTTTAATGGTGAAGCTGTTCAAAGCAAACTCCTGTTTGGGCGATACCTCTGCACAGCTGCCCTCACAAGCCACAGCTCTGGATTTTGCAGTAAATGGGGAAACGCTTAACCGAGATGATGTAAGAACCAGCCACAACTCCAGGTAACCCGATAAAGCTCTTTTTATTAGCTACTGTAATAAAGAACATTGATCTGCAGAGCGGCAGCTCTTGAATGCACAAAGCAGAGTGAACTCGCGTTAAGGCTCCCCCTAAGAACACCCAAAGGTCTGGTAAGGCTGGTTTTACTCCTCCCAGTGCTAAGGATTGTTCTGGGGTGCTGCACCAGACTGGCTTTGCTCACAGGTCCATCAGAGCCCTAGCGAGCCTTAGGGACATGGTTTAGTGGTGGACTTGGCAGTGTGAGGCTTACAGTTGGGCTTGATGATCTTAAAAGTCTTTTCTAAATGATTTTGTGATTCTCCCGAATGTGGAAAATTAATCTCTTTATTCTATTTTCCACTGTCAAGGGGCAGAAGTGTGATACAGACAGTATTTTTGACAGTCCCCAGTTTTAAGCACTATAACACGTTTAATCACTACACATTATTTTTGCAGTGTCTGTTCACACCATAAATACAACTCAGTCCAACAAGCCATCTTTCACTGACTTAAAGATTTGATTCTGCACTGCTTATCCCATCAGGTTGCCTGTAGGGACTGCTTCCATGAATAAAGCCAAAGGATAATATTTTACTCTATAAATGCCTTGACTTCAGAATTACGCCTGACCTATAGCCAAGTGAATGGAAACAAAGATCAGACAGATGAAATCTGGCAGTAAAGCTTTTAGCTAAGAACAACAACAACAAAAAAAGTGTCCATCCACTACATTGTGTATTGTGAATCGGAAAGAGTAGATTAGTCCACAGGAGTCGAGAGGACAAAGCATTTTCACTCTGGAAATTCAGGTTATGTCACTCATCAATTTGACAAGAGAAGCATTGACTGGGAACACTAAACCTGGGTTGTAGGCTGCCTCCTACTTGTCTGAGTCAAATAAAGGTGTTTAAAGACTCGTTCCACACCCTCTGATAAGAGGTTACACTGCAGAGAAGTTTCATCTTGATCCCCTTTTCTCTAGGAAATACCCATGATGTCAGGGATGCTCCATACCAGAAAGTGAGTCACTGATAGCAGGGAAGTGATAGCTCCCTATTCAAATTCCACCCATCCCAGTGTTTCAAAACTGCTACAACCACACAGGGTGGTTCACATCCGATTACACAGAATCAGGATCCCACCTTGCAGACGCTAACTGATATTTTAAAAAGAACCTCAATATTCCATGTCTTTGCATGGAATCCAAGTTCACAACCTAAGGTCACAGCTTTACATCATGCTGGCTGCTGTTGAAAGACAAATCCTACTTTCTTTTTCCCCACGGTACATACTCTCACCCTCAGTCTTGCAAGGGATTATGTAGTCTTCTGTCTCAGGTCAGCAATCCAAACCAATGGAAAACTTGCTTTTATTTTTGAAAGCAACTTTTCCATTAAGTCAGCAAACCGACCCAACTTGCCCACAGTCACAGAGCTGCCAGAGCAAACACAAACAACGGAAGCACATGGCTGGCCCACGGAGAACAGCATCTCATTTCATTGGAAGCCACAACTTCGAATGAACTCAGTGTAACATGAAACCTGCACCCTGAATTTTCTACCTTGCTGTTTCCTAGCTCTGTCCTGTGACAGACAAAATATGGGACATCAGCTCCAGACATCTGTGAAGAAATAGGTGATCATACATGGTTGATTCCTCTTCCACCCACCTGAGAAAACGTAATACATTAAGTATTTAAGGACATCAGGCCAATCTTGTCCTGGGCTGCAACAAAAGAAGTGTGGCCAGCAGGTCAAGGGAAGGGATTCTGCCCCTCTATTCCTCTTCTGTGAGACCTCATCTGGAGTATTGTGTCCAGTTCTGGAATCCTCAACCTAAGAAGGCGATGAAACTGTTGGAACAGGCCCAGAGGAGGCTACAAAGGGCCGGAGCACCTCCCATACGAGGCCAGGTTGAGAGAGTTGGGGTTGTTCAGCCTGGATGAGAAGAGAAAGCTCCAAGGAGACATTACAGCAACCTTCCAGTACCTGAACAGGCTACAGGAAAGCTGGGGAGGGACTGTTACAAAGGCTTGGAGTGATAGGACTAGGAAAAACGGGTATAAACTGGAGAGGTACAGATTTGGACTGCATAAGGAACAATTGCTTCACTATGAGAGCAGTGAGGCCCTGGCACAGGTTGCCCAAGGAAGCTGTGGCTGCCCCATCCCTGGACACGTTCAAGACAAGGTTGGATGGGACCTTGGGCAGCCTGATCCAGTGGGAGGTGTCCCTGTCCATGGCAGAGGGGTTGGAACTGTATGATCTTTAAGGTCCCTTCCCACCTAAACCCTCCAATGACTCTATGATAATGATTCTACTTTGCTACAACAGTTTTCATATCTAAGCAGTTACAGAAGTTGGCACAAAGTTCATACTGGAGAAGCAGAAGAACAATCTATCCAGAGAGCAATTGATCACAAGACATTTCTGATAAAACTGGGATTGTTTAGCCTATAGACCAGGAGACCTAGGGGAGACCTCATCACTCTCTAAGGCTCCCCAAAAGAAGGCTGTAGCGAGGTGGGTGATGGTCTCTTCTCCAAGTAACAAGCGATAGGATGAGAGAGAATAGCCTCAGGTTTGTGCAGGGGAGGTTTAGATTGGGCATTAGGAAAAATCTCTTTACCAAAAGACTGGTGAAGCACTGGAAGAGGCTGCCCAGGGCAGTGGAGGAGGGGCTCAAAGATGTGTTAATTAGCTGCTTAATGATATAGCTTAAGCAGGCAGAGTGGTGTCAGGCTTGATGATCTTAGAAGTCTTTTCCAACCTCAGTGGTTTCATGATTCTATGATTCCAAACCTGGTCCACACATTGCAAAACCTGCATCTTACCTTCTCATAGAAGATTAAACTCAGCAAAAGCAAAATTCACCCTAGCTCTTAACTAGTATTATTAGGGCCATGAGAAGTTCTTAACAGCCTTTGATGGAAGCCAAGGCTTAAGTACAGTAGGTTTGTCAATACCTGCCATCCCATTGCAAATTAGGGAGGTTTTGTGATTTCCAAACACTTCTTCCAAAACTTAATATTAAATGAGCAGAAAAGGATTCCTTAAAACACAGGCAGACAGAACATCCGTCCGTCCATTCTTTAGAAATAAGAATAACTTAAACCCTGCAGGCTAAAAATAGAAACCTAACCAAAACTAGGGAGGGGGTCTGTTTCATTCCATTTTAAAGAACAGGCTCTTACCCTTGCATAGCCAGGTTAGGATTTTGGAAGATTAAAAGTGCTTGAAAAGGAGAGTCTTTGCTTCTACAAATTAGACCTTTTCAGTGCCTCAGGACTACCTCCAATATCTAAGTAATACATCATTTTCTGCTAGAAGAGAGTTGGATTTGAAAGGTTCCAGTAATTCATATTAAGTTCCTTATACTAGTCCCCCTTTCTCCTGTGCCCAATAGCTTGAATATTAGCAGGATAAGCAGAAAAACTGTTTTATACCATCACCTATTAATTTTTTACATTTATTTTTTACTTCTATGTTTGTATCTTATGCTAATCCTTAAGAGAAAATTTGGAAGTTAAGGATTCAGTCAGTAGTTAGCAACTCCTGTGAGGCAGCCAGCTCTTCAGTTAACACTTTCTATTAAACTAATCTGGCTCCTGGTCTGTCCAGTTTGAGTTAAGGGATAATTTAAACTCAGGTTGGCCTCTTCAAAACCGAACAAAGGGTAAATGGGTGAAGACGGTAGTTTGGGGCAGTTTCTGAAAGCCGGGTTAGATATTCAGCCAGTCTGCTGGATACAGCCTGATGCACCGTTTGCCAAGCACACCAGCTTCGGCAACTCCAAACTGGGGCACTCTCGCAAGTAAAGAAGGAACCTCAAGCTGCAGCAGATGCTCATTGTGCAGATGGATAACTCTGCTGCAGAATATTAAAGCTCTTTTTTTTAAAAAATGCAGTTTCTAAAGTTGAAAAGAACTCTTAAGATTAGAGATAAACCAGTCAACCTGACCAGAAAGTCTGATTTGGGGTCTAATTCTAAAGGACAACAGTCTTTAACGCACATGCAAGTTCTACACAAGCTTTTTAAATGGCTTTCACATTAATTTTTCCTCTGCATCGCTGACAATACAATACTCTCTGAATTTAAAATATGCATTTCATTTCCACTACAATGGATTTATCTTTCTAGCAGATGCTGTTCAGAATATCTAGTGACTATAACACGTCTTGATCCAAAGCGAAGACTAAGTGTGTACCAATACCCTTATTTTTTCCCCGTCTTTCTCCAGCAAGAGTGGGTTTTTGCATATCTAGCTCGCATCACCATCCACATCCTATGTTTGGAGCCATGTGTGGGAGAGCCTTAAAGTTCAAATACCAGGCACCAAGACGAAGTGTCAACATCTCTGTATATTCTAAAGCCACACTGATCACTGAACAGCGTTTCTGACCTCCAGGTCAAGATTTCTCAGCGTATCACATTTCCTTCTTTGGAGGAATGGCTTATTTAGAAAACGGCAGAAATATTCCTCCTGGGGAAAAAAATCAAGGTGGTTGTTTGAAAAGCACAAGCTGACACAGGTTACCTGAGCGTCAGGGCAAGAATTTCAGCAGTTTGATGTAATTTTTCCCAAGCAGATGAAGGAAAAACACCAAGCATTTGTAATAATAATTGCACAAACAGTGCAATGAGCTGTTGTCTGCTTGACCTTTGAAAACCTCCCCTTCAAAAATGGAACAATTGAAGTCCAATGTAGGTATTAGTGTAGTATATCTCATATTTCTAGGATATCCTACTTGCACTGAGCATTCCAACAGGTTTCAACAATTCTGCGTTCACTGTAGTGCCAGAAAACCTAAAACAAGGTTTCAAAGATTTCATCAGAATGCAGCTGCCTGCATACAAACCCCTCAGTCTTGCTCAGAGACTGACTTTAGTTTTGTTATTTTACTCTCAATCATTTTTCTTCCAAACCCTCCCTTCTTTTCTTACACAAGTCATGGTTGTTTCGCCTATCACCTGCACATACCTAGTCACAGAACCACCAAGGCAGAAAAGACCTCTAAGCTCAGCAAGTCCAACCATCAGCCCAACTCCACTGTGCCTACTAAACTGTGTCCCAAAGTGCCACAGGTATACACTTCTTGAACCCCTCCAGGGATGGACACTCCACCACTTCCATGGGTAGCTTCTTTCAATGCTTCGACACTGTCAGTAAAGAAATTTTTCCTAATATCCAATCTAAACCCCACCCCTGGCACAACTTGAGGTCATTTCCTCTTATCCTATCGCTCGTTGGAAGAAGAGACCAGGACAAATGTTGCTACAACCTCCATTCAGGAGCTGGAGAAAGCAATGAGGTCTCCCTTCGGCGTCCTCTTCCCCAGGCTAAACAACCTCAGTTCCCTCAGACGCTCCTCATTAAGACTCATGTTCCTGGTCTCTACTATTACATACTGTCCAGAAAATGGAGTATCTGTTCTTTACGAAATTAAAAACCCCTTACAATTTTAGGAAAAGCAGCTTGCCTTTTTCTTGGCAATTTTGAGGTTTTCTGAGGGGTTTAATTGCATTTGCTAGCAGCTATTTGATGCTCCTATGATAATTAAGCTTTGTTTAATATTAGTTTAACAAACCCTCTTCAACAGAGTGAAAGAGCAAAAAAAAAAAAAAGTTAAATGAATCAAGTTCTTGTTCTGAAAGTTCAAAGCTACTTTAAAAAAAAAAGAATCCGATCAAAATCAGCTCTAGATCAGAATTAAATTAGCTTCCATCAAGAATTTAACATCTGGATTTCAATTAAGTTTCGAGTTAATTGTTAGCTGTCTTAACCCATCAAGGAGTTAAAAAAAAAAAAAAAGAAAAAAAAGGGAGATCAGGCTTTGATGCCAGTCTGGAAGTTGCTGAGCTATTAATCAGTGGTTATCAGTTTGCCTTAGATGACTAAAACTCATTAATATAAACGAGAAGCCTGAAAGGATCGCATTAGTGTGCCATCAAGTCCATCATTTACAACACCGAAGAAGCTAAAATAGTAAAGCTATCACACACTGCACTGAAGGATAATTTGGCATCATTAATTTTATTCTGCCATTTGCCAAACATTATTGGGAGTGATAGGGGCTTGTAAGTCTGAGTTCCAGTAGCTTTTGCCCACATCTCCTTTATTTAGCCCTCAGAGTTCTGGCACTTAATAAATGAAATTAAATGCCTGGGCTGACAGTTGGGCTTGATGATTCTAGAGGTCTCTTCCAACCTCAACGATTCCATGATTCCATGAAATAGCACCAAAAGCATCCAAACCTTTTAATAACTGGAATTTTGGCTTGCCACCCACCTCCATTCCCCTCCTGCTCATCTCCAGAGGCCAAACTACTCTGTATTTAAGCTTCTCATCCATCCAGCTAAACGTGCTTTTCCCTAAGGTGATTAGAAACTAAGAGAGCTCTGGAGTTGTCAGCGGAGATGCCGAGGCTCCTGGCAGAGATGACAGAAGCCGTTTAGCCAAAGGAAGGTTTTACGTTTCCTTTGATTTTAGTGGATATACACTTCATAAAAGCAGAGTGCTGTGGCAGTTCTTTCCAAAGCTTGTTTTTTATTTCTATTGCTTTTCTATTTTTATTGCTTTTTTATTTTCTATTGCTTTTCAGGGTAACATCTTTCCTCTCATCACCTTCATTACGTGCAATGCACTCGTTCTCAGATAAAGGGCTGTGCACTGTTGGCCACTTATGAAGCTGCACACAACTCAGCCAAAGCCAAATCTAATTCTGTTCACTGGCCAATTTTGCTAATTTTTAAAGGGGCTCTGACACTGTTGGCACATAAGGAACATTATGAAATGGAAACAGTTTCTCCTTTGCTGGTTAAAAATTTGAATCCTACTCTAATTTTCAGTTTCTCGGTTCAAAAAATAAGAATTAATTCTGGAAAAATAGAGAAAAACCCCAATATATTCCTAGTCATCTAGTGAATAATGCACTAGATAACACAAAAGCAGTAAAATCATTTCTCTCTCTTGGTTAGACGTGCACCCAGTAGGTGTCTATGGCTGGTGGTGAACAACACAGCACTTTCTTCTCAGCCTCCCTACCTCTGGGTCCCTGCCTTTGAGTAAGAGCTCAGGATTTACTCACTTCATCAATAAAAAAGTAATGAAGAGTAATCCATAAAAATGAAATATAACTATGACTAATTTAAATATTCAGGTCCAACCTACCTCTGATTTCAGGCTTGCAAACATTTAGTTAGATCAGAGAGAGCAGTTCTTAGTTAAATTCATGCGGGGAGGTGCCTGTCCTAGTTAAGTTTTGTTCCTGGTCACTTTAATTTGCTTAAAAGTATAAGCAAAGCTGAAAGAAATAAGGTGTTTCAATTCCAGAGGTAGATAACCGTACACTGGATCAAGATTATGATTACTTATTCCCACTTGAGATCCACACTCGACCTAAAACCGAATTAACCTTCAACTGTAGCAAGATTCCCTTGGATTTGAAAGGCTCCACTAACGTCAAGGAATCATTCCTGATTTGAGCCACTGCTGAGGAAGAACAATTTATACCTATGCTTTCTAAAGAGATGTCATTCACCACATGGAAGGAAAGCATTCATCTTTTGGGTTTTGTTCCTCCACAGATAATCCCTTTAGCCTTCGGGTTGACATACTTTATAGAAATTCAAAATAACCAACCGCCAGACTTATTTCATACTGCAGCCTTTTATGAAGCTCTTCAAAGCGCATTCTTATTCCAAAGAGATAAGAGAGTTCTTTTGTCACACTGACAGACAGAGTTTATTATCCTTTAATGGAAACTTCATCATCTGTGGCAGTTTTGAACCTAAGGAGGTTGCGCTATTGGACACAACCGACAATTCAAATAGTTGTTTCCCCTGATCCTGAGATACTGAGATGATAGAAGACATTTGCTCTTTTAGCACATGCAACTTTCAGCACAAAACCAAACAAAATTGAGTCCTCATTCAAAAACTTTAGACCCTCCCTTTTTTTAAATAAAATGGCAAATTAAGGGCTTTTCACAGTTACAGGTCCTGAAATTTAGTACCATTGGTTGTGCTTCACACACTGAGAAATAATGATCTGCAAGCTGAGAAAGAACTATGTCTAAAATGGAAGGATCTCTAGGGTATGGTTTAAAGCCTGGAGCTGATGGAAAAACATCTCTCCAAGTTAAAATTAACCTTTGTGAATATTACTTTTAAGCCTCAGGTCAATGTTTTCCATGTAAAAAATTACTTTTCACTCTGAATCAGCTTCTGAAATGTGCCTTATTTTCTACCCCACTGTGATTAACCAGGGGAGCCTCCCTGCATTTGCAAGCTCAGGAGCCTTTGGGAAGCAGACATCAGTTTGTCGACACCATAGGATCATAGAATGTCCTGAGTTGGAAGGGGCCCACAGGGATCTTTGAGTCCAACTCCTGTCCCTGCATAGGACAGTCCCAAAACTCACACCATCTGTCCGAGAGAGTTGCCCAAACACTTCTTGAATATAGTCAGGACTGATGCTGTGACTGCTTCCCTGGGGAGCTGTTCCAGTGCTCCACCACCCTTCCAAGTGAAGAACCTTTTCCTAACATCTAACATAAACCAATTCAGTGCTGTAAGATCTTGGGCAGCTAATGATATGAGTCAGCTTAGACAGGACATTTTTTTCTCTGTGTGCTTTCAAAACTTTCAAGGAACAGTAAGTTTCTCTTTCTTTAACATACATATGCTCAACAGCAATAGAAATTTTACTCTAATTTCTTTTCGGTGCATCAGGTTACAACTCTATCAACTGAAAGGATTAATCATTACGTTTCTCCTTGTAATGCAAGGAGACTGTCCTGGGAGATCCCTGCTTGTCGCTTTACAGACTCCAACAGATACACTTCCCACTGGATCAGGTTACTCCAAGCTCCATCCAACCCGGCCTTGAACACCTCCGGGGATGGGGCTTCCACAGCTTCTCCAGATAACCTGGTTGGGGCCACACCACCCTTACAGGAAAATAAATTCTTCCTAAGATCTCATCTCAATCTCCACTCTTTCAGTTTAAAACTACTCCTCCTCATCCTACCTCCATACTCCCTGATAAGAAGCCCCTCCCCAGCTTTCCTGCAGCCCCCTTCAAGTACTAGAAGCTGCTCTAAGGTGCGCTAGAGTAGGATTAAGCCCTGGACATACCATATAAGCAAGCAGGTTTTGGCACATAGGGATAAGTTGGGAGCATGTAAACACAAAAATTTGAAAAATGGAAGTCTCGAAAGCAAGAGCTTTTGAAAGAAGCCGTCTGCACTCCTAACACAGCCGAGCAAGCAAGCAGGGTCAATGCACAAAGCGTAGCAGTTTAGTGGAAATATGGACATTTAAGTTTGGTCTAAAATTCAAATTACATCCAGAGCTAAGTTTACTACTGGGACACACAATTACAGTCTTAGTCAACAGACGAAATCCAGGTTGGGACATGTGATATACTGGAGTAAGGAGTACAACAGACTAAAGCGATACATACTTCCTTGTAGGAGGAAACAATAAAGATACAGACAGAGATATTCCAAATATCAGTCATTTCAAGTGTCCTATTTTTAACAAGTGAAAGAGTCACAATAAAATTCCACTACAACATTCCCCTGTGGTGTCAGAGAACATGATGCCTCCCACAGCTACATCAGACCTGCCAAACACATCAACTCAGCATGTATTCAAGTCAAGAGACGGCATTCAGAAATTGCTTAACATGATGTGCCTCAAATTCATCTACTCTGGTCCTGTCAATATAAGCCTGTTTGGAGTATAAACCTGTTCTGGAAACCTACCTGATAATACAAAATGACAGCACCTATTTTAAATGCAATCGTTATTTGAAAGGTGCTCATTATTGCTAAACGATTCCTCTTTGATAAAGCCAGTACCTTCAACAAACACTGGCATTCAACACTTCCAGTAGGGAACAGTTCTCTAAACTGCTAATTAATGTGATAATGCAACTGCTCCCCTCAGATATGCTGTAATTAAATTTAGGGGCTATTAGGAATAAGCTCTACTATCTGTATCAGTGGAGAGGAAAGTGCTTTATTTGGACAGGGAAGGGGATTTATCCAGAGGGGAAACCCTGTATCAGGGGATTGCTTTCTGAGAACTTGAACCCAATTTGTTTATGCTGATGGTGGGTTATTCCCTGTCACGCTTAATGGGAAGTCCGTCAAGCTTTATTTGCAGGAGTTTGTTTGCAAATCCCCTTTTTTTTTTTTTCTGTAAAGCATTTGTGTCACTGGTCCCCCTCCAGCATGAATAAGTGATGCAATTTTACAAATTTTGTAATTAAAAGACCTACTGGAGTTACTATAGTAACAGGGGCCTTTGGAAATCAATTGAATAAAACAAAAAAATGAGGTTGATTGGTTGGCTTTGATGTTTCTCTTTGTTCAGTGGCATTAAGAATATTCTGAAAGATAATATTTTCTTCCTCAGCTTCTGAGTTCAGTCTTAATCCAGGGCTTACGCTGTGCAAGCATCAGTGCTGCGGTATAGCTGTAGACAACTTTGGGTGCTGTCTTCTTCCTGGGGTCAGTCCTATCAAATGCAGAGTAGTTCCACTTGTACAGCTTTAAAACAGCCTCACTGAATTTTTGCCACTCCTTATTTAGCATTGAAATCCTCACATGGAAAACATTCTCAACAAGAACACATATTTTAGCAAGTATTCCTCTGAAAATAAAACCCAAGTCAAGTAGCAAGAACAAAACGCAGTGCTCATTGATTTCAAAGCAAGGTTTGACTGGATGGTGCAATTAAACGGTTTCATTCCAAGCGTTCTATTTAGTTTTGGTTCCACAAGCACCTGACTCCGAGTTTCATTTTGAAGAGTGTTTCTACTTGAAAAATTACACTGAAGCCACGCTAACCTCTTGCTCAACAGCTCTGCTTCTTCTCACGCTGGGTACAGAGCCGGATGGCTGGTTCTTAGGGCATGGATCAAGCCTTTCTTGCTTTTCTGTTCAAGAACCAATGCAAAGGAGCCGGTGTTTATGCTAATTATTGTATTTTAACTATGCTGACAGACAACATAAGTCCTTGTATGCTAACATGATGGTATGTCACCTAGAATGACTCCTCCAGCACTGAAAAGGGTGTATCTGTGTAAGTCACTTTGTCTCACTACAAATCAAGGAATGATTTGGGTTGGAAGGGACCTTAAAGACCATCCTCCTCAGTTCCAACCCCCTCAGACCACAAGAGTCTGGATCACAGGCACATGAGAAGGATGAGATTACCTTTACCAAGCTCTATCCCCTTATGCCTAAACACAGGTGTTGCTTGCTTTGGGATAAAAACCCATCAACAGCATAACCACAACACGAGGCAGTTGCCACCCACATTGGAAGGGTTTAATTTGCACTCCAGAACCTTTCTTAGGAAAGGATGAACGCAGTTCAGTTCTTGGAGCCAATACACAGAGCCAAGCTTGGACTCTGTTGCAAGAAGCCACCTACAACGCGGTTTCAGTTTGCAGTGTTGAAAATGAAACTCCCCCCCTCCATAAGAGATAATTACCTCTCATTAAGCACTCCATGTTATTTACTGGCATCTGCTTGGGGAAAAAAACCCTATTTTATGAATAATTGTCTCGTTCCCTTGCAGAAGTAAGATGAAACTATGAATGCAAGTGTCAAAATATTGTTCCTACCCAAAGATATGGAAAGGTTTGCACATCTCTAGTGTAACCACTGCCCTGTGGTGGTGGCCCAACTTGGTCTTCATCATCAATAACGTCTACCCTATGAGATGGGACCACTCCAGGGCCTCCCTACAGTCTTATTTTGCCAGCTGTGCAGCTGTAACTCTACCGGAAACTCCCGTTTTCCTTAGAAAAAAAAAAAAAAACTTAGGTGCCCAGGCAACCAGGCAGACTGGGGAGGAGGTGGAGAGATGTGCACTCAAGTCCCATCCTGCCTTGTGGTAGGAACATCAGGAAGGTGTTAGACCAGATCTGCAAGGCTCACTGAAGAGTAAATCCACCCCACAGTTTATGCATAACCAGCAAGATCAACAATTTAAGGTGATAGAGGAACATGATCCTCCAGCAAAATTCACTGCAAGACCTCTAATCATAATAATTTCTTAAAATAAATGGTTAACACCCTAAGCCTAGCATAACCTTTGTCCGTAAGTCTCAAGCAGATTACCCTCTAGTAAATGCTCACTATCAGAAGGAATTTCAGGAAGACAGCACCCCTTTTCTTGTTTGGGGATACAATGAAAGGCAGAAGGTGCTTTGCTATGCTGTGCCCCCCCACCTCCACCGTTTGTGGGCTGCAAGAATTTGCAGACCTGGGGTGACTGTAGGAGCTCTGTTTCGCTCCAATCACTTACCAGTTGCTTTGCGTTTTCCTTTTTTATTTGACATTTGCAATATATTCCTGCTTTAGTAAGGTGCTACAAAGCTTGTTCAATACTTGCAAAACACCAACAAAAACGGTGCTTTATAAAAATCACAAGCTATTTATTGTAACAACAGTAAGCTTTATAGCTCCTGGCTTGAGTCCTTGCAATATTTTGTAAGCAGGGTGTGAAGCAGAAGCCGTATACCGAAACTCTTGCATGTCATCTTCTTCACAAGAGCTTCTCCACTTCTTATTTTACTGCCTACAATGCTTAGCGATCTGCACAAACACATAGGGAACTAATACAGCTTTTCAGAGTAGCTGAAAGGGAAAAGGAAGAGCGTTTCCTCATGCGTATGGTATGCCCTAATTCCACTCAGCTGTATAATACTTAAACCAGAAGGATGACAAGTTTTCTGACGTACTCAACAAGAGTCATCCTGAATGAAGTACAAACCGAATCCAAAAATAGATGACTACGTGCTTCAGAAAGAAAGAGAAAGAGACCTTCCCATCATTTGCAATAAGGAAACCACCTTAGCTTATCATAAAGCAGAAGTCTGCTGGGCTGAGCAAACGTCACCAGACGGGAATGGGTAGGTTGCTGCCGGATGGAATCTATGGTGAGCTGCACAAACGTGTTTCTGTAATGAGTACCCACAGTGGTTTGGTTTTCTACAATATGGAAGTGTTACTCAAATGTGGGTAATGAGAACTGTTCCCTAAAATATTTTGTCATGATACATTAAATTTATTTCTGATAGAACGGAACCAAGTGCATCCTGCATTCCATAATCATAGAGTCATGTGACAGAATCATGGAGTGGAGTGGATTGGAAGGGAACTTAAAGCCCATCCAGCACCTGAAGGGGCTACAAGAAAGCTGGGGAGGGGCTGCTTACAAAGGCTTGGAAGGACAGGACTAGGGGCAATGGGTATAAACTGGAGAGAGTCAGATTTATACTAGGCATAAAGAGGAATTTTTTCACTATGAGGAAACTGGCCCAGGTTGCCCAGGGAAGTTGTGGCTGCCCCATCCCTGGAGGTGTTCAAGGCCAGGTTGGATGGGGCTTGGAGCAGCCTGATCTGGTGAGAGGTGTCCCTGCCCACGACAGGGGGGTTGAAACTGGATGATCTTTAAGGTCCCTTCCAACCCAAACTATTCTATGATTCTATGAAATTATGTCAAACCTTACTAGAAAAAAAAAGGTGAATCCAATATGAGCAAAACTATCCCTTAAAGTGTTTTTATTTTCATAAAGGGATCTGCTTTCCTTTCCTTTTTTTTTCCAAAAAGGATCAGCTTATCTTTCCCAACAGAATGGCCCTAGTAGTGAACACAGGTCCCATGTTTTCAAGCCTCGGCTATAGCTTCACCACAGCCTTGCAAACACTATTACACTTATGAATTATGTGGCCAAACCCAGAGAGACCTGCAAACATTTTGATTGCATCCAATGATTAGGTATTACCAACTGGCCATTTGGGTGGCATAAAAACAGGAAGAGTATCTTATTCTTCATTTAGAGAGCAGGAGACAGCCCGAGTCCCCTCTCTCATCTCAGTGCTCTTCATGGGATGCTAGTACAAACTCACTATGGTGAGTACAGGATACTAAGGAGATAGCACTGCACTGGAACACTAGAGTCTTTCAGTGCTGGGTTCCCTGCTGTTTACTTTTAATAATTCTCATTCTTAGTCATTCTTCCCTTTTCTGGGTAAGGAATATGAAGAAGGGGAAGAAGTTTGAGCAAAATTTTTTTTTTTTTTTTTCAATCTCTACGCTCCTTGCATTCACACACCAGGTCTTCCACAACAAGGAAGAGCAAACCTTATTCTTAGAACTCCTCAAGTATCTGTGCTTTATTTATTATACGTGTATGCATTTTTGTGTGTTTAATAAGCATAAATTTAAAGTTAAGCTGCTGTTAGTAGACTGCTACCAATACCAGTTAAACAGGTTTCTCACACTGCATCATAATATGCTTTCCTACTGAAACTATTTAAAGCACATTTTATTAGCAATTTCTTGTTATTTATGATAAAACTGTAAAGATGAAACCCCTTCTTTTCAAAGTCTCAGCTGAAGTACACAACCAGACTCATAAGCTCTTCTGATCAAGAACAGCTGAGGTGCAAAGAAAAAAAAAATCACAACAGAATGAAAGAGAAAAGTGCCAAGGGAGATCAAAGAAATGAGCGAACAAGCCTGGAAAGACCTATTTAACTAGGAATCCAAACAGCAACTCGGACAAATAACAAGAGATCCCAGTGCAATCCAAACACAACATGCTTTCATCCCAAGTGCATTTTCACTATTACCAGTATTCCTAAAGCCTTGGGGGTGGAGAGGGGATATTCCAGCCACAGTCAGGGATTCAGAGACCTTTAAAAGCAACTGGTTACATTCCCATATTCAGGAAACGATGCTCATATACCAGTTGGCCAGGTTAGCCACCTCCTGCTCTGACCCCAAGTCACTGACTTCTATTTGCAACCAAAATGTTTTAATTTAAGTGCACAGGGCACAATAAAAGATTTTTTTTTCCCTTTGCAATCCAAAATTCAAGCCCCACTGTCTCTGCTTCATCGGTCATGTTTTGGGGAAGGCTGTTCTTTTTTCTGCTCACAGCTAAGAGGCCCTGGATACCCACGATGAGATGCTCCTGATGCTACAGAAGCTGTAAGCACACAGCATGCTGGCTAAAACCTAACAAATGCCCTCTCAGTCTTAATGCTCGCAAAGGGAAAGGAATTAGCAGCCAAGCTTAGTTCTGCAATGAGGAAGGTTTAATTAACAGGTTTCAGTAGAATGTAAAGGTGGTTTCTGTGTAATCCCTTTGCCAAAGCCTGGGATCCTGAGAGACTGGGAGAAGCCGGCTCTTTACATCTGGCTTTAAAAGCAACAAACCTGTACAAATCAGCACCTGAGGCTCTCGCATCACAAGGCATCCCACCAGCTAGATCCCAGGGTGCAGATGACTGCTCATACAGGGAGTTTGCAAGAGGCTGTATTGCTTTATAAAAAGATTTTACTAGCACACACTTCAGACGACTTGAAAACTCAGTAGTGGCTTCCTGAGTAATGTGGCTGGCCCAAACTCATACCAATAAAACTTTTACATTGGACCAAACTGCCACCCAGTATTTTAAGATCACATATTAGGCAGGGAAGCTGTTTTAGAGAGCTTGAAGTACTATATAGTTTTTCTACTTCCTCACATCTCGAGTGATTCTGTAACTGCTGGGAGCAAATGGCAACCAGCTGCACAGTTAGAAACACAAATGGGAACATTTTTGGGGTCATTTTTAGAGGGTCAGGGATGAAGTAGCCTCTGCAAGCCCTTTTCCACCAATACACTCTGCAGAAAACCAATGGCCCATTCCTGACTTGGCTTCTCTGAGCCCCTCACCAGAAGAAGGATGTTGAGACTCTGGAGCGAATCCAGAGAAGAGCAACGAAGCTGGTGAAGGGGCTGGAGAACAGGACTTATGAGGAGCTCAGGGTGTTAAGCCTGGAGAAGAGGAGGCTGAGGGGAGACCTCACTGCTCTTTCTGACTACCTGAAAATAAGTTGTGGAGAGGAGGGAGCTGGGCTCTTCTCCCAAGGGACAGGACAAGAGGGAATGGCCTCAAGCTCCGCCAGGGTAGGTTCAGGCTGGACATTAGGAAAAAAATTTTCACAGAAAGATTGGGCAGTGGCAGAGGCTGCCCAGGGAGGGCGTTGAGTCACCTTCCCTGGAGGGGTTTAAGGGATGGGTGGACAGGGTGCTAATGGGCATAGTTTAGTGTTTGATGGGAATGGTTGATCCTGTGGGTCTCTTCCAATCTGGTTATTCTATGAAATTTACAGTCTGAAACAAATTCCAGGTATGCACTTTTAAAGAAGTAGAGCTGGATCCAGTGGCATGTGAGCGAGCGAACAAGCAGTCCTAGCCCTCCTCAACTTCTGAATCCTTGTGTGCAAGAATGGGCTGTGCTGGGCACATTTGCAGAGCGGAACAAGTGAGCTACCCACAAAAGACAGCAAAGTGCACTTGCAGCCAAGAAAACCAACCATACCTTGGGCTGCATTAGAAGACCTGTGACCAGCAGGGAAAGGGAGGGCATTCTCCACCTTTACCCTGCTCCGGTGAGACCTCATCTGGAGCCCTACATTCAGTTCTGAAGTTCTCCGCACAGGAAGGATGTGGGTCGATTAAGAGTGGGTACAGAGGAGACCAACAAAGATGATCTGAGGGTTGGAGCACCTCCCCAGGGAGGAAAGGCTGAAGAGAGTTGGGTTGTTCAGCCTGGAGAAGAGAAGGCTCCAGGGAGACCTTATAGCAACCTTCCAGTACTTAAAGGGGCTCCAGGGAAGCTGGGGAGGGGCTCCTTATGAGGGATTGCAGGGATAGGAACAATTTGAAGCTGAATGAGGGAAGATTTAGATAAAATCTCAGTAATAAATATCTTCCTGGGAGGGTGGGGAGGCAGTGGCATAGATTGCCCAGAGAAGTGGTGGCTGCTCCATCCCTGGAGATGTTGAAGATCAGGTTGGATGGGGTTTGGAGCAACCTGACCCAGTGGGAGGTGTCCATGCCCATGGCAGAGGGTGGAACTATATAGGGTTTGAGGTGCCCTCCAACCTAACCCATTCTATCACTCTACAGAAAGATGATGTTTTACTTGGGAAAGCTGAATAAGAAAGTGCTGAAGAGGCTTCGTTTCTGTGAGAGTGTGTTTAAGAGTCCCCTCTGGATAATCTGCATGTAAATGAGTTAACATTAGTTACAAGTATCTCTGGAAACTGAAAGCAGCTACACATTCTGAAAGTTAAGTAAAAACAGAACCACGGGAGAGAACCCCTAATTACCACATAGCGAGGGCACTGATTAAAACCATCAGGGCTGGGATCCTGTGTTTCACTAAATAAATACACCAAGTTCAGCCTTATTGTTATTTTAGCTGATGAAGGAAAAATAAAGTCTACCTCCGCATGCATGAAATTACCTAAATTCAAAGGTTCACTGGCAACAGACTTCGAAGAGTGCAGGATTTTTGCCCTAATGTTTGTATTTAAGTAGCTCACTACGGTTACTTTGGTTAATGTAAAATACTGGAGCACAGTTAACCTCCGGCATTTTAACATTCTATACAGAGTCATTTCTTTGGCTTTCACATGGCAGCATGTAACTAATAAACACAATATTAGAATACCATTTTAATCTTTTTTTTTTGAACTAAAAACACAGAATCTGAGAGCATTTGGGTATAACAGACACGACCACTTCATTTATTCTCTAGCTTATAGGGGGGGTTTGCTGCTTTCTGGCTACTGCATTGAGTATTCAAACCTGACTGCCAAGAACTTGAGCAAACAGCCTTAGTGAGGTCATTTCTGGGTAGCAATTTCACAGAGGGTTTACTTCAATTAGAGACAGACAGACATGAATTTGTATGTAGGGAGCAAGTTCCCTCTTGCTACTAGCACACACAGGGAGACACCATTCAAGATATTCATTTAGAGACACTATTCAAGGTGGAACAACAGCATTTTCTGGGATAAGCCAATAATTGGAACCTATACCAGCTTGGGAAATCATAGAATTCTAGAATGGGTTGGAAGAGACCTCAAAAGCCATCCTTGCCATGGGTAGGGACACCTCCCAACTGGACTCCAAGCCCCATCCAATCTGGCCTTGAAGCCCTCCAGGGCTGGGGCAGCCACTAGATCTCTGGGCAACCTGTGCCAGGGCCTCACCACCCTCACAGGAAAACATCTCTTCCCCAAGATCTCATCTAAATCCACCCTCTCCCACCTTAAAATAAAACTTCAGTCAGGATTATCTCTGCTGACACATGCAGAGTTTGTAGGGATTTGAAAAAGATGCTCCTAGCCTCTTGTTCCACCTGTACTGCCAGCTTCCGAGGGCACCCTGCATCCTGGACCGATTCTGCTGGCTACGGGGATCCAGCCTCTTTCAGCAACTTTTCAGCATAATCTCCATATTTTCATGGAAAAGGAAGCAACAAGTCTGATCCATTATTTTTACTAATCGTTTTAAGAACTCAAGTTTTGTTAAGAGCTTTGTTTGAGAGCTGAACAAGGTTAATACAAAGGAACTTAAGAGTCCTGGTCTCCACCCTTCTTATTCTTTATAACCTAGACACAATATAAACAAAAGATGAAAGAAAAGGGAAGAAAAGCGGTGTGTGTGCACACTGAAACTCATACAGTCCCCAGCTTTGTTATTTTAATTGGTATAAAATTCTCTTCAACTGCTTTACCTATACCTTATTAGTCTTAATTTCTGCAGGTGACATCCCTGTTTTAAGGATTACGTTAAAGTAAAGGCATAATCCATAATTTAACATAAATTTTAAGAATTATGTTAAAGACACGTAAAGACATGTTTTCCTGGGCAGCTGGTGGTTAGAACCACATTTTCCAAAGCAATATTGAATGATTCTTTGGTTTGTGAACACTCCACAACCTAATGAAGTAGAGAAACAAAAATATTTGCTTCTGCATTCTCCCCTTGAATAGAGCAGAGTGACTCAATTTTTCAAGTCTGCGTTCATATAAGTGACTGCAACTTCATCAAGAACGACAACAAATCCTCTTCTGCAACCTGCTATCCCCAACCAACAGATCCTGCCTTCCCATCGTCCCCAACTTCAAACGATCAGGCAAGTTGTGCCTTCAACACTGGTTGGAAGGGACAGGAAAGGAGTGGGGGGAACAGGGGAAAACACACTTGAAACTTGAAACCAGCAGCAGAGCTCAGGGCCAGACCAAACTCTGGATTTTGACAAGCTGCCTGGACAGTGGAAATAGCAGTGTATTCTCAAGCTACAGCATTAGCACCAAAGCTCTAAGAGAACTCCACTAGAAAAGTTTAAAGAAGCACTCACCAACCACACAGAAGACTTCAGGGATTTTTTGTTGGTTTATTTTTGTTTGGAGTCTGGTTTGTTGGGTATTTTTTTTCGGTTGGGTTTTTTCCTAGTTTTTAAAAAACATTAGAAATAGTTTTGACTTTACGAATGGCTAAAAGGGAACTCAAGGATCACAGCTTGTGGTAGCAAGAAGCTCACTCTCTAGTTATGAAGTCATTTCTCTTCAGAGGACCCCTAGAGCCAGTGAAGTCTCAGTTTCGTGCTCTGGCAGAAAGAAAAGTCTGCATTTGAAACTTCTTTTCCCATATTTCACAAAGGCACCATCTGGTTCACTACAGTCTGTCAAGCCTAGGACTTCAGCAACACCAGGACACGTCCTTCTACAGCAGGGAGTGCAACAGCGGCTGCAAGTGGGAAGCCTGGACCTCATCAGCTCGGGCTCAGTCTTGCCTTTCCACAGGGCTGTCACAGGACACTTCATCCTCCTACGCTTGTTTCTGTCCAACTCCGCAGCAAGTTCTTGAGCCCAAAGATGATGCCTAATAAAGTGCTGGCACTTCCACAAGAGCACAGTGTCACAGAGAAGCCAAGTCTGCAGAAACCAGGCAGGAGTCAGAAGACCTGGGATTGCCACTCGCTTTGGAGAGAGCATCCTGTTTGCTGCTTTCTCCTTGCCACACTACAGCCTCTCCATCTCTGGAGAGATCTGGAGCTCTGCCACTGCTTCCCTGCACTCTGCCTGGGCAGAATTCAACAATTTCTAAACAGAAAAGCCTTTCCACACTCAACGCGAGACAGAGATGATGGTAGCTTGCATAATATACAGTACTATATATTATGTACACAGTGCTCATTATAAGAGAATGATAATGGATTTGAGAGCAGCTGTGAAGAGAAGGACTTAGGGGTTCTGGTGGATGAGCAGCATAACATGAAGAGAAGGCTGAGGGGAGACCTCATTGCTCTCTATAACTACCTGAAAGAAGGTTGTAGACAGGAGGGTGCTGGCCTCTTCTCCCAAGGGACAGGGGACACGACAAGAGGAAATGACCTCAAGCTCTGCCAGGGGAGGTTTAGGCTGAACATTAAGAAAAAAAATTTCACGGAAAGGGTCATTGGGCACTGGAACAGGCTGCCCGGGGAGGGGGTTGAGTCACCTTCCCTGCAGGTGTTTGGGGCACAGGTAGATGAGGTCCTGAGGGACACGGTTTAGTGTTTGATAGGAATGGTTGGACTCAATCTGGTGGGTCTCTTCCAACCTGGTTATTCTACGATTCTATGAAGCAGTAATGCGTGCTCACAGCCCAGAAACCACCTGTGTCCTGGGTTGCATCCAAAGCAGTAGGACCAGCAGGAATGGAGGGGATTCTGCCTCTCTGCTCCACTCTGAGACCCACCTGGAGCGCTGCGTCCAGCTCAGGAGTCCAGCTGTGGTTGGGAGACTGGACTAGATAACCTCCTGGAGCTCCTCCTAACCAACATTTCAGTCATTCTAATGTGACCAAGCAGTTCTGCAGTGCAGCCAAGACTTCCAGCTCCCAAAGCATTCATTTCTGTTCCTCCTCCCACCCTTTTCTGGGTCTAATTCGTAAACTCCAGTATTTCAGAATGAATGAATCAAAGACACTTGAAAAAACCCCAAACACTAAGCAGTGAATTTTAAGTCAATACAGCTTCCCCGATGTCAGTGAGGATGCTGACTGTAAGAAAGCATATATATATATATATATATATATATATATATATATAACACTAATGAGAAAAGCCTACAAGATATATCTATATGAAACACTTTATTCCTTTCTCTTTGCTTGTCATAAGCTGAGGAAAAGATAAGGGCAAAGAGAAAGAGGGAGGAAGTACATAATTCACTGCCCATAAAAATAAACGTGATTTTCATTAAAGGCCTGAACATTTTGAGCAGAACCAAATAGTTAAGCAATGCTTAATGCCTTCAACACCACTGCCTGCTCTGCCGGAACGTCATTCCCTGAGAGAGGCTGATTACTTGCATTAGGAAGTTGAGTTCAAATAATATCTCCCAAAGCAGCCTATTTGGGAAAAAAATTATCCGTGAGCAGCTGTGCGATTGCTGCACATCAGTTGTGGGGAAGCAGTGAAATAAGGTCAGATTCTGATCCATAACATAGAGACAATCTCTGTTGCAGACAGAACCCATCATAGGCTTAAAATAAGCTCCACAATTTGTAGGACAGATAACAGAATCTTAGAACAGTTTGGGTTGGAAGGGACCTTAAAGATCATCTAGTTCCAACCCTCTGCCATGGACAAAGACACCTCGCACTGGATCAGGTTGCTCAAAGCCTCATCCAACCTAGCCTTGAACCCCTCCAGGGATGGGGCAGCCACAACTTCCCTGGGCAACCTGTGCCTCACCATTCTCATAGTGAAGAAATTCCTTCTTATGTCTAGTCTAAATCACTCAATCTTTTTGAAAAGTCATCTATTGATCCCTTCCTCCATCTCAAATCTAATCTAGGTTTTAATGGTTGATCCATTTACTCACAGCACTCAAAAATCTCTGCAACATGTTAGCATGATTATAACTTTGTAAGCTCTTCTGATACCACTAGGACTACACAGGGAATACATAAAGAAAAAAAGAAAAAAAGAAAAAAAAAGACATACTAAGGAGCCTAAGAGCCTAAATGCAGAATAAGTTCTTTCGTAAAATAAATATTGGGATTTCTGAGGAGAGGGAAGATGGATAAGTTAGTTTATTTCTCTTTTTCCTCCTGCTGAAAAACTTGCAGTGAAGTGTTGGCAAGGACTGAAGAAGCAGCAGCCACTGTTCCAGGACAAAAGTTGCCGCGTAGGGACTATGGAACAAGATGAGAGTTCACAGTAGTTTACTTGTAGGTATTTACAGGGCTGCCTTCTACTCCTAAAAATGAGAGCCAATACTTCAACCAGAAGCCACTCTGGTTTTGTTCCCTATAAGTTATCTTGATACTTTTAACGCGTAGATTTGAATACTTAACATATTTCCTAGCAACCTGAAATGAACAATAGAGGCAAGAAGGTTTTGGTGTGTTTTTTTTTTTAACAAATAAATTAAGGTCAAACTAAAGTGATTAATGGGTTCTTTAAAGTGTTACTCTGGTTTTGTTCCAAAGTAAGCAGCTGCTTTATATGAACTGCTTTATTTCTCAGCACAAAAAGTGGAAGAAATCACTCCCACACGAGCCTTTTAAAGCTCATGTTGTTCATCACATCACAAGCACAAAAAGTAACCTGTTGTCCCTGAACAACACAAAGTGTCCTCAGATGAACCAGCCCTATACAATACATACTACATATTTTTTTACAGATATTCACTTAGCAACCTTCTTGAAAATAATTAAAACAGCCAGGTTAGGAATACAATGGATTCTTACTTCATACCTCTATTCAGACACAAAAGTCTGATTTGAGTTTGTCTATCAATCCTTAATTAACACAGACCAAATATAACTTTCCTGTTGCCTTCTAGAAATTGTTGTGGGTGACAGGCAAATCCAGCCATTGCAAGCTTCATCTACATTTTAATTGAGAAATACAATATCTCCCTCCAACACCTCTTCTGGTGAGGCAGTGGAATAGGCTGCTTCCAAAAGAATTGGCTGTCCCATCCCTGGAGATGTTCAAGACCAGGTTGGATGAGGCTTTGAGCAACTGGGAAGCGTCCCTGCCTATGGCTGGAAGGTGGAACTGGATGATATTTAAGGTCCTTTCCAACCCAAACCACTCTGTGGCTCTATACGTTGGCCCAAGGGACTTCAGAACAGAAGATCTCGCACCTCTAAGCAAAACATAGATTGAAAATACAAGCAACGGTAGCTTCTCACAATTGTGGAATATCGGAAGGAGCTATAACCCGCAACAGATTGTTCAAATCAGCTTTACTCAATCACTCCAGCACTTTGTCATGAACTCTCATCAGAGAAATAGTTGGCAGTGTTCACATGTAAATCAGCAGCAGCTTTTTGGATCACTTCTAATGTAGCATCAGCTCAGAGTTTTCAGCATTATGATGTTTCGCTAGAACGCTTTTCAGAAACACAATGCGCTGCTGAAGGCTCAGGCAGATGGCTTGGCTGAAGCAGTTCGCAATATGAAAACTGTCTCCAGTCACAATTTAAGATAATAAATAAAAATTAGCAAGGCTTTTTGAGGTTGTATTATCCAGAAAGAGCAGCAGTTGCTGTGCTGGAAGATACAGGGTCACAAAAGACTGCATCATTCGCTGATCCCAGCCCCAAGGTTAAATGCTACCTAAATTATTTGATTTCTAGACCGGATTAATTGGCAGCTCCAGTCTCATTCTTGGCAGATGCATCGCCATTGCATTCAGTAATTTTTGGCACTAAAATGCAGACCTCACCTTACTCCTGTCCACAGTTCCACTCTTCCATACAGCTGAAAAGCTACTACCACATACACAAATAAGGCAAGCAGGAAGCAGTTCTTCGAGCCAAATGAAAGCTATGGTTGGAAAACGCCTGGAGAACAAACCACCCTCTTGTACTGTTCCCGTCAGTCAGAATTAAAAGCCACAGATGGGCCCATGAGAAAAAGTTTTAGTTCAGGTTTTTGGCATGAGAAGTTTGCTGAGCTCCTACTCACCGTCCATAATGTGGCACTAGCATGACACTCAGTTGTTTTGTTGTTCTGTTGCAGTTAAGGAGCATCTTCTACAGAAAGATTACATTAGAAATTGATGGAAAAGTTATTCTCTCCATAACCTCTGAACAGGTTGCCCAGAGAAGTCATGGATATCGCATCCCTGGTGGTGTTCAAGGCCAGGTTGGACAAGGTTGTGAGCAACCCGGTCCAGTGGGAGAAGTCCCTGCCCATGGCAGGGGGATGGAACCGGTCCTTTCCAACCCAAACCATTCTATGATTCTGTCAACAGAGCACAAGTCAATCAGTTGTACATGTCTCTGGAGATCACTGGAAGCTTTACAAACAGTGCAATTCTTTACCTGTAGATTAATAATGCTCACTTTCTCCTTGACAAATAAGACAACTGTTTGCTCACCAAAGCAAATCACCCCATCGTTCCCTGTTCCAACCTCTAGTTCACAGAAAAAGATGTAACTTGGACCCTGTGACTGACCCAGGACTAGGAAGCAACCCAGCTCCACTAACCGAACACCTTCTGCATCCCTGCTCCTGACAGACCATACACAGAGCCTCTCACAGGGACACTCAGAACTTGATGTTTGACCAGTAAACAGAACCCCAGCCTCAGGCCCCAAAAACCTAAACTAAATCCCACGGCAGAGCCAGGGGCTGTTCTTCTGTTGTACATGCTGAGACAAAACACTGTGGTTACTCCACGTGTGCTGGAGCCTGATTCTCCACCTCTTTCCTCTTCTTTCAGAACAGTGCAGCCAATTAATTGAGGGTTGAATCACGCCCCTCGTATATAAATGGATCATTTGAAGTTACACATGTTACTTTACATGGAAAAAATTTAAGCTTTTAAAAAAACGAGCATATGAAATATGAAAAGACATTTAAGGTACGCACACGCACACACACACAAGGCAGTTTTACTTAACAGTGCCTGTGCAGTAGAACAGATAGCCTGTTCTCCGACTCTTTTAACTGCACGCCTTATACTCGCTGTGTATGTTTTGGACCCTTTCCCATCCTACCATGATTTCCTGTCTGAGTCTGCAGCCCGTGGCAACAGCAGAAAATTGGAGCGCGGGCTTCGCAGATGGTGGCGGGTCAAATGCCCTCTGCCAATTTAGTATCTTCTTTCATAACATATGTATCATCTAAGTCTTGGCTATACGGCAGCAGTTACCTTCACACTAATAAACTATATTCATTTTAGTTTCTAAATTGTGCTTGCCTTGGGGAAGTTCTGGCCTTCTGCAGTGAACATAAATAGCCACAGTCACACAGCCTTATATCTACATCACCGTATTATAAAAAGAAAACAATATTCTGAATGGCTGTCAAGGTAGAAGAAAATTCACGGTTATATCACTCAATTTCAGCTGGTCACAGGTCACTGCAACTGGTTAAAATCAAAGCAAAGCAGTTCCCTCCCTAAATGCACTGACGTTTAGCACATACATCACCCTGCAAAGGAAGCTATGATGAAAGCTGCATTTCATAGAATTGCAGAACAGTTTGGAATGGAAGGGAACTTAAAGCCCTTCCAATTCCACCCTCCAGCCATAGGCAGGGACTCCTTCCTCTAGATCAGGTTGTTCCAAGCCTCATCCAACCTGGCCTTGATGGGGTAGCCACCACTTCTCTGGGTAACCTGTTCCACGGCCTCCTCATCCTCACAGGAAAACATTTCTTCCCAGTGTCTCTCCTAAATCTCCCCTCTTTCAGTTTAAAACCATCACCCCTCATCTTAACCTTGCACACTCTTTTGGGTTTGCTTTCCACGTGTCTGCAACAAGAATGTGAAACCCAAGATTATATACAGGTACCAGAAATAATTCCAGCATTGTTTTCCATCAGGAGATGGAGCGTTAATTGCGAATCTTCCCTGAGTGGTTTTAGTAAGAAATTCTGCTTTCAACAGTGCTCTGAGATAATGAGGATGGGGAGTGATGGGAGGAAGAAAATGCTTCTTTCAAGGAATAACATTACACAAAACCACCCCAGTCACACACATCACTCTCACCAGCACAACTACAAAACTACTTCAGCGTATGGATATTTAAAATCCCCCATGCCTGGCATACACAACAAGATATCCAGGTTTTCCAATGAATAAATGCTCACCATCAAAGCTTCTCCCACCTCGAGGTGTAAAGCCCCTAAGTTTATTACTAAGTACTAAAACAAAACTGCCCCAGACAAACACATGGCCTCAATCCAAGCAATTTCAGTGGAAGAGCCCAGGCAACTGCTTTGGAAAGAATCCAGCCTCTTCCGATAAGCAGAATCATTCCTTTGCTATTATAAAGAATCACAGGCTAAAATACATAAGACTCTGCTTTATTTCATAATGAAACTCTTTCCCCTCTCAAACCTAGTGCACAACTCTGATACATTTTTCTGTCATCTGCCTTTTTCTTCTACCCCCAGCACATCAGGTAGAAATGTTATTTAGAACTAAGATTCACAAAACACTTCTGGATATCAATCACAACACCATTAAAGCTAATGGAAATCATTCCTTTGGCTTCAGCACAATGGAATTTTAGTTAAACAGCACTTCTTGCATGGATGCTGAGCCTGCCTTCAGTTCAAGTTCATTGACAACAGTTCTGAGAACTTCCCTACTTATGGAGCACCTCCCATAACAAGGACAGGTAGAGAGAGTTGGAGTTGTTCAGCCTGCAGAAAAGAAACCTCTGGAGAGGAGATCTTCTAGCAAACTTCCAGTACCTGAAGGGACTACAAGAAAGCTGGGGAGAGGCTGTTCACAAAGGTTTGTGGTGGTAGGATGAGGGGCAATGGGTATAAACTGGAGAGGGACAGATTTAGACTAGACATAAGAAGGAATTTCTTCATGATAAGGGTGAGGAGGCCTTGGCCCAGGTCGCCCAGGGAAGTTGTGGCTGCCCAATCCCTGGAGGTGCTTAAGGCCAGGTTGGATGGGCCTTGAGCAGCCTGATCCAGTGGAACATGTCCCTACCCATGGCAGAGGGGTTGGAACTGGATGATCTTTAAGGTCCCTTCCAACTCAAACTACTCTATGATCTTACTGTCATCACCCTGAAGTATTCTGTAAGCTCCAACAAAACCGATATCATGCAAGCCAAAAATTACATATGTATTTTGCCACAGCACAAAAGAACTTTCCATAACACTCCTTGGAAATAAAACATGAGCCCACAGGCAAGCTTTAGAAGTCTTTATACTGCCAATAGAATGAAACAGTTTATTACAAACAACTAATAAAGATATTATGTCTTCTTTGCCTACTATTTTAGTCTCCCATCTTCTCCGTGCTCTACATTAAAGTATCACTTCAGTGAAAACACTCAAAGACACCTTATAAATTTTATATAACGACTTTAAAGTACAAGAAACCATACTAAGACCATAAAAGAACTGTATCAGTTCAACTCTGGAGCGATTTTTATGATCTCCAGACTAAACAAAACTGCCAGAACAAGTTAAGCACAGAAGATGGTGGAGGGTGGAGGGAAGATAATGTCCAAATCAAAGAGCAGAAATACAGTGTGCAATTAACCAGAAGTTACACCCATCCCCACTGAGGCCAAAAGAGTTGGGCACGTTCAACCTAGAGAAGAAAAGGCTCCAGGGAGACTTTACAGCAGCTTCCAGCACTGAAGGGGCTACAGGAAAGCTGAGTACAGACTCGTGATCTAGAAGTGCAGGGACAGGACGAGGTGGAATGGTTTGAAGCTGAAAGAGGGGAGATTGAGATGAGATATTTATTAGGAAGAATTGTTTTCCTTTGAGGGTGGGGCAGCAGTGGCACAGGTTGCCCAGAGCAGTGGTGCCTGCCCCATCCCTAAGGGTGTTGAAGGCCAGGTGGGATGGAGCTTTGAGCAACCTCATCTAGTGGGAGGTGTTGGAACAGAATGGGATTTAAGGTCCCTTTCAACCCAAACCATTCTATGATTCTATATATTATCACAACATACACACATCATGCTATTCCAGATTAACAGGAGCTGCAGGATCGCTAGTGGATCATCCAAGTGGAATCAAAGCTAATGATGAGCGAACTGTCCAAAAGCAGATAGAAAACTGCGGTTTTGCTTTCATCTATGGGGTCCGATACTAGTCTGTGCTGCATAGGCAACTGCATTGAAAACAAGCAACTAGATTTCTACTAAAAACATCAAAAAATCCTAAACAGGTTGAAGAAAAAAAAATAAAGAAAAACTTCCCTACTTCCCAACTTCAGCCGTTTGCCAAGATTCAGTTCTTGCCCTTCAGCTCAAAGAGGAGCAAGTGCTTTATTCGCAAGCAATAAAATATAAATATTAGCAGAAAATCTATTCCCTGTCATAATCAGAAAAGAAAACAGAGCTATGTAGGATAACAGAAATAACAGATAATTATGCCTCTGAATGTTTATCTCTTTAATGTATAAGTTCCAGCATAAACATGCATATTTTCTTCTTTATTCTCCAGGTCCCAGAGTGGAGATTGGGCTGGAAATGAAAGCAACAGTAATATCCAACATGGACTGCAGCCTTATAAACACTAAAGAATGGGACAAGCAGATGATGTCTTCCATAGTGTTCCTTCCCTCTCATCCTCGAAATATCATAAACAACATTTACTTTGATCTCTCGTAGCCCCACAGGAAATCTATCGGTTGTTATAAACCAACACACATGAACTGAAAAGCTGGTCCGAAATGTTTATTTAGGTTTCAGTTCTTAGCCTCCAGTCCATGACTATACCACAAATAACCTTAATCATCTTGAGCATTTTGGTGTCAGTACACAAAAACCTACAGCAAGTACTCATGCACATTTTCCACAGTTTTCTTCTTTTTGTGTTTATGTCAAGACTTTTCAAAACTGGAAGAGCTCTTGATATATAGCAACACTACCAAAACCACATTGCTTTGGTCACCAAGAAATTTCTCTGGTTTCCTTTTTTTAAAAAAGAAAATAATAAAAACGATCACAGAACAGTGTGGGTTGGAAGGGACCTTTAAGCCCATCCAGTTCTGACCTCCCTGCCATGGGCAGGAACACCTTCCACTGGATCAGGTTGCTCAAAGTCTCATCCAAGCTGGCCTTGAACACCTCCAGAGATCCAGCTATGGATTCTCTGGACAACCTGGGCTAGGACCTCAGCACCCTCACAGGAAAGCAAAGTCTTCCTAATATCTCATCTAAATCTCCCCTGTTTCAGCTTAAAACTGTTCATCTTATTATTACACTTATATTTCAACTTCATTTTCACAAACCCATCAGCCAAACAGCTGACTTCCTGCTTGTGCATAAAAGAAGCCAATAAATGGAAATGCATTTTCTCAGAGAAAAAGCCTCATATGAAATATGTGAACAACATCAACTAAAGCAAAATGATTAAGATGATGCTTTGCCATCTCCTGTCCTTATCACTTCCCGGCCTAAAAGCACATTACATAGACAGCTGAAGGAAACCTTGCAGCACCCTCCAGAAGCTGGAATTTTTCTCAGCTTGGACATGAAGCAGGTTATGTACCTCAGGTGAATGTTAAACACGCTTTAAGTTAGGAACAGTCCAGATGCAATAATTAAGCAACCAGAACAAGATCGACAAGTACTCAGACTTACAACTGACCTACGAATCGTCTGGGTCAAACCCATATGAAGAACACCAGGCAGTTTTTGCTTGGCCAATGGGAAGAAGGTAAGTACATCCTCAGCAATCCCTGTGACTCAATTTAATGATTCTCACAAGTTGAAGGCCACAATCCCAGCTTTGTTGAACGCCTGTTCCAAAGAAATGTTGCTTGTTGAGATCATCTGTTCAAAGATGCCCCTGCTTCTGCAGGGAGGGTTGGACTTGATGACCTCCTAAAGGTCCCTTCCAACCCAAAGCATTCCATGATTCTATAATCATGGTAAATTCCAACCAACTGCCACAGTCTCCTAGAGGTGCACCACAAAAAAAAAAAAAAAAAAAAAAAAATCAATTGGAATGTAGTTAGTGAAATCATATCATTAAGAAACAGGTTCTGAGCAGATGAGGAGGAGGTTTACAATTCCAAGGAACTTTCATCTGCAAGCAACACAAGCGACTAGGTTATAGACAAGGATTTTATAGCTAAGAAACCCACTTGAATTGAAAGGACAAATCCATAGTTTCCACTCCTGAACACATCAGCAGCTATGACATACCCTTCCCTTAGAAGTTACTGTCACCCTTATAATTCTATCCCATGTATTCCATGCTCACAAAAGCTGCAGCCACCACCCTAGTAAGCTGTAGGCAGACACTTTAATTACAGGTCGGCAAATGAACTATAGCTGTGCCCTGCCCATTGCTGGGCTCTCCTTGCTCCAGGCACCAAGCATACCAAGTCACACCTGCTGCAGCCAAACTTCTCCTAAGGATCAGAACGAGCTCCCAGTCCCAACTTGGTTTGTGACCTAAGTCAGAGGGCAAGTCTGGCTGTGTCAGTGAAAGGAACAAACCCTTCACATCGCTGCATCCCTCCATCTTTCTATTACTGGTTTCTTGTGATAAAGCCTGCACAGCCAACAACATGACTCTCCTCACTCACAAATAAGAGAAAAGTTTGGGTTGGAAGGGACTTTATCCTGTTCAAGCTTATGGCACCTTCCACTGGATGAGGCTGCTCCAACCTGGCCTTGAAACCCTCCAGGGCTGGAGCAGCCACACCTTCTCGGGGCAACATGTGCCAGTGCCTCACGACCCTCTCAGGAAAGAATTTCTTCCTAATATTGACTTCGATGCTCTCAACAAGGTCCAGCAGTTATTTTTGTTAACAAACACAGCTCTTGTTCAGTAAGGGAAGGAATCCGAGTTCTGTTGAAATATTTTTGTCCTAGTCTGCAAGTTGAGAAAGCACGAAGCCACCATTGTACCAGTTTTAACATTGCCTCAGGCTTCCTTAGATCTAACCAAATGTCACGTTAGGCACTTATGTTTCAAACTACTTGTTAAATTAATCCCATTAAACCAAGAGAAACCTCAGAAATCAGTTTTATTCTTTTGTTCATCAGCCTGGATTCTCATAGTTCAGTGTGAGCAAATGGATATTTTATTCTGCTAACTGGTTGTGTAGAACTTAGTCAACAAGAAGGGGTTTCTAACGTCCAGAGCGTAAGACTGCAAAGTCCTGAGCCTGTAAACAATGTGAAAATGTTTATTAAAGGAGCACATAGATTGACTTGAAGAGCTTGGTGTTGACCAAATGCAGAACAAGAGGTAAAATATAAACAAAAAATGATTTTCATGTTGTTTCCAAACATTCCAAAGAATAAAGATTGCCAAGGGATTTACTGGGCACTGCTGGGTATCTGATGATTTTGGTGTGTCTAGAAGCCAGAGTTTCTCTTCCTTTGTGTTCTGCTGTCACAACAGACAAATTGCTCAAGATAAACAGCTGCTCATTTTACTTTAAGAAAGGACAAGATATCAACTTAAAGATCACGGGATAGCAATCAGTGACGATCATAGGATTAATACTTTCTTTGGCCTTATTTCTCTATTTTCTTGCATTGCTCCAAGACAAGTTCTTTTTAAAAACAAAGCTCCTTCTAGTTCAACAATAAGATCTTGGGTTTAAGCTCCTAAATGCAAACAGGCATTTTTGAGCTTCAGTTCTTTCTGAAGTTACTTAAGCACTCGAGTCCCAAACCCGCGTCCATCTGCAACTTGGTAGTTAGGCAATAAGTGAATTTTCTACAGTCTAGTGCAAGAAAAGTACTGAAAATACTTATTTACATTTCATACAACAGAGGGCTTTAAAAGCTTAAACATCTCCCTTGCAGCACTGCGTACCCACACATTACAACTCCAAGCCAGGGAAAAGAAAAGAAAAATTAAATAGGTGGGGAAGGAAGCTCTAAATGGACCATTAACTACACTAATTGAATCATACCAGGTACATCTGCAGAAATAAATCATTACTACATGAAAATGTTACAATAACATTAATATTCAAACAAGACTTTTCAATGTAAAAAGGTCTTTCGTCTCAACCCCATTAGCAAAACACAATTCAAAAGTCGCTGCCATCTACGTTTACCATTTCATTTAGTTTTGGAATAGCCCCAAGATTGGTAGGATTAAGGTTTCAAGCCAGCTAGAATATATACAACATTCCTGCCCTGGGTGATCTTGAGAAAGAGAAGGCAATTTGTAATGCTAGAGATCAGGTAGGGAAGTTCACTGACAATCATCAATTCTCACCACGACGAGTTTAGGTTTCAAATCACATGAGAAATTAGACAGGGTACGTTAAAAAAAAAAAAAAAAAAAACAAAAAACAAAAAAAAACAACAAAAACCAAACCTCTCTGCTGGCTCAGTTCAGAGAGACTGCCTCGCTGCATGCTGCAAGATTTTCAAACTGAGAATGAGATGATTTAATTTCGATTATTCTGATATCAGAAGTATGTACATCAACCATACCATATTTTATTATTAAGAATATGATGAACACTCAAAGGTCATTCCTCATTTTCAGCAGACACACAAGATACCATGCAAGAGCACCCCAAATGGCACAGAATGTCTTGAGTTGGAAGGGACCCACGGGAATCAATCCAGTCCAAGTCCATCCAAATATTACACAGGTATTCACTGCTAAACTTTGAGCTAAAGTAGCTTGATTTTTCACCTGAAAACTAAACTAGAAATGCATAAAACCCTGTCATAACTTAGAGGTTTTACATACTACAGATAAAATTTTGCCCTGGCCTCAGCAGCATTTGCTCAGTTCAAACCTCTGGCTTCAGCAGAAACAAACTTCAGCCTTGACACAACTGGACACAGACTTTTCTCTCTCCAGAGGTTCCTTCTCTACAGGCCCAGCTCCTCAGTTCCATAGTGTTAAACTATCACCAACACAAATTCCACTTGAAATCCAAATATCAACATTTGCTGCTAGTTGCTATACAGTGAGGGAGCTTCACCATTTGTTCTTTAATCAACTGAACTGAAAGGACACAAATTTTAATGCCATGATGTAATACCAGAAATCTGAAGGATAAATTTTAGACATCACTACTTGATTAATGAAGTTTGAGGGCCACAGAGATGATCCAAGGGCCAAAGCACCTCCCATATGAGGCCAGTCAGAGAGAGTAGGGGTTTTTCAGCCTGGAGAAGAGAAGGCTCTGGGGAGAGCCTAGAGCAGCTTCCAGTACTGAGAGGGGCGCCAGGAAAGCTGGGAAGATGCTCTTGATCAGGGAGGGCAGGAATAGGATGGGAGAGGAAAGGGTTTAAGCTGAAAGAGGGGAGATCGAGATGAGATCTTAGACAGAAATGTTTTCCTGTGAGGGAGGTTGAGGTCTTGGCACAGATGTCCTAGAGAAGTTGTGGCTGCCCCATCCCTGGAGGTGTTGAATGAGGCTTTGAGCAACCTGATCCAGTGGGAGATGTCCTTACCCATGGCAGGGGGGTTGGACCTTTAAGGATGCCTAATATCTCTTCCAATTTAAACCATTCTACGATTCTATAAAATAAATTACACACACCTCTGAGTATAAAGGGGGAAAAAATAGGCATTTTAGCTTTACTTGATCTGCCCTTTGCCATCACCAAGACGCATATCTGCAGATGTCTGTGTTTTTAACTCTGCATTTGGCTTGCACTGGTAGAAGAGTCGAGCAGGTGTGTGTGTATATATATATATATATATATATATGTATATATACATAAGCACTCAGATCTAGGCTTAAGGAACTTGTTCCTGTGGGTTTGTAGGTATAAATCCAAGTTCTTGAATGAGTTGTAGAAGGAACACACAAATATGCTGGGGGTAGATTGTACAGAGGTGAACGAAGCCGTAGCTCAACAGGACCCCAGCTATAGCCAGCTCAGCTCTCATGGAAACACACACGTGGCTATCGTATTCCTGTCCAGGAATCCCCAGTGAGCAACACAGCTTCGAATTATTGCTTCAGCCCTGATGACACAGAGGACAGAGGGGTGTGGGTGTTTGATTTTTCCAATGATTTGCAAACCCACCTGCGGTACTGCTGTCCTACCCTTGTATTCCGGCTCTGCTTATTGATTGCATTTGCAGCTTTGTTCCTCAAAACACACCCTTTCCAACGTGCAATTTTTTTCTTAAATAGCCGCGCAGCCAACAGCTTATTAAAATTGATGAGGATCTTTATGAGCACGCCAGTTTGTTCAGTTCAGATAACAAAAGCACATCCCATTCATTCAAATGTCACAATATTGTTTTTCCATGCTGGATTTCAGTACAGTACCATGACTACATCAAAATAAAAAAGTTAACCCAGACCATTTTAATAACTATAAGAAGGAATTTTTAGGATGGCATACCTCTAAAAATCTTTAATGTTAAGAACAGTTATGATTTTTAACATATAGCAATGCAGCAAAGAATATAAAAGCAAAAGGGGTTACACTTAGCGATACTAAACCCAAAGCTTAATGCTTAGCAGGGTGTGATGCAGCATTTACCACCAAAGAGAAGAAAATTCATCCCTGGTCTCATTTTGAGTCCAAACCATTCTCTCCGACCATAAGGAAAGGTCACACATATCCCCTCTCCTCAAGCTCTTTCTAAGAAAAATGTCTCACGACACAAGCAGAGCTTATTTTCAGACTGTTTCTACTCCCCATCAGCTGAGCTAATCAACACACTAATTTGTGGATTAGATAGAGAACCTGAAGTGTTTCAGCTACAAGGAACACAAAGCAGCAGTGTTACCAGGCTGAATTCGCCACCCCCCCCCTTTTTTTTTTTTTTGCAAAAACATCTGTCCACACTTCTATCTCTGGAGCACGGGGATGTGCTGGTGCATTAAACAGCACAGCAGGTGGACTGGCTGTGGCAGGAGCGTTCAGATAACCCGATAGTTCAGTGTGATACAACCTAGGAGCTGGAGTTAATAGAGCGATAATCTCAAACCCCATTTGCGGTGCTCACAGTTTGGATTCTAATGAACCATGAACCAGTCAAACACAGAAACATCAAGAGGAAGAAACGCGTTTCTGAGATAAGTTCGTATTTCTCCTCGTCTCCCAGCAAACATTTTAAATAGGCAGGCACTAACAGTCCAAATTAACATGCCTCAAAAACCTTGGGAAACTACAATGGGGTCATTGGGCATTGGAATAGGCTGCCCAGCGAGGTGGTTGAGTCACCTTCCCTGGAGGGGTTTAAGACATGGTGGATGAGGTATTGAGGGACTTGGTTTAGTGTTAGATAGGAATGGTTGGACTAGAAGATCCGATGGGTCTCTTCCAACCTGGTTGTTCTGTGATTCTGTAATGCATTCTTCACTTTAGCTACATCAAATCACTAAGTATCATTAGAAGCATGGAATGATTTGGGTCAGAAGGGACCTTAAAGCCCACCCAGCTCACCCCTTCCACTGGCACAGACACCTCCCACTGGGATCAGGGGCTCCAAGCCCCATCCAACCTGGCCTTGAACACCTCCAGGGATAGGGCAGCCACCACTGCGCTGGGCAACCTGGGCCAGTGCCTCCCCACACCCTCACCCATCTCTACCTAATTAAAAATAGAAAATAATACACGGATAACAATTTGGGGTTTTTTTACCTGCCAGGTGTTCAGTAGCTGCTTATCATTTTGGCTGCTTTTGTTTCATTTTCGTTCCAGCTGGCATTGCATTATTTTTGCAACACCCCAGCTAGACTCTGTCTGAAGAGATTGTGCTCTTGGAGGCATTAGCACACACAGAGAACTTCACCCAACTCCATATGGTCTCTGGCTCAGATGAAATTCCTCCTTCCAAGATAGACAGATCGAGTCCGAAGCATCAAGTCAGAACTCACACTAACAGCAGAAAACACCTCACAAAGGCAGCAAACGGTTGACTTAAGAACAGATTCATGGAAAAGGTGAATAAATAAGCCACAGATTACTATTTATTTATAAATAATATTAAAATTGCCCTTAAGCACTTAGGGGTTTAAACTTTATCTTTTGTAGACCAGGTGTTGATTGAAACATCTTTGTTTATAATACAAACATTAAACCTGCACCCTCTGAAACAGTAAGAACAGCGACTGGACTGGTCTCTTTGATGAGTCAACGAAGAAATACACGTCTAAAACTCCATCTCTTGAGAATTTATGAAGACTTATGTATTTACTTACTGTTTCTTAGACTCCAGTGAAGCACAATATCCTGATCTAATAACGAAAATCGTATTCAATAGATCATAATGCCAGAAAGGTCCATTATGACAATCCAGTGCAATCTTCTACGTAGTACGTTGCCACAGATTCCATCTGAAGATTGCAACGCTTGACTGCAGTTAGAACTTAACCTCTAAGTGCTTTTTATCTCTAGCATCAAAGTTGGTGCCATAAAACAAACCAGCAAACAAATGCCAAGTTCACAATTTACGAGTGCTCCATTAAAATGCTCCACTATAAATGAAAAAAAAAAAAAAAAAGACAGTAAAGCAAATTTTCCTGTTCCTTACACTGGAATAAATCCAACTATTTTACCACTAGATTTAAATTAATGTAAAAGACAAGATCACTTGAAAGCACCATGGAGGATGGTATGAATACTACTAATCTACAATTCCTGCCGGGAGAAAGAAGAAAGGAGTTATTTCAAGCTTTTTGCATCCATATAAAACCATTTGGGGTCTTACAACTGCAAGAAATGCCATTTGGAAGATTCACCGATTTGCATCAGGTAAAATACAAGTGGCAGACTGTCACAGGGAATCGCAGGGTATCTTCATCTGCGGTTTAATTCAATTTTCAGACTTAAAAAATGCCTTCAATCATTGACACAATTGATCTGAAAGGCAGGAACAACAAAAGAGGCAACAGAAGCCAATCCTTCTGTGGCCAGGGACTGCTCGGTATTGCACTACACAAGCGTTATCATAACTGACCATTTGGCGGCTTAAATATTCATAAGCCTTTCCCTGCAGAGTCACGCATGTTTCCGTTGAACACCAGCTTCCATTCATTCACTGCAATTTCTCCAAGAAGGAGATTTCCCTTAAGGAAAAGCTCCGTGAGGGACTGAGTCTTCCTCTCGGTGTTACAGAGAGAAGCTGGGGGGCAGGAATACGGAGCAGAGACCAGCTCAAGCGCACGTTTTACCTAGAGAACCACACTATTTCATTCCAGTTTTGCTAAACAAGGAACGAGAGAGGGAACAGAGTTCTCTTTTTTGGACCTGGCAACAAATACCCGCACGGTGCACAAAGAATTACGACAAGTGTTCAGCAGAGGACAAGACATCCCCAAAACTTTAGAATCATAGAACTACCAGGTTGGAAGAGATTCACCGGATCATCGAGTCCAGCCATTCCTATCAAACACTAAACTATGTCCCTCAGCACCTCCAGGTGTCCCTCAGCACCCTCCAGGGAAAGTGACTCAACCCCCTCCCTGGGCAGCCTCTGCCACTGCCCAATCACCCTTTCTGTGAAAATTTTTTTCCTAATGTTCAGCCTGAACCTCCCCTGGAGGAGCTTGAGGTCATTCCCTCTCGTCCTGTCCCCTGTCACTTGGGAGAAGGGCCCAGCTCCCTCCTCCCCACAACCTCCTCTCAGACAGCTGGGGAGAACAATGAGGTCTCCCCTCAGCCTCCTCTTCTCCAGGTCTTCCACCAAAGAGCGTGTAGTTAAAAGAGTAGAGGTTTATGTCTCACTTTTAAAGTCACAGTTATGTCTTGCACCAGTGCCAAGAGCACATCCCAAAGGGCTCCTCAAATTTATTTCACAGGATTTAGTAACCCTGTCAGTGGACGGAGGGCAAGCAGAGCACACAAGAGAGCTTTTGTTAGCACCATAACAGCAGCCACCCCCTCACCTTGAAACGTGAACCAGGCTGGACCAGTGGGGAGAACGACTGCACCTAACTTAGTGATCCAAACCGTGACACCACGGCTTTGGTACATGATAACCACAGGAATTCAATCCTCCCAAGCAGCACAAGTCAAGAGTCAGCCCTTATCTGACACAGCATTTCATTAATAACATTCATAGAATCATAGAATAGTTTGGGTTGGAATGGACCTTAAAGATCATCCAGTTCCCACCCCCATCATCTAGTTCCAAGCCCCATTAAACCTTCATTTAAGGTATAATTTTCCCTCAAGGAAACTGTACTGATTCACCTGTCTCTCATTATAAGATTATCTTTTGAAGAGGATCAAGTCACTTGGTTTTATAAGGCATTAAATGAGAAAGTTATTACGTGTGGCCATAACGACGGGACCAACAAAAGTCATGAAACTGTGTGTGGCACGTAGAGCAGCTTTCTAAATGGAATGTTTCTCCGAGTTTTCCATGGAAAAAATATGCTCCTCCTCAGTGTGACAATGCAGAATAAACAGTTCAGCTCAACAGAGGTGACCTGACTTTTTCTTTTAAGCTGCTCCTCACTCTCATAGGAAAAGGACAGAATTCCCCTGTCTGCTTATTTGCTTAACTGCTCAAAAATTCTGCTTTCTGAACAAGGGACAGAGGGAAGCAGCTTAATACTGTGCTGTTCTCATTCCTCAGGCACCTCAGCAAGCCATGCACAAGCTCTCATTTATTGCACAAGTATAATTACACCACAGGTTTCTGCCAAACTAGAAAGCAGCAACACGGAGGTATAAGTTTTTGCTCAGAAACCGAATTGCACTGCCGCAAAGAAGAAAATAAAACAATTGTTGTTTTCCCTCTCCAGGCTGTATGTGGGAATAGCAACTTTAAGATGAAACTGTAAGATCCTTCCTATAAGAAATCTGGGGAGGGAATGTTTACAAGGGCTTGTAGTCAGAGGATGAGGGGGCAACGGGTATAAACTGGAGAGGGGCAGAATAAACTAAACACAAAGAGAAATTTCTTCACTAGGAGAGTGGTGAGACACTGGAACAGAATACCCAGAGCAGTGGTGGTTGCCCCATCCCTGGAGGTCTCCAAGGCCAGCTTGGATGGGGCTTGGAGCCCCTGATCCAGTGGGAGGTGTCCCTGTCCATAGCAAGGAGGTTGGAAGTGGATGACCTTTAAGGTCCCTTCCAGCCCAAACTATTCTATGACTCCATAACATACATTTTGTTAAAACCAACAGTATTTCTTTTTTCTCCTAAAGAGCTGCTTGTAAAGCACGTTTCATCTTATGGTTACAGAGAAGCATGTTTACACCCCAGTTACAGTAAAAACGCTCAAACCGGCAGCTGGTAGAAAGTCAGGAGAAGTTTGCCAAGACAACAGGGCTTGGTTTCCCACAGACTCTGCATCTTTTATAAACTGGGACAACTTAAGGATAAAGCAGGATCACTTTTGCCTGGTAAAGCCATCACGCACACACAAGCCACAGCCAAGATGCAATTCAGATGAAAAGAAAAACCAGGGAAAAAACCTCAAGTGCACCGAAATCAACGATTTTACCGGAAAGCTTGCTGGGATGAAGCTTAGCGATGGTAAAAGGTGCATCTTACCATTAGCGTTTTTCCCACAGATGAGATGCTCGTAAGGTTGCAAGACTCCCCAAAGTTCAGCATCGTTGTTGATGACCATCTCCAGGATTTCAGCTGAGATCTCTCCTCCTCCACCATCCGGGCTTTGACTGGCCAAGACTCTCGCCTTAATCTCTTCCACAAGGTTCTCCATGCAAGCCGTCAAAGAGATGGCCGCGTACTCATGGATCCGAACGGAGATCCTGGTGTCCACCATCCACCTGAAGAACCTTCCAACGGAAAAGGTGAGGCCGCACCTGGCCGACTTGCCTTTCCTCAGCCCATCCCCGGCGCTCATGCTGTAGAGCGACAAGGCCTTGACGGAGGCCAAGACGCAGCTCTCCGACAGCGACCAGCTCTGGATGAGCTTGACGGCGCTTTGCACCTCGAACCTGGTGCACTTGGAGTGCATGACGCTGAGGCGCTGAGCCTCCCTCGAGATCCTGATCAAGGCTCGTCTCAAGAGGTGCGAGAGGCGCCGGACGGCGTCCTGAGAGAAGCTTCTGGTGGGGCCATTGGCCTTCCCCTTGCGGAGGATCCTTCCGATGTCTTCCTCGCTCCAAGGGTATTCCTCGAGATCCGGCAGCTTAGGGCACTTGGAGAAGATATCGGCCACCTCGGGGTCTTCGGGCAGGACGGTGTTGACTGTATCCCAACTGTTGTTCCTACTGTTCATGGAGCCCGAGTAGTACCACCAGTTGCCTCTGTGCTGGGAGGAGGTGAAGGCTTGCGAGTTGGACTTGGAGGACGAGAGGCTGAGGGACCTGCAGGAATCCCCTGCCCCATAACCAGAGTCCAGAGTCAGATCCTCCAGGGTCTTCAGAGTGGAGCTGTATATCCCAGCCATAGGAAAAAACAGGTTGGGGGCGGGGGGGGGGGTTAAGAGCACGAAAGGTGGAGGTGCGAGAGGTCTCCCCTGCGCCTGCCGAGCCGCAGCGCAGCACGGTGGGAAGGAGGCCCCCCCGGCTGCCGGCTGGGCTGGGGAACGGCTACCTCCATCCCGCGGGAGGGATGCTCTCGGCCATCTCCTGCCCGGGGCTGGGCTTGGGGGGGGGGGGCGGCGGGGCGGGCAGGAGGAGCCGCGGGACGCTCGGGCTGCGGCTCCCGCACAACTTGGCCGCCGCGGCTCTGCCCGGCCGCCCCGCCCCGCCGCCAAGCACGGGGGAGCCGAGCCAATCAGCGACGCCCGCCGCCGCGCCTCAGCCAATGAGGGGTGGAGGGCGGGGCACAGGCAAATAAGGAGGCGTCACAGCCAATCAGAAGCGAGGAGGGCGGTGAACACGCAAATAAGGGAGCGTCCCGACCAATGAGAGATGAGGTGGGCGTGGCCTATGTAAATGAGGCAGGGATGGGGTGTAGGGTCTGCCCGCAGTAGCCCCTCGCCCACCCGCTTGCCTTTACCGAGCTCCCCGGGTGTTATGGAGGCAACGAGGGGTCAGCGGTTGGATGAGGAGGATTGTGCGGCCTTTTACACGGCGCTGACCTTGAGCCGTGAGCCGGGTGCGAAGCGGAGTAGCCCGGTTCCCTCCTCCTCCTTCTCTTTCTCCTCCTCCATCTCCATCCTGGGTCCCACACGAGGCCCAGGGTCGAGGGCTCCTCCTTGCGGCCAGGATCGGGATGGCAGCCCTTGGGATTTCGCTCGAAAAATGCAGTTTTCGCAACTTCCTAGAACTCCAGCTGGAAAAGGACCTCGGGGAGCATCGTCTCCAACCCATACAAGAAGTAATTCCCATTCCAAGAAGCGTAATATTTTCATTTAAGGCAAAGTAGAGTTAAGTTAAATCCAAGTCATTGCTTTCTTCAAAAGTGATGTCCCTCTGATAGGGTCTTTTCTTCTTCAGAGAGCATCGTTTCTTTCACAAAGTGGTTTTGCAGACATTTTTCATTCCTTGAAGATGATAACGCCTTGTGTTCAGCATGATCTGTGCTAAACAGATCTTCTCAAATCCCCTCTGTTTGCCGTCTCTCTCTGTCTGGAAAGCAAAGTCAGACAGAGCTGGCTCCAAAGCTCCAAATTACCAAGAGATTTGACTGAATTTGACTGTTGTGAAATTCATAACAACATTAAAATGAGTCCTTGGAAAGTAATAGAATAAGCATATGATTTCTGGGCAAATTATCCATATGCAGGGAGCTGGGGAATATATTCTGTCTGCAGCTCTTGTCTCACTGGGCATCATATTGATGGAGATTGCTCCTACACGTTGCCCAGGCTTGATGAAGAATGCTTGCTTCCTAAAACTCCAAAATGAGTCTCAAAAGTCTTGAAGAGTTTTATTTGCCAGCATTTTTTGTACCCATAGCCTTTTAGATGGTGTAGAGTTAAAGTGAGATGGCCCACCACCCCGTCAAGCTGAGCTTTGGAAGCATCCAATACAGAGGAATCCACCTTGTTCAGGTCTGGCCGCACCACAAGCCAATGTTTTCAGAATCTCTGTCGTCTTATTGAGAGCAGCCCTGAAGAGAAGAACTTGAGGGTCCTCGTGGATAAAAAGCTCAATGTGAGTTGGCAACGTGTGCTCATAGCCCAGAGACCACCTGTGTCCTGGGCTGCATCCAGAGTGGTGGGACCGGCAGGGAGGGAGGGGATCCTGCCCCTCTGCTCCACTCTGCTGAGACCCACTTGGTGCCCTGCATCAAGTTCTGGAGTCTGCAGCACGGGAATGACATAGAGCTGTTAGAAAGATCCTCTCCTCCTTCTCCGGAGGAGGCCTGAAAGATGATGATACGAGGGCTGGAACACCCCTCATGAGACCTGTCCTTGTACGGGAGGTGCTCCAGCTCTCTGGTCATCCTTGCAGCCTCCTCTGGGCCTATTCCAATAGCTCCATATCCTTCTTATGTTGAGGATTCCAGAACTGGACACAAAACTCATATAAGATCTCATAAGAGGAATAGAGGGGCAGAATCCCCTCCCTTAACCTGCTGACTACGCTTCTTTTGATGCTGCCCAGGATGCGGTTGGCCTTCTGGGCTGCAAGTGCACGTTGCTGGCTCATGTCGAGCTTCTCATCAAGCAGCACTCTATAAAATCATAGAATCACTTGGTTGGAAAAGGCTGCTTAGATCATCGAGTTCAACCATTCCTAATATGAACAGAAGCAGGCAGTAAGACAGATCTCCCTCACCTCTTTCTCAGTAAAAAATCCTTTATGTTTTAGTTCTGCAACACCTCTTTGCAAAAGCTTTCTTTAAATTTCCTCTTGTTCTCTCTACATCCTAGTATCCATTTCAATCATAAAAGTAAGTGTAAATTCCCAACAAGAATCTCTACATAGGTGGCCAGTGAGAACTTGACATTATTTGGGAAAAATGCAGCTGTGCAAGTACTATATTTCTACAAGTCATTTCTATTCTTTCCCTTTGTCTCACTTCTCCAATACTCCCGCACATTTTGTTTTTCCTGCTATTCCTAGTAATTTTAAAATACACAATTCATCCAGCTTAACAGCAGCATCCGCTTTCTTGCTGCCCTCATGTAGTATTTTCTTGTTGTCAGAAGTCACACTGCTGTCTTTTTTTTTTTAGCATTTCAGTGTTATACTTCCTTATACAATAACACTTTGTCTGATAAATCCTTCCCTCCCTCCTCTGCAAAGGCATCCCCAACCTTTTCCAAAGACACGCCAACCACGGAACAGAAGCCCCCAAGCACAGAAAGGATGTTCCTAACTGAAGATTTAAACCTCAAGCCCCAAGATATCCAACACAAAACCAACACTGACGTGGAAAGAGGAGAAGAACCAGACAATGCAGGGTTCTCTACCAGTACTTCTCAGTTTCACGGACACTACTTATCCACAACAGAACAAGTTCATCCCATGTGCTGTGCTTTGCATTATTAATTAACTACCTGTATCAGAAAACTAGAAACAGCTAATTCCATAACAGATTCCCCAAAACAGCTAAAAAAGAAACACAAACACATGGAAAGGAGTTATCAGAGAAGAAAATGGCAGTTCATTTGTAATGAAACCATAGACTATGTTATGAAAACCAAGGTATATTTCCAGAAAGCAGTTTCTATCAGAAAATTGCTAACCCAAACATTCAAGATTACAAGTCACACATCAAAAATATAGCACTCTAGAAGGCCCATTTTCCTTCACGTAAACAATACCACAATAATACAAGTATTATTCTGGCTCCAGTACACTACAGACTTTGAAAAGAGTCCTAAAACTTTAATTCTAAAGCACATCAGAATGAATTAGTATTTAAAAGCATCGGTATTCTCCAATATAATAAGAGCAAGCAAACCCGCTTAAAAAATAATCAATTGGATTAGTGAAACATACCCATCATACAAATGTAATGTCCCCATAAACTTCACCTGTACCAAAGACTCCAAATCAATACTTTTTAAAGTAAAATAAAGATTAATCTGTCAGTTGTGCAAGCCACAAAGTCCAGTTTATTCCTAGAAAGCAACATTTATGCTATTGAGCAGCATAAAACATCCCTTACCACTAGGTCTCATACAAACTTATTTTACTCACATGAGGTAGAGAAGAGTCAAGCTTTTCCACCAGGAAAAAGAAGAAAAGGAGACCCCACAACTATCCTCAGCAGAATGCTCCAAAAAGCTATTTGAATGGTGCAACCAAAGCCCTGAAGCAGCACCTGCAGAGCAGACAAGCCCTTTCCGAGCCTGATTCACTGCAGCTGTGGGTAGGAGAGCCCAAAGGCTCAGCAACTGGCAGGACTTCTCCATGGGACACGAACTCCTTCCATGGTTCCTGCAAGGAAGTTCCTTCTCAAGCTGCTGTCCCTGTTTTGAGCAAGTGCTAATTCTCTTTGTCCACTGTAAACAGACGGCATTTTCCTTAATTTAGCTGCACTTTATCTGCAGCATTCAGAACACTGTTTTTCATTCAGTCATAGCTCTATTAATAGTTGCTGCCCAACACCTGAAGATCATCTGAGCCCATAAGAGGTGGAAGGTTGGAAGCAGAGATGAAGCGTGACTGGAGCAGGTGAATCCCATTTTGGGTCAAAATTACGTGCAAAAACCCCCAAGTTTACTGCAGTCAAGAGAGTATATTTTGCCTGTTTTCAAAGTGATGCTGATGAAGAGATACAGTACTTTCTAAAACATAGCAAACCCTCCTCAATTTATGGTCTAACAAGAGCTGAAGGTCCACAGCAAAGCTGCTGACCACACCAGCTATCAAGCAGTAATGAAGCAGCTGCATCTTCCCAGCTGAGGAGAGATGTTTTCCCCTTTGTATAATGAGTCGCCTTCCTCTCCCATCCATTTAGTGCAGTGACTTTTCCAAAGGTCACACTGCTTACCTTTCAGAATGTGCTAATTGCTAATTCATAGGTAAATTTACTTGCTAGCACTAATTAAAATCTAAATAGAGAACACAATCTCATGACTGTAAAATTTCAGACTAAGCCTTTGTTCTTCAAACCCCTTTAGAATAAAACTATCACTTATGTAAGCGTTTCAGGCCGTTAGAACTCAGTGAAATTGTCTACAGGGAAAACACCAAGGAGATCTTCAGGTTTGTTGGTAATAAATAACTATCTTACCTTCTCCATCTCAATTTTATTTGTGATTTAGCATAGACTAATTGTTTTGCTATTAACAATTCCACAAAACCCCTCCTACCTGACAAATCCTGCCTACTTTTTCTACTGTACCAGTTACTCTAATAAGTGCCATTACCTGTCCTTACTGAACTTGCTTCACTGGTATCTTTACACTGTCAGTTGAAACAGAATTCCTATTTTAAAAAAAATCACTCCTAATTTTTTTCGGTAAGGTGAGCTTGCTTACCCTGGGAAATCAGCACAGAATTGCTTTGCTGTTGTTTGCAATGACAGATTAGGTACCGCTCACAATATTGTTACTAAGGAGAAACTAGGGGTCGTGTCTGCTATAACTAACAGCAACTGTTAGGCAAAACCATTTACAAATCTTAATCGGTGAAGATTTTATACGTCATCCTGCTTTCTGAGCTGAGAAGTGTAAGAAATATTTAGAATCCACGATCCTTTCCGATTTCCAAAGTTGCCTATTTGCAGGAGATATAGTTAGAGAGAGAAGGAATTGGAGTGTCATCCCTTGTTCACATGTACATCAGATTCCTGAGATGAACAAAAGGTTGGTTTGCTGCTCCTGTACAGATAAATCAACTGGATGGATTTGACTGTGCCGTGTTTCTCAAGAAGTCACTCGAAGCAACTAGCTAGGAATTAGTCAGCCTCACTTTCATTCTTGGGATGGAACAAACAATCTTGGAAACCATTTGCAGAATCATTAAGGACCAAAAAAAAAAAAGGCATTTAGAGGAGTCAGCTTTGATTTATGAAAGGGAAATGATGCCTGACTAACCCAACAGCCTTCTCTGATGAAATCACTAGCATGATGAACAAGGGAAGAGCAGCTGATGGTGTTTATCTTCACTTCCACAAGGCTTTTGATACTTGCTCCAGTAATATCCTCATTGGCAAATTGATGAATTTTGGCCCAGATTAGTGGTCAGGGGGGTAGACTGAAAGCTTCCCGGGCTGCTAGTTGTGATCAGTCAGCATCACAAAGCTGAGCTGGAGGCCACTCCACAAGTTTGCAGGTGACAAAAATATGGGAGAAGTGGTGGAATATAGTAAGTGCTTCTTCTCGGAGGGTCCTTAACAGCCTGAAGAAATGGACAAACAGGAATCTTGTGGAGTTAACAAAGATAAACACCAAATCCTGTATCTAGGGAGGAATAACCCTGTGCATCACTACATAGAATCATAGAATGTTTTGGGTCAGAAGGGACCTTAAAGATCATCGAGTTTCAACATCTCTGCTGTGGGCAGGGACACCTCCCATTGAACCAAGTTGCTCAAATCCCCATCCTACTTGGCCTAAACGCCTCCAGGGATGGGGCAGCCACGACTTCTCTGGGCAACCTGAGCCACTTCCTCACCGCCCTCCCAGGAAAACATTTCTTCCTAATATTTGATCTCAATCTCCCCTCTTTCAGCTTAAAACCATTCCCCCTTGTTCTCTCCCTGCACTCCCTGATCAAGAGCTCCTTCCCAGCTTTCCTGGAGCCCCTTTCAGCACTGGAAGCTGCTCTAAGGTCTCCCTAGAGCCTTCTCTTCTCTAGGTTGAAGAAGCCCAACTCTCTCAACCTGTCCGAGCCAATCAGTTGGGAAAAAAATCTTTGCATATAATGACCTGGGGCGTCCTGGGGGACAACAAATTGAACGTGAGTTAGCAGCACATCCTTGTGGCAAAGGTGGCCAATAGCATCCTGGGCTCCATTAGGAAAAGCATTGCCAGCAGGGGGAGAGGGAGTATCCTACCGGTAAATCACTGGAACAGGTTGCCCAGGGAGGATGTGGAGTCCCCATCCTTGCAGGTATTCAAAACCCGACTGAATATAGTCCTGGACAACCTGCTTAGCTTACCCTGCCTTGAGGGTGGAACTAGGTGATCTCCAGAGGCGTTTTCTAACCTCAGCATTTCTGTGATGCTATGAATTCTGCTCCTTGCGCTGTGAAGAATCATCCCTTTTCAGTACAATCCTCCTGTTCCAAAGTCAGGTAGGTATCCTACCTACATTTGGAATCCCTCTCCTCACTAGCATTTCTAACACTGCTGCTGAACCCTCTTACCTTTAAAAGTTTCTGGTTAATTCCATTTTCAATCTATCTTAATTCAGCACATGCTTTAGACGGGAAGATATCTTTAAATCAAACACTTTGATAGAATGAAAATAGCATTGAAGAAGCTTCCTGCATTTGTTACATGTAGGACATAGCCTCCTACTTTAGTAGCTGTTTCACGTATACCTTTTACTTTTAAATGCATCAGACAACTGAATAAGTGATAGGAATGATTTGATAGGAATGGTTGGACTCGATGATCCGGTGGGTCTCTTCCAACCTGGTGATTCTATGATTCTATGATTCTAAGTGTTATACTCACCCTTATTTGTGAAGATTATGGAACTACAAAAATTATGGATCTACATTTGATCCCTTTGTCCTACAAAAAACCACCATAAAATGGTTGTGACAGCAAAGGGTGGAGAAAACTGGCAAGAATAAGAAAGACCAGCATCTGAAATACACTTTAAATTCCTGGGTGATAATTTGGCATGGATTAGAATTTCTCAGTCACTAGCAGCAAGGTCTTACCAGTGACGGTGATAGGAGGGATCACATTCTGCCATCTGGGAAGGGAATTATATTCCCTTCTGTAAGGGAATATTATACCATCCCAGGGAAGCTGTGACTGCCCCATGCCTGGAGGTGTTCAAGGCCAGGTTGGATGGGGACTTGAGCAGCCTGATCCAGTGGGAGGTGTCCCAGCCCAAGGCAGGGGGTTAGAACTGGATGATCTTTAAGGTCCCTTCCAACCCAAACTATTCTATGATTCTATGATCTGAAATCAAATGAAAAAAAGGGGATAAAAGAGTATTTGCTTCATCACAGGACATTATTCAAGGCAAGTGGTATACTAAAGATACTGAGGTCTATTTGCTTCTCATTTCAGCTCCTACCATTACTTACAATCCTAGAATGCCTTCGTTTTCTTTCTTATGCAGAGATGAAACAACAAGAACATTCCTAGAGTTGTTAGGTATCACCAAAATAGTTGCAGATTATGATGTTCTTCAGCACTTGACAGCTATTAAATTCTAACATCCAGTTATAAAATTACAACAGGATAGACTTCCCGAGTCACCTAGCTGTCTAGCTCTGATACAACACCAGGTCTGACAAGTCTATATATGAATAGCTACCAGTTTAAAATAATTTGTTGGAGGGACTCGCGGTAATCTCAGTTATCTGGTCACAGGGTCACATGTCATGTTTTCACTGCTCTATCACGTACATGTGCAAACCTGCTAGAGCCCCTTATGCCCGGGTGCTCACATGTTTGGATGAACTTCATGCCAACATTACATTTATAACTAGAGGCATACACTGCCTGCAATGTTAACCTGTCTCGTGAGACACTTTAAGGGTAAATTATGGAGGTAGATTGCAACGGATGTGTGTCAGGCTTCCTTACACGTGTGTGCTGAAATAAAAGTCCATGGCCTCAACTCTGTCTAATTCTAGTATTGGCATTAACATTATCAAGAGTCAACCACTATGATCAGAGTCAGTAGTAAAAATAACCATACAGAGATTTATGGTTAAATGTTGTGGTTTTCAGAATCATTAACAGTCAGGAAAGTGCTGGGACAGCTTATAACGTATTCTAACACTGTGATAAAGTGGTGCCCCAGAGCGTATCAGTCCATGCTGAGTAGTGTTTATATATGACGGTAAACAATGCTGACACAATTAAAGATAAATGATAGAGGAAATGCAAGGGCAAAGCCCAAGTCTTAAAGCGTCCTCTGCCTTGTTGGGAATCATTCAAAAGCTCAGACCAACAGCTGCAGTGTTTATTTTAGTACTGACATATGCCAGTCCAGCAACAGCTTCCTAGCTGATGTAGGATCTCAATAAGTTCTTACAAGCCCTCACAAGCGCTCCTGCTGCATTGCTGTCTATACAGGCTGTGCCCAAATTCTGCTTCTCCCTTGTTGTGCTCAGTCCGAGCTTTGCTTCCAAAGAAACACCAAACCTTGTCAGATTTGCAGTGTCACAGTAACCCACTGACCACTTCTTGGGGCTGTTTGTATGGGAATACCACACCAACACTCTTTAAACTGCCCCAGGGTGGCTATCAAATGTGCTGAAATGCAATTCACTGCAAATCAAAGAACACTGAGGGGAAAGATGAGCCACCAGCTTTCCGATTTCTGTGTGCACAACTGCTGCTTGATGTAGCACACGTAGTAGGGGTGGATGCAAACACTGATGAGGCGCTGCATGTGTGACACGGGTTCAAACGGATCATGTTCCATGATACGGCACAAAGCGTCTTGCCTTACAGAGCAATCAGTGAGTGTGCAACACCTCTTAGAACTGCCCGGTGTAACATCTGAGCTGCCTGGTGGTGAAGTTCCTATTTATAAAACTAGGCTTCCTATTTATTAAACTAGAAATAGAGGTCTGGTTTGTTTCCTTATCCCCAGTGTAAAAGCCTCTGGAAGAGGGAGAAGCCATTCTGATCACAATATATTGGCAAGACAAACACAGTGTAGTTCAGTGTTGCAGATATCTGCTTCACAAAGACAAACCCTGCAATGCTGCATGCACACAGGAGGAGAGCTAAACTTATTCATTTGTGGATCATCCGGCCTGGCCTGGAACACCTCCAGGGATGAGGCATACAAGACTTCTCTGAGCAACCTCTGCCAGTGCCTCATCACCCTCACAGGCAATAATGTCTTCCTAATATCTCATGTAAATCTCCCCTCTTTCAGCTCCCCTCATCCCATCCCTGCACTCTTTCCCCAGCTTTCCCAGTGCCCCTTTCAGTACTGGAAGGCTGCTATAAGGTGTCCCTGGAGCTGTCCCTTGTGAACAACCCCAACTCTCTCAGCCTGTCCTCAGATGGGAAGTTCTCCAGCCCTTGGATCATCTTTGTGGCCTCCTCTGGACTTGCTCTAGCAGATCCACGTCCTTCCTGTGCTGAGGACTCCAGAACTGAATGCAGGGCTCCAGGTGAGTTCTCATCAGAGCAGAGAGATAGAATAACCTCTCTCATCCTGGTTACACTTCTGATGCAGCCCAGGATACAGTTGGTTTCTGGTCTGTAAGCACACATTGCAGGCTCATCTTGAGCTTCTCATCCACCAGCACCCCCAACTCCTTCTCTTCAGGGCTGCTCCCATTCCATTCTCCATCCAGCCTGTGTTTGTGCTTGGGGTTGCCCTGACCCAGGTGCAGGACCTCGCACTTGGCCTTGTTGAACTCTGCAAGGCTCCAAAACTCATTGTCAGTTCAGTACATGCACAGGTAGCTGAGATCTTAATTAGCACCATTGGCTCAAGAACCACCCAGTCAACACACAGTCTTAATAAACATTACACTGTCCACCTCCTTATATCCCTAATTCCAATTATGATTCAGGTTTGCTTGTTATGATATAACCCAGGAATACTTTTCCAACACAAGCCGATTTGTTTTTGCCACTCAGGATGAATCATATGCTGTAAGCGATGGGTAGATAATTATCAACTCCTTTTTTTAACACCTACGTCATTGGGAAGGTGTTCTTGTGACACATCATCCATCATGGAAGCATCACAGTCCTATAAAATGTTGTCCGCATAGCACATCTCAGTAACTGGCCCCAAAAAACACATAACAGTCCATATGATTCAGTAAAAGAGGGGCTAATGCCAGGATTATGAAGAATAGGGTCCATCAGCACTCAGTAAAATGAAGGATCAGAAATAGATCAGAGGCTGACAAAAGAATTAAATGAAATGAAGAATCGTGGGTGGATGTCATAGGATAATTCATTAGAACTGGATCAAAAGTGGTTGGTGATCAAAACTTGGCCTAATTTACACAGTTGCCATCATACTATACTCCTCCTCATAGCTGTAAAAATGTATCAAATATTTTGAGACTAGAAATATTGGGAAAAAAAAGATAGCAAATTCATTGAAAATTGAAAATTAATTTCTTGTACCATTGTTTAGAAGCCTGCATTGTGGATCAAGACCAACTGTGCAGTTCAAACACAGGACAAATGCTGATCTTAACCCAACAAAAATAGGAAATGTACTTTGGTGTGGTTTAACCCCAGCTGACAACTAAGCCCAATCCAGCCACTTGCTCCCACATCCCTTGTGGGATGGTGCAGAGAACTGGAAGAGTACAATTGAGAAAACTTGTGGGTTCAGATAAGGACAATTTAATAGGTAAAGAAGAAGACAGGTGCGCAAGCAAAGCAAAGCAAGGAATTCATTCACAACTTCCCATCAGCAGGCAGGCATTCAGCTGTCTCCAGGACAGCAGGAGATCCGTCACACCTAACGGTTTCTTAGGAAGACAAATGCCATCACCATGAATTTTTTTCCGCTTCCTTCTTCTTCTGAGTGTGCCATCCTATGGTACGAAACATCAGTTGGGATCTACTGTCCCAGCTGCATCCTGTCCCAGCCCTTTGTGTACCCCCAGCCTCCTCACTGGTGGGGTGGGTGAGAAGCAGAAAAGTCCTGGGTTCTGGGTAAGCCCTGCTCAACAACAGCCAAAACATCCCAGTGCTCTCAAGGCTGTTTCCAGCACAAATCCAAAACAGAGCCCCACACTGGCTACTATGGAGAAAATTAACCCTATCCAGCCAAAACCAGGATGCAAGGACAAAACTGGATAGAAGTGCTGATAGATCACCGTATCATAGAACCATAGAATAGTTTGGGTTGGAAGGGACCTTAAAGATCATCCAGTTCCGACCCACTGCCATGGGCAGGGACACCTCCTGCTGGATCAAGCTGCCCAAGGCCTCATCCAACCTGGCCTTGAACACCTCCTGGGATGGGGCAGCCACAGCTTCCCTGGGCAACCTGTGCCAGGGTCTCACCACTCTCATTGTAAAGAAATTCCTCCTTATGTCTAGTCTAAATCTGCCCCTTTACAGTTTATACCCATTGCCCTTCATCCTATCCCTCCAAGCCTTTGTGAACAGTGCCTCCCCAGCTTTCTTGGAGCCCCTTCAGGTACTGGAAGGTTGCTAGAATGTCCTCTCAGAACTTTCTCTTCTCCAGGCTGAACAACCCCAGCTCTCTCAGCCTGGTAACTTAACATCAGTGGCCGGAATAAAACCCAAGAAACTAAACAGTCTCTGGGTATACTTCACCACTTCTTGGCTGTCCTGAAACAACAAAGTTCTTCTGCTGATGTGCCAAGATGAATTTTCTATCTTCTAGCAACTATTGCAAAGCAGGTGCATGTTTAAAAGCACAGCTCTCCGTGCGTGTAAAATCCAGAATTCTTATCATGTCTAAACTTGATCCCAGTGTCTAACTACATGCCACAAACACTACTGTAGTTATAGAATCATTTACTTTTTTTTAGTATATTAGATGCTTCCATAATTTCAATTTACCTATTTGAGGCAATGAATTTTCTATTAATAGAGAACCTTAGAAAAACAAGGTCGGATGTCCAGGAAAGAACTTTAGCTTTAAGAATAGGTGTACCCATACAAATTAAAAATCTGCTTTGTTTGTTTTCCATGCATCTACCCATGATCAAAACAGTCAAGACCTTATCCAGGCCATTTATTCTACTTCAGAAATCAAAAGTAGGCCCTGCTAATTCTCTAAGTCTCCAGTAAAATCATGACTATCTTTGCAACCTATAATGACATAGAACTAGTCAGTGTGAAAAGCTGTTTCTAATAGAGGGACTGGAACAATGACTCCAGTGCTGCCATTACACAAGGCAGCTGGGACAAAGAGCATGGACAAGCTGCTGGCCATATGGCAGGCACTAGGGTGGACCAATTATTCCAGGCTAAAAGAGATGGTTTATATTTATCTAATATGCTGCTAACAGGGCTGTATTTCACTCTGACTGGGCTCCTTGCTTCTTTGACTCTCATAAAACCCCAGACATTTTTGCAGTCTTTCTGACTGTCAAAATAAAGAGATGTAAGCAGATGGTAAACAGACTTTTTTTTGCTAGTGTTCCATCCTCAGATGCTTCCTATTATGATGTAAAATACACTGAGAATGACAGCTACTTAATGTGAAAAAAGGCTAAAATATTCATGCAGAAAGAAAAATGGGATTTCAAAAGTCCTGAGGACCTAAAACTCCCATCAATTCAAACAATATTAATTAGTGGGCTAGTACTCTAGGATTAATTAATGAATTGAGGGTAGTCCTGAGAAAGACTTGGGGGTGCTGATTGATGAGAAGCTCAACATGAGCCAGTAATGAGGGCTTGCAGCCCAGAAGGCCAAACATATCCTGGGCTGCATGAAAATAAAAGTGGCCAGCAGGGCACGGGAGGTGATTTTCTCCCTCTGCTCCACTCTTGTGAGAATCATAGAATCACCAGGTTGGAAGAGACCCACCGGATCACCGAGTCCAACCATTACCACCAATCTCTAAACCATGTCTCTCAGTATCTCTTTAGCCTGGAGGAGGCTGAGAGGAGACCTCATTGCTCTCTACAACTACATGAAAGGAGGTTGTAGAGAGGAGGGAACTGGGCTCTTCTCCAAATGACAGGGGACAGAACAAGAGGGAATGGCCTCAAGCTCTGCCAGGGGAGGTTCAGGCTAGACATTAGGAAGAAGTTTTTCACGGAAAGGGTCATTGGGCATTGGAATAGGCTACCCAGGGAGGTGGTTGATTCACCTTCCCTGGAGGTGTTTAAGGCACGGGTAGACGAGGTCCTGAGGGACATGGGTTAGTGTTTGATAGGAATGGTTGGACTCGATGATCCGATGGGTCTCTTCCAATCTGGTGATTCTATGATTCATCTACCCACACCTTAAACACCTCCAGGGAAGGCGAGTCAACCACCTCCCTGGGCAGCCTGTTCCAGTGCCCAGTGACCCTTTCTGTGAAGAATTTTTTCCTTAGGTCGAGCCTGACCCTCCCCTGGTGGAGCTTGAGGCCATTTCCTCTTGTCCTGTCCCCTGTCACTTAAGAGAAGAGGCCAGCTCCCCCACCTGGAGTATTGTGTCCAGTTCGGGAATCTCCAACATAAGAAGGAAATGGAACTGTTGGAATGGGTCCAGAGGAGGGCCACAAAGATGATCCAAAGGCTGAAGCACCACTGCTGTGAGGACAGATTGAGAGAGCTGGGGCAGTTAAGCCTGGAGAAGACAAGGCTCTGAGGAGACCTTTTAACAGTCTTGCAGCACTGAAAGGGGCTCCAGGAAAGCTTTGGAGGAACTTTTTACAAGGGCATGTAGTGATAGGACAAGGGGGAATGGCTTTAAATTGGAAGGGGGAAGATTTAGACCAGACACTAGGAGGAAATTCTTCACAATGGTTGCCCAGAGAAGTGGTGGCAGCCCCATCCCTGGAGGTGTTCAAGGCCAGGTTGGATGGAGCTTGGAGCCCCTGATCCAGTGGGAGGTGTCCCTGCCATGGCATGGGAAGCAGAACTGGATGATTTTTAAGGTCCCTTCTAACCCAAACCAATCTATGATTCTATGAGTACTCCCTTAGTTCTATTTTCAGCCATCTCAAATCTTAGTCTATTTCTGTTATCCCTCTTAAACAGGGCAACTGAAGAGACAGCCACTTTTCTTCTTCTGTAATAAAGCAAATTTCAAAAACTACATTAATTTCACAATTCATTGAAATCTTCTTTGAAAATCTGAGTTACATTCAGCATCTTTTAATCAATGAAAACGAACCAGTGATGAGCAGGCTTCCAGTAAATATTTTCAAGTGTATTTGTATTTTCAGGAGTAAAAAAAGTGAAAGAGAAAACATATGCAACTACATGTGGTTTGTAAGCATGTAAGCTTAGAAAACACTATGATCTGAAAGGGATGCTGGCAGGCAATCTCTGCACTGGGAGTTTGACCCACTGAGTCAGTACACTGGATCATTATATATGTAAAATACTCACTGATACTCTAGCATATAAATACCACATGTACCTATTAAGATTGTCACATGCATTGTAATAGTCTTTGATGTATCTCTGCTTGCGGAGCGTCACACCCTTTCAGAATTTACTTCAATAGAAAAAGATCAATCCAGCCTTCTTTAGGTACCTAAACATTAATTAGGTGCCTAAAAAATCACTCAGGTTTAACAGTTTGTGACTAGATCATGTACAGAGGATTTCTAGCTCCTTGCCTATTGGTTCCAAAGGCAGTAACATTGTCTCTTCTCTTATTTTACAAACACAACGTACCTTCTTCTTTGTTCTTTGTCCTTTCCCAGTGTCCACATCTGCCATGGTTACAACAAAACCATCTCATTTGTTGCAATTCCACTGACTGGTTTGTTTGGTTTTCCCCCCTAAGCTTCCTACGATCACATTGTTATCTCTTCCAGTCATAACAGTGATACAAATTTAACAGGAAAATTCAGAAATGACTGCTCTAAAGAACGATGTGTGATGAGAGGACAAATGTTAACATTGCTTTTATTAAAAGTTGAGGTATGAACCATGTCTAAAATTCATCACTACTGGTGTTATTCACTTTGCAATCTCAATGACAGCAATGCACTGAAAACACCGCTAATTACATTTTTTCTTTTAAAATGAAATGCCCAGATAATAAAGCAGTGTTGATATTGTTAGGCACATATGCAATCTCTTTTGTTCACTTCACATTCTGTAGACCCCTAAGAAAGCATATATGGAGCATACCTTCCCACAGGCACCATGGAATTCTATGTTTTAATCTGATATATTACACTGATATTTTTCAGCAGGGCATCAAACTGTTCTTTTTGAACTTTTACAGCCTTTTCCTCCTCCAACAACTCCTTGTCCTTCCTGTGCTGAGGAAGGAGGAGAAGGAGGAATAGAAGGAGAAGGAGGAGGAACAGAAGGAGAAATAGAAAAAGGAGAAAGAGGAATAGAAGGAGGAGGAATGGTTCAGTGTTTGATAGGAATGGTTGGACTGGATGATCCGGTGGGTCCCTTCCAACCTGGTTATTCTATGATTATAAAACATTCAGGATGGGCAAACAAATTCTGTTTATACATCCCAGTAGCAACTTCAGTTTAGTTCATTTTATTGGCATATTAATGAATGGTATGAGTAATCTCCATATATCAGTCCAGAGCCATACTGATGCATTTAGACACAGACAGATAGCCAAAACTTTCAAAAGCATATATCTAATTCTTCCTGTTGATGAAATAATAGCATTATTTTCCAGTCCTGCTCAGTAGGCAGCAAGAATTGCCTTAAAGTTTCTGCAAATTGAATAGGTTTGGAAAAAAAATAGTTAGGATTCTCTTCTTTGTACAGAATGGGAACATATATAATGACTTCTATAATTTCAACAGAAGTCTTGGATCACGCATTTATACATGCAAACATCCAGCAGGTCAATTAAGCATTTGAGTAATTTAAAGCACATGTGACTAAGTTCTCCTGGCTGGATGACCCATTTTAAAGCTTAAGGGCTTCTGATGCAAACAACATTAAAAAAAGTGTTGCGTCTAGCTTTAAATCTTTTCTTATGCAGAATGAAGCATTAATGGGCAAAATCATCTTTCAAAGTGGAGGCTTTACGTACTGCTATTAGGTAAATGCTTCAAACAATGCTGCTAATAATATGAACAAAGGAAGAAAAGCATTCATAAGCTTACTTAGTGGTGCTCTAACTTGAAAGAAAATTAAATAAAAGCAAATGCATTAACAAAATTACACAACGGGAATTAATTTTAATAATGTAGTTTCTAGGAATAAAAATAAAACTCTGAGATAACCAGAATGCTAAACATTTTTTAATACCTTTTCACCTGAAAAGTGTTCCGTATCTTATTCTATTTTTGTTCTTCTTTCTGTTATCTCCAGAAGTTTAATGCAGCTTCATTCTGGTAGTAAATATGAAACACAAAATCTTGATGAGGATAATCAGGCATTCTGTGTATGAATATTGATAAATTATTGCAAACCCTCAAATAGAGAAGAATGAAATTCCCTTTTTGATAAAAAAACTGTGAATTCTATTTTACTCCACAACTGGTGTATCCATTGCCATTTGCTAACCCCATCCACTATGACAGTTTGAAGATGTGCCTGCTCCAGAATCACTGAAATCTTTACTATGGAGAACGAAAGAAGCAAGGGAAAAGAATAACACGTAGTTAAATACCAATTATTATTCTGACATACTTTTCTGCCTCTGAGGTTAATCTTTTTCTCTGGTGCTTTAAATAAAGATGTTGCCCTAATAACTACAGGATGGCAGAACAGTTCAAACACATAAAAAAATAGGTTTTCTATCTGCCTTTTCTGCTTTTCTACTACTGTTTTTTTTCCCTGGTTTTCTCAGAAGTCCATGTTTTCTCTGTTCTACGCATCTTAGTATCTTGCTCCATCAACCAACCGCCCAATATACATGTGCTATTTCCCATAAAAGCTAGATTTTTCTTCCTGCCTGCTGATAAATGGCAATTGTCTAAGCCTGTATGTCTTACAGTGATGTATGCTTTGAGTTTAGAAGCTCCATCCTTTGAAGCACTGCTTACTTTTTCTACTAGAATCATTCTCTCCATTGTCCAGTTGTTCACCTCTTCTAAAGATGTTGTATTTCAGTGTATTCAATATTTTCCATTAGATCTCATGACTGAAAATACAAGCTTAAAAAGGCTGCATGTAATGCAAGTTACTGAATGATAAACTTATTATGATAGCTTAAGTAGTAAAATGTTTTCAGGCATAAATTACTGAACATATGCAGTTTATTAGTACCTATCTCATAGTCCATCTCTTCTAACCATATACTACGTCCAACATTTTAGTACCTGTCACCCAGATGTTTGCTCCTTTATTAAAAGAGTGTGAATCCCATGTCCTTGTAATTGCAAGTTTGACATATAAAATTGTGTGTGCACAACTGACTGTGTGTGCACGTGTATGCGTGAGTGGAATCGACCTTGTAATTTGTGTTTAAACTCACTTTAAATACAGGAACCAAAATAAAAATGCTAAGTATCACAACTGTTAATCTCACAAAATCTTAATTAAGGTTGCAGTGTGGTTTGGCAACGTGGAAGCAGTCTCCAAGTAAATAAAGATGATTAATTTGGAATTGTTTGAAGTTTATTTACTTAATGCATGTATAGCTGCAGGCTTATGTGGGCAAATAGCAAGCCACAGGAATCAAATATCAAAACTGAAGGGGGGGAAAGAGAAATAAATAACATACCCACAGCAAGGCACTTGTGAAATTTAAATCAGTATTCACTGCCTTCTTCACTGAAAAGATAAAAGATTAAGCTGAGATGAGAGAATTATTTTGTGTTTGTTTCACACTTATATTTGTATTTGACTTTTCTAAATGCAGTTGCTTGAATTTAGTAAAGCTGAAGTGCAAACAGCTTTGAATAACCATGCCATTCATGTCACTTGCTCTCTCTTGGATTTACTTTTTTTTTCTTATTTTCTTAGATAATATTTAATCTCTTCTTGTATTTTATGCACACATACACATGTGTGTGTGTGTGTGTGTGTATATCTTCTCCTCTAGCATTACAGTTATAAGGGTTTCAGGGAAACTAAAGAGAAGGAGTTTTTGAAAGTTACTCTTATTCTGAAACAGATTGGTGACAAACAAGTTTATCTGCAAACACCAGTTGAAAGGAAGTGTTAATCTTTAAAGGAAAAGCAAACAACAGCTCTTCAGGAAAATGTCCACATTTCCCTCATTTTGCTGGTTAGGCAAGCTGAAATATCAATTATTTGATTTTAAAAAAAAAGTGTGCATGCACTGCTAATATTAAGTCCATATGATGTGTCAATCAGTCTTTTCTTACAAGAAGAATCATTTTTTAAAATAAAATAGGTCGTCTTAAATACTAAAAGCTGTATACAGCTACCTAGAACACTACACAAGCTCGAATGAGTATCTGGAAGATCATTAAATGTTCTCAGAAACAGCTGATGGTAAAACTTAGTTTGCAGAATGGGAGGTACTAACCTGAAAACAAAGGCTTTAGTGGGTTAAGACTGTGTTGTGAAGCTTGGATACTCTTTTTCTTTGGCTGATACTATAGAGAGTTTCTTTCTTTGTACAAAGACCATTTAGCTCTCTGGGATTTACTCCTGTTTAGCTTTGTCAAGGATCTTCTGAATGCAGTGGAAGTCTGGTACATGGATTTGATAAGCGCTTGCACAGAAGGTGCAGTAGTAGATGTACTCTAATGGTATGAATTTAGTATAAAACTATTAGAAATTCAGTATAAAGCTATTATAGGAGGTTGTAGAGAGGAGGGAGATGGCCTCTTCTCCCAAGTGACAGGGGACAGGACAAGAGGGAATGGCCTCAAGTTCTGCCAGGGGAGGTTCAGGCTAGACATTAGGAAGAAGTTTTTCACGGAAAGGGTCATTGGGCATTGGAATAGGCTGCCCAGGGAGGTGGTTGATTCACCTTCCCTGGAGGTGTTTAAGGCACGGGTGGATGAGGTCTTGAGGGACATGGTTTAGTGTTAGATAGGAATGGTTGGACTAGAAGATCCGATGGGTCCCTTCCAACCTAGTTGTTCTATGATTCTATGATTCTAGGTGATCTACCTTTCTTGCTCTTCTTCATGATATTGGTTAGCCTGTTGAAAAATAAAAGATTATGAGACCTAAAGACATGAAAGAAATGTCCTAAATGAGGCTGAAGCAGAAAAAAGGGAGTTTTCTGTTCTTAGCACTGAGGAGGAGTACCAGTAGAGATATTCCTTATATACAGACATGAATTTGGGAAGTCTTAGCCCTCTGATACATAATATGACATTGTGCTCGTTTGGGCCAGGATGAAGTCTCTCTGTGGGGTTTATTTGCCAGCCACAGTTAAATCACAGCATGCAATAAACATAAAGCGATTGTTTAATGGAAATAATGTGCTAAGATAATTCTTTGTGTCTGTTAAAAGAAAAAATGTAGACATAATCTTGCAGAGAAACATTTTTCCTGTTCCATTCCTTTCTGACAGGCTACAGGTAAACAAAGCTGTGCTGTTACACTGTTGTAATGTGGATTGTGTAAAGAACCACACTGGGATCCTTATCAGGAATGACTGGAGGGGGAATCAAGCCACCACATACAAAAAACTTTGCTGGCTCAGCTGCTTTTATAAATCAGTACTCCTGCAATCACATTTAGATAACTTCTGTTTGTTTAGAAAGATCTCCTATCTCCCAGGATGAACCACAACCAGTGTAATCAGGGAAGAGCTAATATGGGGAAAAGTATATATCTATTTATATGTTAGGTTTTTTAATATATAGTTTAGTCTTCTAGCATGTATAGGTAGTTTTATCCACTGGTCCAGGAATCCCATACAGAAGTATCATAGAATCATAGAACAGTTTGGTTTGCAAGTCTGTGTACAATTGGGTGCAGTTGACCAATGTTTATGCATCACCTGCACTTCATTGGAGGCAGGGATACAAGAATGAACATTTAACTACACACTAAATGGTCATTTTCATTCTGCAATTGAAATAATATATTTTTTTCCTCTTGCTGAAACAAACCCTGCTTCTGGAATTCCCAGAGTAATTGCAGCTTTCAGTGCCCTCATCCTGTAATTCCCTGTACCACTGAATAACTTCTCCCATATCAAAAACCTTAGAAAGTTAGAATTATAGAATGATTTGGGTTGCATTGAAGGGAACTTTAAAGGTCACCTAGTCCACCCCCCTGCAGAGGCAAGGATGTATTTAGCTCGTTCAGGTTGCTCTGAGCCCCATCCAACCTGACCTTCAATGTTTCCAGGGATGGGACATCTACCACCTCCCTGGGCAACCTGTGCCAGAGTTTCACCACCTTCATTGTGAAAAAATTCTTCCTTATATCCAGTCTAAATCTTCCCTCCCTTAGTTTAAAACCATTACTCCTCATCCCATCACAGAAGATAGGACAAGGGGCAATGGGGATAAACTGGAGGGCAGATTTAGGTTAGATATAAGGAGGAATTTTTTTCATTATGAGGGTGGTGAGGCCCTGGCATAGGTAGGAAGGTTGTGGCTGCCCCATCCCTGGAGATGTTCAAGGCCAGGTTCAATGCGCCTTGGAGCCCCTGATCCAGTGGGAGGTGTCCCTACGCATGGCAGGAGGGTTGGAACTGGATGATCTTTAAGGTCCCTTCCAACCTAAACTCTTCTCCTTCTCCTTCTCCTTCTCCTTCTCCCTCTCCCTCTCCTCTCCTCCTCTTCTCTTCCTCTTCTTCTTCCCTTCCCTTTGCCCTTCCCTTTCCTCTTCCCTTCCCCTTCCCTTCCCTTTCCCCTTCTCCTCCCTTTCTCTTCCCCTTCTCTTCTCTCCCTCAAAGAAGGAGCAGTGCCTGGGAAAGCACCGTTTTAAAAGAAAACATACTATCAGAGGGGCATTCTGCCTAACTTTCAAAGAACACAACAACTTACATTTTAACTTAAGGCAAAACCCACCCCCCTCTAACAGCCACCCCTCGCGTCACTGTCCCTCCCTACCCCTCCCCTCAGGCCGAGCCCGCGGGCTGCTCCCCCCGATTCCCGCTCCTCCCTCCTCCCTCCTCCCCACCCCTATCACGGTGATGATTGACAGCCCTGTAAGCCAGTCAGAGCCAGCTATTCCCGCTTCCCGCGATGTTATTGGCCGAGGAGGTAGCGGGGGGCGGGCCGAGTGCGGGGGCAGCCCCTGCTCCCGCTATTCGCCGCGGCCGCGGGGCGTGGGGGTGAGCTCGGTCGGTAGCCGCGGCAGCCTTGTCGTCAGTAGCCCACGCAGCCCCGTCGGTAGCCGGCGCAGGCGTCGCTTCTCTCCTCCTGCCTCGGGGGTCGCTTGCAAAATGGCTGAGGATCGCGACGACGCCTCGGAGCAGCTGAAGCAGTGGAAGAGCCGGCGGGGGGCGCAGGTGCCCGCGGGGCGAGGCGAGGAGGGGGCGGGAGGGGACAGCCTGGGCCGGAGCGGGGGCTGGGCCGGCGGCGGTGCCGGTCCCATGTGAGTCCCGGTCCCATGTGGGTCCCGGTGTGGGTCCCGATCCGATCTGGGTGCAGATCCCAGTGTGGGTCCCACTCTGATGTGGGTTCCGCTCTAGCCTGGCTGCTGACCCAGTATAGATGGTGATCCAGAGTGGGTCCTGATTCCAACGTGGGCCCTGATCCAGTGTGAATTCTGACCTGGTCTGGGACCTGCTCTGGTGTGGGTGCTGGTTCCATGTGGGTCCCAGTCCATTCTGGGTGTTGATCCAATGTGGAGTGGGCCCCTATTCTGACATGAGTCCCAATTTGGTGTGGGTCCCAATCTGGTCTAGATGCTGATTTGGTGCAGGTCGCAGTCTAGTGCAGGTCCCAATCTGCTGTGGAATCTGTTCTGCTCTGGATGTTGGTCCAGTCTGAATGCTCATCTGATGTGGGGCCCTATCTGGTGTGTGTCCCCATTCCAGTCTGGATGCCATTCCAGTCTGAGACCTGATCTGGTGTGAATGCTGATCTGATCTGGCTGCTGAATTGTTCTGGGTCCTGATCCAGTAGGGTCCCAAGTCCGTTCTGGATGCTCATCCAGTCTGAATGCCGATCTGGTGTGGGTCCTAGTCCATTCTGGCTGCTGATCCATTCTGATCTTGCTCTGATTCCAGTGTGGGTCCCAGTTCTGGTGTTGGTCCCGATCCGATGTGGGTCTCAATCCAGTCTGGATGCTGATCCAGTGTGGATCCTGATTCAGTGGGGATTCTAGTCCAATCTGGATGCCAGACCAGTCTGAATGCTAATCCGGTGTGGATCCCAATTCTGGTCTGGGTCCTGGATTTGTTGTAGTGGGGATGTGTTAAGCTCTCATCTTGGAACACTCATCGAAACCCAAGCACGGAGCCAGCTGGGAGATGTAGCTCTGCCCCCGCAGCCACTCCTTTGGGCAGGAATGGGGCTCCTCACCCTCTAGGTTTGCTTGTCCCTTGGCAGAGTTCATCTCAAATCAGCTATTCATATTTTCAGTGATATTGCAACAACAGAAAAAGCTGAAAAAGTAATTAGGGAGCAGTAGAAAAGGTGAGATGCACTCACCTGTATGTGTTGTTTACTAAGCTGAAGTGGGTTGGGGCAACTGGTTGGCTGAAGTCAGAAGAGCTTGTCATCGACAACAGGTACACAGTCTTCTGAAGATTTAGAATATACCCCCAAATACTTGATTAAATGCCTAAATGCTAAGAGAGTTGATTTCCATTCTTCTTCATCAAATCACTGCAAAGGTTTTGTTGACCAAAATGCGGTTTCTGCTCTGTATTTCCTGGCAGAAGTCTGTATTTGGCATGACATCCTTTTCCTACTGGCTTTAGTAATCAGCAATCTTGTAAGACACAAGTGGATGCTACACTTCCCAACTATTAATAGTTGTTAAATCATCTTGATTTAATTTTTTTAACCCTCTCTTTTAAGGTGTACTATATTAAAACTATTTGAGTAAATACATAAATGCTTTAAGAGTTGGTTTCCCTTTCTTCTTCCTCAATCACTGTGGCAGTTTCTGCTCTGTAGGCTTTATTTGGCATTAAATCCTTTTCCTGCCAGTTGTACTAAGCAGTAGTCTTGTAAAACACGAATGGATGCCTCACTTCCCCCTCTTCATAGCTGTTAAATCATCTCGATTTTAATTTTTTTTTACTCTACTAAAAGGTGCTGTGTGAAAACTACCTTCCAGTGATGAATTGTGACTTATCGTATTCTAGTAGGCTTTGTAATATTTTCTTTTTGAACCCTGAGAAATATTTCCGTATGGATGTCAGCTTTTCTGTAACAAAGCCATATTTGAATATAGGCCAAGGTTAATTTGAAGATTGGGAGGCAACCCGTAGTCTGCATTGCATAAGGAGTCATGAGATCTTAAGTCCTCCCTACTTTCTATCTTATTAGAATTTTGAAGTGACTTATATAAAGTGCAAAGTATCAGTAATGCCTGGAAGTATGTACTTTGATGTGTGGTGTTTACAGCAGCTCTGACTAAATTCTCCTGGCTTTGTTTCCCTTCTTTCTGCCAAGGCAGGTTGGTGCTGTAATGAAAGACACACAGACACACGCAGATTCCAAAGTTCTTGTCTTTTCAGGTCTTGACTGTGTGCGACTCCCAGTCATATGAAAATACAGGCAGCAAACAACCTAGAGTCCAAAAGCAGTATGAGAATTCTTAAAACTACAGTGTTTGAGGGTTTTTTTTTCTCGTTCTACCTTCACTCAGATGGAACTTGTTTTATATGTCCCACATAACATTATCCTGAAGCTAAAGTCAATATATCCTACCATGAAAAAAATTGTAATGTGAATGCTAGAAAGAACCTGTTGGAGAATCTGTGTACTCTGCAAAGGGGACTATACAGCCACAGAGCTGCTAACCCATGAAATCGTAGAATCAGAATGGTTTGGATTGGAAGTGACCTTAAAGCCCATCGAGTTCCAACCACCCTGCCATGGGCAGGGACACCTCTCACTGGATCAGGGGCTCCAAGCCCCATCCAACCTGGCCTTGAACACCTCCAGGGATGGGACAGCCACCACCTCCCTAAGCAACCTGGGCCAGGGCTTCACCACCCTCACAGTAAAACATTTCTTCCTATTTTTATAGGTCTAGTTTCAAAAAGTTGTGGGTTTGGCTACTACTTTTAGTAGTCTTTAATGTTATTATTACAGGAGAAGTTGGTTTTAGACTGCATTATAGCCTGTTGGTTTGAAATGGACTCTATTATCTCTACAAACCTTTATTCTTCGTTGCATGCATCATTTACAACTAATATGCAAGTTTTTTTTTTCTACATTTGAGGTAATCACACAAAAGGTATTATAAAGACGTAGGTGAATCAAAAGGGCTCCAGAAGTCTCCTTAAGACTAAGGATGCATTTTATTTGCATTTATTGATAGGAATGGTTGGACTCGATGATCTGGTGGGTCTCTTCCAATCTGGTCATTCTGTGATTCTATGATTCTATTTTCCTTCTAACTTCTATCAAGCTCTTGTAAGGTCTTTGGAGAGGAGGTGGTCACAGCTGTAGGTGCACTAGTCCTACCACTGCATAGTTAAACCTACTGAGCTGCTTAGAATTCATGAAGGACTCAGCATAAATGAGCTCAACATAAATTTTGTGTTTCTCAGGGGACCAGGTGAGACTTGGTCACTGCTTCAGGATGATGTAGGTTTTGATGACTTTAAAAAGTCACTGTGTGGACTGGAGGGGTCTTATGAGAACTGTCTCATGTTAACAAATGGTTCCCAGAATCCAGTCTCCAAATTTGCTTTTCTTAGACTTCTATTAGTCAGAATTCATAAATGATGCTGGGGTTGCACATGGGGTTTTTGGGTCACAGGCTGCCTTACAGTGAGAATGAGGTCTGTGTGTGTAGAACGGATGGGAAGATGGAGTTGCCTCTAATGAATGATAGCACAAGGAAACTGGAGAGGTAAATCACAGAATCAGTAGGTTGGAAAAGACCCACCGGATCATCGAGTCCAAGCATTCCTATCAACCACTAAAACATGTCCCTCAGCACCTCATCAAATACAGGAGTTTAGGATGCCACCGGTAGGATCTCTTGTTGAGCACATTACAGCGATCTTGCCTGTCTTAAATGAGTGACAGTCATCAATATAAAAAAACCCAATGAATTTTTAGTAGCAAAACTAATGCATTGGGTTTTATCTGTGAGAACTTTGAAGCTTTTCACCAGCAAAACCTATGAAAATAGAAGAAAAATACTGGAAGAGCTGGAAACTGTGTTAAAAAAAATTAGTTCTCCCTAAGCAAACTTTGCAAAAATTTCTTGGCCAAGGAATTCAGTTAAAAATGTCATGATGAGTGAGTGTTTTATAGACTCATCCTCTGCCAACTGTTCTATGTTCTAAGCAAGAACTCTTTGAAGCAGAGAGTTAGAACAGGTTTCAGCAAGGGTTGTTTTTAGCTTTCATACCTCCATATAGAAAAATATGTTGGGATAATGAACTGATGATACTATAATTGCACTGAATTAATCTCTTGAAGCAGAGTATTTTACATTTACTAGGCTGAATTATGGAGTGGATCAATGAGCTTTTTCCTAAAGTTCCTGCAGTATGGTGGGGGCCTTGTTGCTTTACTGTATGAAATTAAATTTCTAACTTAATGAGTTTGTTTGTAGTGATAATTTAAGCCATTTTGAGTTTAAGATCATAGCTAAAACATCATAAAGCATACCCAGATAAGGGTGCTGAATTATACGGGTCCTGTATGTTGTGATACCACATTAAGAAGTTGAATTCTTAGACTGACTTGGGGTGAGAGAGTGTCCCGTGCAGCCCAGATGGGTGATGTCTCAAAGTAAGTGATGATACAGCTTCTCACACTTAAAACTGAGCAAAAGACAGGGTAGGAATCATGTGAGATCTAAGCAGTGGAAAGAATATTGAGAACTGTTTCTACTCTTGCAGATTTCCAATGACAAACTATAGGTGATGTCTTGATTTAAGGATTTTCCTTTGGCTTAAGGATACTTTAAATAAAGTTAAAGTGATAACTTCCCTGTAAGCTTCTGAACATCGTGTTCCTGTTCGTAATCCCGTAGATTTTATTTTGTAGCTGTTTCTACACATGCCAGTGCAGGTGAGGATTTCTGGCACCCTGAAGTAGTTGAATTAATGCCTGTAGCTTCATAGCTTATACCTTTATGATAATGAAGCGGTGAATGAAAAATGAAGACATGAGATATTTTGAGAATTCCACCCAGCTAGAATAGCATGTTGCATATTAGTAAGAACACATTGGAAACACGGTTACGCCATCAAATGTCTTTTATGTGGTTATTCACGTAGCAGAGTTAAACGAAGGTGTGTATAACTCTCCTTGTATACTCTGCCCAATCCAGAATTCGTGGTATAGGTGTGAATAATTGTTCTTTTCCTGCCTTTATGGGCTGCCTCTTGGGGGAAAACGATACCCTGGAGTCTAGTCCAGTTCAGTGTACTCTTCCATGCAATACAAATAGGAATTTAGGCTGTTACAGCAATTGAATAAATTAAAGCAGAACTTAGATTGTCAGTATAAAAATTGGAACCCCATAAAGTCACTGATATAATAGTGAAGGTCTCATTAAGAGTTATTTTTTCTTTCTCTTCACCATCCCTTTTCATTTATAGAACTTTAAAAGAAGGAGAGTGGTCAGGAGTGGGTGAGTGAGTTTATTCTGGTGCACTTTTCATGGTTCAGGTGCTGGTAAAAGAGGGTAGGATGGCCTGGATAGAGAGATACACAGAAGTGTGTCAGTGTAGTGCAACCTGAAACTGTGGATTTAACATTAATTGATTGTAATGTGACTTGGATATTTGAGTTCATTGTGGTTTTTTTTGGTTATTTTTTTTTTTTTTTTGCTTTGTACTAACTTCTGTTCTAAGTCCTTTACAAGTGTCACCTTGGCTCCTAACTGTTAATAAATGTGCTCCGGGAAAACGTGACACCATCAATCATCAGGTCTGTGGAGCTGATGTTCCCTTCTTGCTGATTTTCTGCAGTACCCGGTAAAATAGACTGTCACTTTAGAAGGGCAAATAACCCTATATGTGATGCAGATATGATGATTCTTCAGGTGCTCTTGCTTATAGCTCTTCCAGACCAACAGCAGTCGTGAGTACTGCCTTTTAGTCTTTATGCTGTGTGACTACAGCTCTTCCCTGATGCCTCCATCCCTGTACTGATGTTACCTTCTTCCTCTTCTTTCTCCCTCCTTCCAAGCAGCTGCTCCTTTTCTAGCTCCCTCTCTTCCCGTCTTCCCCTGTTGAAGCGGGGGGCAGACTGTACCTTAACTCACATTTTAAGGCAGACATTTTGTATTTAAAGCAAGAGGTGTAGTCTTAAAAGTAAAGTTTCTGAGCCATTCTTGGAATATACATGACTTGAACTCTTCTTAAATAGCCGCTGCACACTGTGATGTAGTTAGAAATCAATGTTTCCCATGACTAATTCCAGAATCTTATGTCACTTTGCTGTGTACGTGTTAATACATCCTGTGACACATAGTGCTTGAACAGACATGCACATTGTATGGCTTAAATTTAGAGGGTTTTCCATTTCTGGTGATGCAATATTGACTATCTCTCACTTTCAGAAACCAGATGTCTTGACCACCGGTGCTGGGAACCCCGTAGGGGATAAGCTCAACATCCTGACAGCAGGACCACGTGGACCTCTCCTTGTTCAAGATGTTATTTTCACTGATGAGATGGCTCATTTCGACAGGGAGAGGATTCCTGAAAGGGTTGTGCATGCAAAAGGGGCAGGTGTGTTGAAAAACACCTACTTTTTCTCTGCGTACATTTGGACTTTGAAATGCTTTTGAATTAACACATAGAGTGTGACAGGTAAATAGCATCATTATCTATAATTAATTATTATAGATGATGACATATAATTATATATCAACAACAGTGGTAAGGCCTGGTTTAAAAGAACTCAATACCAAAGCATGAAGCACTGGAAAATCGCTAAAAAAACGGGGAGAAAATGTAGTTATAGTCCTTAGATTGTTGTTGGGTTTGTGTGATATCTACTTCCTCTATTTGTTCCTCCATAGTACCTCATTCCTCTGGAAGGGAAGACTTGTTCATATCTGGTTGATATCTGTTTCATGTTGTTTAATAGATATTCTTGCTTTTGCCACCAGATTTATCTGTCTGTCAAAGCAACATGATGATCTGACATTTAAATTAAAAATTTAAAAAATTAATCTTAGTAGGAAGGAACTGGCAGCTGAGATTTTTATTACCTATTGAAGTATAAGAAGAAAATGCAGAACATGCTTTTATTTTAATGTGAAAAATAGCTCTGTGGGGTGGGAAGAACTTGGTTGCTTCATCGAGCTTACAGGTAGACCAAAAATTCTGCAGCAGACATGAAGGCTAGAGAAAGACTTGTCTTGCTCTGAGATAAATAGGCAAATCTTGATAGAAGAGTATCAAAACCTGCTATTTGTTACGTTGCACAGTAGAAATGAGATCTGTATTGCCACTGGGAACTGTTAACAGCCAGTTAAGGAGCGGGGAGTGATATACCATGCAAATAGTAGTTTGTGTTAAGTAAATATCATTTTGTGAATAGAAGTTGAGTATTTTAGTGCACAGATATGAACTGTGTTTAAAACAGCGTATTTCCATGTTTCCTTTTGACCTAAAGTTGTATCTTGGACCACAACGGAATTACAGAAGTGCTGTAGGTGGAAGGAAGGTGTCTAGATCTGATATTTTGGAATTACTTTTTTTCAGGAGCCTTTGGCTATTTTGAAGTCACTCATGATATTACGCAGTATTGTAAGGCAAAAGTGTTTGAACACATTGGAAAAAGAACTCCAATTGCAATCCGATTCTCCACTGTTGGTAAGTCTCTGAAGTTATTTGTGCACAATAGTTGAACCAAAAGCTGTGTTTGCATTGTGGAACACTTCATGTCCTTAAGGTAGTTTGAAATGTTTTCTGCCTGCCAATTCCTCCTCTGTGAATTTCCTTTAAATGGTAAGGCCTTAAACAGCTTCTGTCAGAGCTCTCTGTGGACACTTCCCCTCTGGAATGTGAGAGAAAGGTTACTCTGAGCTTTTTTTTTTCTGATGGAAAACTTGCTTTGTTTCTGATCAGATTGTAATGAACACTTAATCCTGTGGTTTAACACTTGAAAGTTACATACCTATGATCTCTAATTGAAAAATATGGAATACCTCTTATGGTAAGAATATTTTGGGGATGAATGCTGTAAAAGTAAGTACTAGGTAAAGAAGAGTAACCAATCTTCCATAAATAAACACTTCTTGAAGAGCTGAGTGCACAATCCATCAAAATCTTAATGCTGTTAGTTAAAATGTGCATTATGATCAATATCATGTCTGATAGAGAAGGGATCTTTCAAACCTTACATGTTAGTACTCTTATCTGTATTTAAAAGAGAAGAAATGCTAATGAGTATTCAGCTTGGAAGTGAAATTGGAGAGAAAGAACTGCAATGATGTTCAGGGAGCTGCTAATTTTGGCCTCCTGGCTCTTCCCTGTGTCTCCAAAACTTAAGAAGTCATGGAAGGTTATGGGAGAAGGCATACAGCTGAGTTTGATCTGCAGACTATGTGCTGCAGTGGGTTGTTGCACCAGTTCCTTTCCTTTCCCTGCTCTGTTTGAACATGTTTCTTCCAGCTATCCTGTAGTACACAACTTTATTAATGACAGAAAATGTGACCTTGTTATTTCATCATGATCTGTGGCATTAGCTGTTTCTGAACACTTCTGGAACGCCTCTGTTCAGGTGTTGTGGTGTGCACTTTGGCTCCAGTATAGTTACCCTTGAGAGAACTGTTTTGGATACAGCAGGAAGGGAACTAAAAGGTTACAACTCTTATTAAATAAGTTCTCTTTTTATTTGGCATGCTGTTCAGATTGCTTTCTAAATGACAGCTTTCACTCTGGGATTTGATGCGCAAACTAATGTAGTTTTAGATGATTCAACCTAATAATCTGATGTTATCAGAGAATCATAGAATCACCAGGTTGGAAGAGACCCACCAGATCATCGAGTCCAACCATTCCTATCAAACACTAAACCATGACCCTCAGCACCTCGTCTACCTGTGCCTTAAACACCTCCAGGGAAGGTGAATCAACCACCTCCCTGGGCAGCCTGTTCCAATGCCCAGTGACCCTTTCTGTGAAAAACTTCCTCCTAATGTCTAGCCTAAATCTCCCCTGGCAGAGCTTGAGACCATTCCCTCTTGTCCTGTCCTCTGTCACTTGGGAGAAGAGCCCAGCTCCCTCCTCTCTACAACCTCCTTTGAGGAGGTTGTCTCTGCTTGTGAAAATGCAGATTTCACTCTTAGTTGGTTGAAGTGGAGATGTTTGGGTTTTTTCTTTCTTTTAACTATGGCCCAGATGCTCGGGTGGGTGTCGGTTCACACTGTGGGAACTTCCAGTGCCTGAAGTATTGTTGAAAATACGCAAAATAATTCCTTTGTTTAGAAAATACTTAAATTAATAAAACCCACACTTCAGCATTTTATGGCATATTCTCTTAGTCTATGTTTTTATACTTGCAATTTATGTGCGTTTCCTATCATAACACTTCTGCGTGTTCATTTGTTTCTTCAAGCTGGAGAATCCGGGTCAGCTGATACAGTCCGTGACCCTCGAGGCTTTGCAATGAAATTCTATACAGAAGAGGGGAATTGGGATCTCGTAGGAAATAATACTCCTATTTTCTTTATTCGGGATGCAATGCTGGTGAGTAAACATGGAAGGTTGTGAAAAGGGTCCAAAAGTTGGTTCATCCTGTTCTTGCTTCTCTGAGACACTTAAATATTGTGAGATTGTCCCAATATATGACTTGAAAGGTTATTTAAAATTAAAAAAAATGACAAAAAATTAAATTTAAGAACTATAATACTTGATTACTTACGTGGTTTTGTACCACAGGTAGCACACACATTTAGTTGTGTTTGCTACACCAGAGTACTCAGCAAGTAAGTACATTATAATCTTTTTAACTTCAGATCTGATCAGTTTTGCTGGTGTTCAAATCAGCTGTTTAACTCAGTAGGCATTTCTTATTCTTTTCATTCTGAGGTTATTTAAAAAAAATACTTTAAAAGATTGTAAAACCTTTTAGTAAACCAGATATTTTTTTTGGCCTTCTAGTGTAAGTTTACCAGAGGAGTGGAGGAGTTCTGCACAGACTCTGTATTCATTTAGGGTCAGATATTCAGTAAAGTTCAAATTTGTACGTCTGAAAAGACTTACCTCTCATTTTATCGCTCACAAAATAACAGCGTTCTTTAATTCGAACAGCTTCTTTATCCTAATTGTAAATGTTTTACTTTATTTTACTGTGAATGAATTTTTTGGCAGGAGGTGAATGATGATAGAAGATCATAGAATCATGGAACAATTTGGGTTGGAAGGGACCTTAAAGTCCATCCAGTTCCAACAAGTCCTGCCACGGGCAGGGACACCTCCCACTGGATCAGGTTGCTCAAAGCCTCATCCAGCCTTACCTTGAACACCTCCAGGCATGGGCCATCTCTGTCCAACCTATTCCACTCAGTGGTTCTCACAGGCCCACCTCATCCAACTTTGTCTCATCTCTCAGCATGCTCTTCCTTTCCCAGTACAGTGTCTTGAAAAAAACTGTTTTGTCTTGTTTGTACCAGGAGTTGCTTAGTCTACCTCATGTAGTTTTGAAGTGTTTGTTTGAACTGTTTCTTATTGTTTTTCCTTCCTCCCTCCTCCACTTCGGAACAAATCAGTTTCCATCATTCATCCATAGTCAAAAGAGGAACCCTCAGACGCATTTGAAGGATCCAGACATGGTGTGGGACTTCTGGAGTCTTCGCCCTGAGTCTTTGCATCAAGTAAGGTTCTCCTTTGACTGTATTTTGTATAGAATCATAGAATCACAGAATCACCAGGTTAGATCGGATCATTGAGTCCAACCATTCCTACCAATCACTAAAACATGCCCCTCAATGCCTCGTCCACCCGTGCCTTAAACACCTCCAGGGGAGGTGACACAATATGATTAAGGAATTCAAGTAATGATATGACAACAAAGATTTTTAATGTCCTCTTTTCTGTTTTTATCCAGAAGTGTACATAATCTTTTAGGAACAGTAAAGGTGAAAGGTCTGCAATAACTCTTAAGGCTGTTAGTGCATGTATCCAGCCTTTTTTTCTGTTAATGACTCTGTGAAATGAGTAAGATTTCTCCTTTCAGCATCAGATTTTATATAGGGATGAAAGGGAAGTTGTTATGTTCTGTACCACTGAAGTAGTGGAGATACCAATGAGCAACAAATGTTAGAGAAGAGTGAAGTACTGGGAAAGAAGTGCTATCACATAGAAGTTTATTTAAAGTTGTGTATTGTGAAGCACATTAGGTCAGCTCCAAAAATGAGTAGAATTTACAGAGTGTTCTAATTATTCCAAAATGTATTTGTATCCCAGAATGTTATACAAAAAAAACTTTAAATATAAAACTAAAAATGAAGTTGTATTTTTTTAAAAAGAAAATGGGTTCATAGAGAAACCTTCCATGATTTTAATTGGAAAATGAAGTACCACAATCATTCTTTGTGATCCTAAACCTAATGAAAAGCACTGTTTTGAATGTTTACATCGTGATGCATTTACTGCTTGAAGACTTTGAAGAACTGGTTGTTACTGACTTCAGTGTTCAGATTTTGTCTTTAACACGGAAAATAAAAATTTTATTTATATTTGTAACTGAAATTATCCATGGTTAGCTGCTCTGTGCTTATAGAGGAAATTATAACCTTATCAGTAGTTTAATGTTTTGTGCTTCACAAAATATTTCATGTGGGCCTAAAACCCCACGTAGGTTTAATTCACAATTGTTCTTTGTGCAAAACCAAATCAGTCTTAATTCATTAACACTCTTAAACTAGAAATTCCTCAAGGAATTCATACCATTAAGGTGGTTTCCAGTGGTGCAGTTAAATGCAATACAGAACTTTGTTTTGAGTGAGTGCTTTATCCTTGAACTGGTGAACCCACTAACAATTGATCCTTCTCTTTAGGTGTCTTTCTTGTTCAGTGATCGTGGTATTCCTGATGGTTTTCGCCATATGAATGGATATGGATCCCATACTTTTAAACTGGTTAATGCCAGTGGACAAGCAGTTTATTGCAAATTCCATGTGAAGGTATTGGTGTTTTTTTCCACTTACCTATTACAAGATTCTAAGTTTTATTAAAGCACATTCTTATGAATTATTTCTGTCATACTTTCTGCACGTTGTAACTGGTGCTACTGCTTTTATTGCTTCTAGACTGACCAAGGCATCAAAAATCTTTCTGTTGAAGAAGCAGGAAGATTGGCTTCTACTGATCCTGATTATGCAATACGTGATCTTTACAATGCCATTGCCAAGGGAGACTATCCGTCGTGGTCCTTCTACATTCAAGTCATGACATTTGAAGAAGCAGAGAAGTTTCCATTTAATCCATTTGACTTAACTAAGGTCTCTCTGATACTGATGTGAATATTGAATTTTGGTTAGTTTAAGAAAGGTCGTGAGATCAAAATGCAGGAAATGCTAGGCTGGGATTACCTATAAAAAAAAGTGTAAGCATTTCTGTGGAGTAGCACTGTTTTCTTACCAGTTCCCGTCAGCAGAGTTAGTCTGTCCTTTTTATTCTTCACTTCTGTTTAAGTGTATTCTTTATTTTATGGTCACGAATCAGAAATGCTGGAGATGAAATTATATTGATGTTAAGTCTGATATTACTCTTTCTCGGTGAAATATGGCTAGGGCTTGATTCCAGGCCTGCATTTCCAAAGTGTGATCTCAGATGATACAGTCACACCCTGAGCTTGCTAGTTCTAAATGCTGTTGGTGTGTCACTTCTATTTGGTCTAATTTTATGTCGGACTTTTCATTCCTTGGAACAGCAATTGGACACTGGAAGTTATTCGCTTCAACTTGGTTTTTTTTTTTTTTTTGCAATTTGGGAGAGCAATAGCAGAGGAGAGACTTTTGAACATGAAAATACAGGCTAAAATGACGAAGAAAAGGCTAATTAAGCTGGTTGCCTTTTCAAGTAGCTGAGAACAACCATCCTGCCAGTTCCACCTACGATATTGCATTCCCAGGCATTTTTTCAAGTGCCCGTGGGTGTTCCATCCAAGTAGTAAGGTGCTGAGTTAAAACTGGGATGATGAAATAGGTAGTATTAATACTCTGTAATAATTGCAAAAGACTTCTTTAAAGAGGACATTTATCAAATTGTTTGTTAGCAAAAATACTTTCATTTAGTAATGTATTTTCACAAGACTTCACTGGGCAGCATGTGCCTGATCTATGATTTAAATCAACATTATTAAGAGTTATGCAGCTTTAATGTATGTGCGTTGTCTTCTAGATCTGGCCCCATGGTGACTATCCTCTCATCCCTGTGGGAAAGGTTGTCTTGAACAGGAATCCTGTCAATTACTTTGCAGAGGTAGAACAGATGGCATACGACCCCAGCAACATGCCACCTGGTATTGAACCCAGCCCTGATAAAATGCTGCAGGTAAACTGTGACACAAATAATGTTTTATGTGATTAGCACCATGTTTGCTTTGCTGTTTATGGGAGTCTCACTGTTACTGTTTGCGTAGCAGCACTAGAGTAACACAAGAGATGGAGAGCATCTGATTTTGTGGTTGTTTTTAATGATCACCCTTTGATATGCTCATTCAGAATTGAAATATATAGAGAATGGGAAAGGACTAAAGGACTAGAAAATGTAGACTTTAGAAGGCATCTGCAACAGCTCCTGAAGTTGATGGGGAAATCTACCAGTCTGACAAAAATTATGGGATAAAACCATTGCAGCAGTGTGTATTTTTTCATGCATTTACATTATTACCTTATAAACTCTTATGAGTTTGAGAGGTGGACTTCACATGCTCTAAAATACAGATATAGCTAATCCCCAGTACAAACCACAGGGCTAGTCTTTGGAAGTAGTACTGGATTTCTTACAGGTAAAAATACTTCACTCTCTGCTGAGCAGTGGGTATTTGCATGTTATGCCTTTTCACATTGAAACCTGATTGTTGTTTAAATTACATCCATTGAAACAAGAAGGTATTTTGAAGCTTTAAGTGGATAAACTCAAGAACCATCATGGAGTTGTTTTGTTTCACCTCTCTTTGCTCCCAGAAACTTCATACTCAGAAACAGGCTCTTGTCTTGCCATCTAGATGTCACTAGAACTGCTTCAGATTCAGTTCACTAATTAAATAAAGGACTGCCATATTCTAATGTAAAAAATCCATTTTTACATCTTAGGTTCAAAATAGGTCGGAAAATATTATTCCTTAGTAGTATTTAGCACCATTATGTAGAGATGAAAATGACTGTTTGTAACCATTTTCCTAAATCTATTCTGAAGTAGGAAATAGATAGGAAATACCCAAGCTGCATAAATGCAGTTCAACCTGCTATTCGTCACTGATATTACAGCCAAAGTGGTTTGTGCCCAATTGTCGCTTCCATTATGACCTAAAGTATATCAAGAATTTATATGCAAAGGAAACAGCCTTGAAGGGGGCCTACAAGAAAGCTGTAGAGGAGCTTTTTACAAGGTTGTGTGGTGATAGGGCATGTAGGGAGAGGGAGAATGGCTTTAAATGGGAAGGGGAAGATTTAGATTAGACATTAGGAAGAAACTCTTCACAATGAGGGTGGTGAGACACTGGAACAGGTTGCCCAGGGAAGCTGTTGATGCCCCTTCCATGGAGATCTTCAAGGCCACGTTGGATGGGGCCTTGGGTAGCCTGATCCAGAGGGAGGCGTCCCTGCCCATTGCAGTGGGTAGAATTGGGTGGTCTTTAAGTTCCCTTCCAACCCAAACCGTTCTATGATTCTCCCTTTTACTATTTAATGTATAATGCTTTGAACTGGGGGAGTGATCTCTTTCAGGAAGTAGTAGTTAATATTTGCAATAAATATTTTAGGGTCGTCTTTTCTCGTATCCTGACACTCACAGACACCGTCTGGGACCGAACTACCTACAAATTCCTGTGAACTGCCCCTTCCGAACTCGCGTGGCCAACTACCAGAGGGATGGACCCATGTGCGTTACTGACAACCAAGGTAATTATGAAAATATCTCTAAATGTAATGGTACTTGTGCATGTAGTGCAGAATTCTTTTCTGTTCATAGGAAATTTAAGGTGTTTGCTAACCAGCTCATTTTATTGAGTATTACTAATTTACACTGTGCAAAATGCTACCTTTTCCCTTCATCTGTTCAGTGTCTCTTGTGACTCTTTCCCCCAAATCAAACATAACTGTATTCTTAGGTTTCAGATTTTAGTCTGTTGTTTTCATTTTATGTGACAACTGTTCCTTACCTCTCATACTTAATTTTTTTAATACCTTTCCTTGTATTACTGGATCCTTTTTGAGTTTAGTTGTCACCATATGCTTTTTTCTTTAGAGTGCCCTAACTTTGTCCCTGTGCCATTCCAAAGAGTTTCTTTTTTTTTGATAGGAATGGTTGGACTCGATGATCCGGTGGGTCTCTTCCAACCTGGTTATTCTATGATTCTGTGATTCTGTGATTTAACTCAGTGCTCACCAGCAATCAGAAAGCAATTTAATTCAAAATAACCACACATGTTTAAGATCTGTTTTGTGATGAGTATGAGTAATGATGTATCTTTGAACCCATGATTTGTGCCTGTGTAAAGCTTGATATATTTGCTCCCTTTTCAGGTAACTTTATGAATGTTGAATTCTTGAGAACAGATCCTTGAGAAGGGTCTACCTGATCAATTCTTACTGCAGGAAGTGACCTTTTATTCCTCTGTTTCTTACGTTCTTAATGCTAAATTACAAGATAGTTTGTTCCTGCTATCTCCTGTTTGAGGGATCTTGTTGAAAACATTCTTAAGTCTGAATAAGCTGTAGTGCCTTCATCGCTCTTATTCAATTGTCCTTTGTCTGTCTTGTTGGTCTTGTACAAGAGTTGAGGATCAAAACCTTGCTGTAAAGCACAAGCGGGTTACAGAATGCATTCTCTATGTCTTTAAGGCTTTAAAAAAATAATGTGGCATAAATTTCCTTATAGAAAAAGCCGTGTACAAAGTAGAATCTGAACTATAATTGTTTTTCAGTGCTATGTACGTAACTTCTTGCTGCAAACAGACTCATTTTGCTTTTTTATCAGTGGGGGAAGGGAATTTTCTTTTTGGTTCCTGAATAGTAGAATGTTTGTCATCTATATATACTTATTTAGAATGGATGCATAACTCTTCTGTTAATCCAGGGAAGGAGTCTTTCTTTGAATATTAGGACAGGAGGTGGGGAGTTTTAAAGGCATTAAATCCAAGTGAAGCTTATGGTATGTTTAAAAACCTGGAGTTAGGCCTTTAGGGGAAAGGGGATTTGCAGAACAGCCAGTTGAGCTTCCTTTAAACACTTTTAGGAACATGCTTGTTAAAAGGGACTTAGAACTTTTTCAGTTACTTATTTAAATTGAAAAAATGTGCTTGAGAAATGCTTTCACAGAAGTCAATTACTGCCTTTCTATTTCTACTTCTAGGCAAAAGTCTAATCTAAAAACGAGACATGGCCTGGATGTCTTTCAGAAATATGTACTTGCACTTTTTAAATTTAAAAACTGACTTTCATGTACTCAGTTCCCTTTGTTAAGCTGCAAGAGCATAAATGCCAAGAACGGGGCCTTTAACTTCGCCTCCGTTCAGCAGAACACTCTGTTCTGTCAGCGTTTCCCCAACAGTGACTGTTTTACACCTGGGAGTAAACAAGGATATACTTAAGCTGTGCCTTGTGCCAAAAACACTGTATTCCTCTGGGCTATGAATTCTATTTTAATACTGGCTGAGGGAAGGAAATATTGGGAAAACAAGCTGCTCCTGTCCAAGAACAGATAAGAAGTTTGTTTCTATGCAGTTCTAGTAGTTCACTGTTTTTAAAATACGTCCCCCCCTACACAGTTAAGATCGGTAGTACTTCTGCTGTGCAGGTAAAGGACAATTTTCTTGGTTATTATTGAATCATAGAACAATCGGGTTGGAAGAGATCCGTCAGATCATCGAGTCCAACCATTCCCGTCAGTCACGAACCCATGTCCCTCAGCACCTCATCCACCTGTGCCTTAAACCCCTCCAGGGAAGGTGAATCAACCCCCTCCCTGGGTAGTCTGTTCCAGTGCCCAATGACCCTTTCTGTGAAAAAATTTTTCCTAATGTCCAGCCTAAATTATGATGTCTCGGACTAAAACTTTGCATGACTCCTGTCACTTTGTCTATTAAAACTGTCTGTGCAGTGTTGTTGAGGGCAGCCAGAGCTTCTTATTTCTGAAACAAATCAGTTTTCCCCCCGAGATGGTATTAAGTTCATAGTAAGTGCTGCTAAGTACTGACTGAAGACACAGCTGTATGTTGACAGAAAAGTGCTGTTTTGGATAAAGTGAATCGTAACTGGGTCATTGCTTTTTCTTAGAAGAACCTAAATCTGTTTTCTCACTTAATCTGAGAGAGTTGCCATCTGATTGTTTTACCTTAGCGTGGGGTTTGTTTGTTTTCAGGTGGTGCCCCAAACTATTATCCCAATAGTTTTACTGGTCCGGAAGATCAGCCCATGGTCAAGGAGAGCCGCATGAGTGTTTCAAGTGATGTGCAGCGCTTTAACAGTGCAAATGAAGATAATGTGACTCAGGTACGATGTGTTTTATATTTTTTATTAAGGTTTTATATTGCTTAGTATGTAAGATGAGAATAGGTAATATTCATAAGAATCATTCAAAGACGACATCTCTCTGAAGCGTCTGGGCTAACCTGAAGTTCAGCTCTCATGAGAGCTTGGAAGGTCTCTATACAGGTTCATTTAATGAATAATTGAAGTTTTGCTGACAGGAGAGTTGGTGAATTCCCACAGGCCTTTGTGATCCACATCCTGGGCACAGACATTTAGAGGTTGTGACTTTCGCCTTGCATTTGGTGACTGCTGATGTTCAAACTAGAGTGTGCATGTAATGTCACACTCATCAGTTCCTGAATTGGACCCTGATACCTTTCCTTGTTTCCATTCATTCAATACGCAAGTTATTCCAAACTAGAAATGGAAAGAATTGGTAGCATATTTGGGGGGAAAAAAACAGCCACAAAATGGTTACCTTTTGAGTTTAGGTGTTTTGCTTATTTTAAGTGTTGCCTGGATAGTAAATGAAAGCTATTCTTTCAAGTCTAGTAAGTATTATTGGCTGTCACATGCTTTTGGTCATTTAAAAATCTTTATTTCCAATCATAAGGTGAGAGAATTCTATACCAAAGTGCTGAAGGAGGATGAACGCCAAAGGCTGTGTAAAAATATTGCTGATCATCTTAAAGATGCACAACTCTTCATTCAGCAGCGAGCTGTAAGTGACCTGTTTGGTTTTATCCTTTACCTTTTATTCCAGATTTTCCTGCAGTCTAGTGACTTTGTCAGAATGGCAGTGTGGGAAGGAAAATCAGGAATTCTCCAAGAAGGATATTATATTGTCCAGTGTAAGAAGGATATGGAAATGTTGGAATTTAGAGGACCACAAAGATGATCTGAGAGCTGGAGCACCTCTGCTGTGAGGGCAGACTGAGAAAGTTGGGGTTGTTCAGCCTGGAGAAGAGAAGGCTCTGGGGAGACCTTAGAGCAGCTACCAGTACTGAAAGGGTCTCCAGGAAAGCTGAGGAGAGAATTATTGCAAGTGTAGGTAGTGATAGGATGAAGAGGAATTTCTTTAAATTGGAAAGGGAAAGATATTCTTCATAATGAGGGTGGGGAAGCCCTGGCCTAGGTTGCCCAGGAAGTTATGGCTGCCTCATCCCTGGAGGTGTCCAAGGGCAGACTGGATGGGGCCTTGAAGCACCTGATCTAGTGGGAAATGTCCCTGCCCATGGCAGAGGGGTTCGCAACTGAATGATCATTGAGGTCCTTTCCAAACCAAACCATTTTATAATTCTGTGATTGAAGAAGGCGACTTCTAGATTTTTCTTACGCAGGAATTACCAATACTGAACACTCAAATATCTGCGTATTTACCTAACATAAAAAATGTTAAACACATGTTAAAATATTAATACATGTTACAGTAACATTTTTCCTGATGGAAAGAATGGCGTTGATGTTGAACATTAAGGCTGTCATTATCTCTTTAGTTTGGGGTTTCAGAAACCAAGTGGCTACCAGTATAACACTTTACTCTAAACAAGGAAAGGGCAGTGAGGGCCAGGGTGGTCTTGAATCTCTCTCCTTCCCAGTGATTCTTTGTTTAGATCAGTAGAGCCGTGTGTGACATGATAGAAATAGTGTCAGGAATAGCTGAGAGAGCTGGGGTTGTTTAGCCTGGGGAAGAAGAGGCTGAGGGGAGACCTTATTGCTCTCTACAGCTACCTGAGGGGAGGTTGTGGAGAGGAGGGAGCTGGGCTCTTCTCCCAAGTGACAGGGGATAGGATGAGAGGGAATGGCCTCAAGCTCCACCATGGGGAAGGGTCAGGCGGAACGTTAGATAAAAAACTTTTCACAGAAGGGGTCATTGGGCAGTGGCAGAGGCTGCCCAGTGAGGGGGTTGAGTCCCCTTCCCTGGAGGTGTTTAAGGTGTGGTTGGACGAGGTGCTGAGGGACATGGGTTAGTGTTTGATAGGAATGGTTGGACTCCATGATCTGGTGTGTCTCTTCCAACCTGGTGATTCTATGATTCTGTGTTCAGAGCTCCTTTGTGGCTGGTCAGAATTAAACTTTTAGAAAAGAGTTTTGATCCTGCTTTTCTTTCTCGTGATATGTACTGCTTGTAGACCAGAGAGCAGAAAATGTATCTAAGAGTAGATTTGAAGTGGAGGAAAAAAATTGTTTTTGCCTTTTCTATTCTGTCTTCCTGTATAGGTGAAAAACTTCAGTGATGTTCATCCTGACTATGGTGCCCGTATTCAGGCTTTGCTGGACAAATACAATGCTGAGAAGGGGAAAAAGGTACGTGAGGGATCGTGGTAGCTGAGTTTGGACTGTCTGTGAGCAGCCTTTTCATCTCTTGTAAATCAAACGAAGTGAGAACTTGGTCTTGATTTGAATGGCAGAAGTCAGTGCGTGTAGAATTACAAAATAAGGAAACATCACACTAATTGCATTTAATTAAATGATGGTTAACCAATGGCGTACAATTATTTTGTTTCAGTTGTCTTTTTGTAAGGCTTTTGGAAGATAACTGTACAGGATATGCAATGTGTTCAGGTTACTTCTTCAGGCCAAATTATTTCCCACTCTTTATAATGGTAACAAAACATTTCCCCAGGTTTTTCCTGGGTTCAGTGCTTGCCACACAGAATTACAATGTTGTTGCTTCAAGTACTCATTTTTCTCTGAAGTTCCCATAAGTACTTTTAATGGAACTTGCTCTGAATATTTCTTTTGTGTTATTTTTAGGATGTAATTAGGACCTATACCCGACCCACATCTCATGTGTCTGCTAAAGAAAGATCCAACTTGTAGGATGTGCTGCAGAGATGAGCTCTATGAATTTTCATCCTTAGAACTGCAGGACAACCTGTTGAAGATGGTAATGAATATAGCAAACTTGCGCACAAATACAGCGACGTTTTACAGGCTTGGGTTATTAAGCATTCAAGTGCCTGTATCTGTATTGTAACTAGGTAACACAAGCTAACGATCCTAGTGCCTTTCAACACTTTACTGCTTGTTAACAACATATGCTGTTCTTAAGGGAATTAATGATTAAAAACTGTCTTCATTTCTAGAAGCAAACATAAACTTGATCAAAATAATGTTTCATTTTTTTCATTTCAAAACTTCCCTGGCTAAATCACACGATAAAACTTCTGTGATAACAGTGATTATCCTTATAGATAAACCTGTTCATGTTAAAAAGTGAATGTTGCTCAGTATTTCTAATGAAGTAGTTCTCAGTATCAGTAGACACTTGAATTTCATTTTTGGCCTTCCAGGAGTAAAATGCTGTGCAGTAGTTCAAGTAAAATGTTGGTTATATCTCATTCTTTATGATTAAAGTGAAGCTAACTAGAAATTTTAATCTCACTGTATGTAAGTTCTGTTCTCAATATATAAGATAATCTTTGCTTAGTAATGCCAGGTTAGGGTATAACAGACTTGAGTGAAACAGGAAAAGATATTTTCTTACTACATACACTTCACAAGTAAATTGATTACGTGGTGCAGTTCTTTGGCAGGAGGAATTGTTCTTTCTGATCTGTAAGAATTGAAATGGAAAAATACTTCTCTTCCAAGAGTCTGAGAAATTAACCTCCAAATTCATAAATATTTTTATCTTAACCAAATTCAGGCTCAAGCACTTTCAAAACTATTCCTAATGGATCCAGAAATCGTGTTCTTCTACTGCCATAATGTAATATTGCTCTGTATTGATCAAGCCAGAGCTAGTTTTTGGAGTTAGACTTAAAATTAAGTGGCTTGTTTGGATGAATGTGGCTATCTGCTCCTAGATATACACATAAAACCTGATTTTGGGCATGTTGTAATGTCCCATGGTACCTGCAATTTACTTAATCAGTGCAAAAGATCCCTTTGGATTGAAAAGAGTTCATTGTTATTATTCCTTAGATCCAAAGAAGTTTCTTTAGCTTAGTAATATTCTTTCGTCTTCAGTCTTGGTAATTAGTGCCCAGGCTGATTGTTGGAGTTTGGAATGAAAATCTGTCATACCAAAACAGTTTTAGAAATGTAGGATCAGACAATTCACTACGTGCCTGAAGACCTGGCAATTCTAATAGCCACTCTCCTTATTCCTTCTTCCTAAAGAGGAAGATCAGTGTATGTTTGTAATTAATCCGCTTCCCAGCTGCACAGCATCACCCCTTGTTCGCCTTGTTTCATTGTTTGCCTGCTGATACTGCCTCAGTAGTTTTTGGACTGGAGAAAGAAGGAATGATGATATGAAGGATTTCAGAGCCCAGCTACCAGCTCTTAAGCCAATGTTATACAAATTTCAACTCGTAGCAGGTTGGGTTTTTCCCACTATTCAGTGCATTTCTGGGTCTGTCTAGAGCTGTGGTTTTTTGTATTTGCCTGACTTGGAATTTAAGTGGTTACTGGCATTCCAAGAAGGGATGGCAGGTAAAGAGGAGTAGATACCAAATGCTGTTCCACTAAATTGTAGAAAGCTGCTACTTCTCCAACTCATGCTACTAACCTATAGTGAAAATTAGCTGTGATATAGATGCAGTAAAATAATACAAATTGATGGAGTACTCTGTTCTGGGATTCAGTTGGATTTTCAACTGATCAGGCAGGCTTAATCTTTAATTTTGGTTGTGTCTGCTAAATGAGTTGTCTTGTCTTTCTCTCCTATTTCTGAAATAAAGCTGAATTTAAACTTCTCTCAGCAATACATTGTCTGTTTGCTCTGCAGATGTTTTGAAGCAGTTTATTTTAATCTAGAAATTCATACCTTCATCTGTTATTCTGGAGGTTGTGCAGAAACTGTTGATGTTTTGGGTAATTGATACCTATTTCAGAATTTTATTTGGCCAGCACGGGCCTTGACTGCCAACAACAGCCTTGGGCTCAAGGCTGACCCTTGGAATTCATGTGCAGGGGCCAAGCACTAAGTTCCTCTCGCAATGATATGTGAAATTACTTGTTAGCAGCCTTCCCTTTAATTTCCTAAGCCTTTACAGAAGGGAACACTGTGGTCCAGCAGTTCCTACCATTGCGTGTGTCTTACAGGTGGGAAAAAGTTGCTGTCTTGCTTTGTAGAGTTAGACTAAAGCACTTGAAGTGTGTCAAAGCTGCATCTGTGTTGCCCAAATGTTCAGTTCTGGTTTTCTTATTGCAGTTCCTTCTTTCCTACATGACCACTTCTTCTTTCCCAGTAAGGAACCGTGTGCCTCCTACCTCGCTGTGCAATGTTGGGTGGCCTCCACCAACCAGCGGATAAGGACCCACGTGGTGGAAAGGGCACTGTGACATGACCTTGGGGCGGTTTTAGTAGAGTGTTTAACATGGACGGCTGGTTTATTAACTCTCTGGGTGGCCTTTAGCTGACTATGGCTATCACTGATAAATCCTACTGTAAGTTACTCTACAGTAGTGTTTAGGTTAAAATTTGGTTGGATCAAGTCAGAAAAAAAAATCCAGTATTAGGAAATGGGGAAAAGAGAGGACATGACTTGTGCAGCAGCAGCGGGTGCACAGAACAGGCTCTGTAGGTTGTGTGTACCTTCTGCAGCTGCCTTTGTTCTGAAGCACATAGAGTCTTGGGCAGCACTGCAAGAACAATAATGCTTTTTTCTTCAAATAAACTAGATAATAAATCCATTTACAGCTATTCAATTTGAGAATATGTAAACTTTCCATGGTATGGTGCACTCTCACTTGTGTTTCAGCATTGTGTTATGCTCAAGTAAATCCAATATTCCTTTGATGGGCTCTTGCGATACAATTTTCTGTCATGTGTGAAGGAAAATAGCTTTCCTGTTAGTGTTTTATTTTAAATGCACGTCTGTAGCAGCTGTTTGAGCAGGTCCAGAGAAAGCCACAAAAATGACCAGAGGGCTGGAGCATCTCTCCTATGAAGACAGGCTGAGAGAGTTGGGGTTCTTCAGCCTGGAGAAGAGAAGGTTCTGGGGAGATCTTATTGTGGCCTTTCAATACTTAAAGGGGGCTTATGAGAAAGATGGGGATAGATTTTAGCAGGGAAAGAGGACCAAGAGTAATGGTTTTAAACTAGAAGAGTGTTATAAAGGGAAGAAAAGTTTTACAATAGGGATTGTGAAAGACTAGCTCAGGTTTCCCAGAACGGTGGTAGAAGCCCCATCCCTGGAAACACTCCAGGTAAGGTTGGAAGGGGCTCCGAGCAAACTGATATGGAATGGGTGACCTTTAACGGTCACTTCTAATCCAATTCTATTATTCTTTCTGCACTTTGATTTTTGTTTGCTGTAGGGGTTGGGGCTTCAACTCAGCACTACAGAAGTGGTGTCGATCCAGTGATATGTTGCCTTTTCTTGTCTCTCGTTGATCGGTTACATGAAGACATTCAGTGCATGGTAAAACCTGACCTGTCCTCCCAGGAAATATTCCAGAAGTTAACCTGAACCGATGTTTGAGCTCACAACTGTGTGATCATGACATAGGTCGTGACATGCAAAGCTGGACTCCAGCAGAGCTTTGCCTCAACTGATGTTGAGGATACAACTTCAGCAGTTGCATAGGGCCATTTTGGACAGAACTGGATAAAGAGCTATGGCTCATTTTTTGATGACTATAAATTAAATTAAGGCAATTCTGCCAGATTTGTGGTTTGTCTGTCAGTAATTGATTCCAAATTAGCTCCTGAATGCAGTCTAAGAACTAAAGACCTTTATAATCTGTGCAGTTCCATCATTTCACCTACAGCTGTTAAAGGTACCCACAAAGCATCTTTTCCCTTTCTCTAGTTCAGGATGATTTCAGTTTTGGGGATGGATCATTTAGACTGAAGAAGCTCTATGTTTGCAGAGGAGAAGGTTACATAATTACGTAGCCTAGGAAAGGTAATTGAAGCTACAATATTGAGGCAGTGTTTTAAAAATAACACGTGAAGTAGTTTGATACTGGGTTTGCTGATAACAATGACGCTTTTACAGCCTGGGTTGCTTTGTGGAGCCTGGATGGTTTAGTTGTGCAGTAAACAGCTTGAACTTTGTCATGGTGGGAGTTCCACCCAAAGTCAAACTTCAACTCCAGCGTGGCTGGAAATCTCACTGCATGTCAGTGCAGCAAACAGGCCTTCAGGAGCTGTGCTGATGTTTATTTTCAGATCACACAGTAAAGCTTGGTAAAACTTAGGAGGGTCACGAAGGCGATCAACTGATCTGAGGGCTAGAGCACCTCCTGTTCGAGAACAGGCTAGAGAGTTGGGGTTGTTCAGCCTGGAGAAGAGAAGGCTCTAGGGAGACCTTAGAGCAGCTTCCAGGACTGAAAGGGGGTCCAGGAAAGCTGGAGAGGGACTCTTGATCAGGGAGAGAAGGAACAGGATGAGGGGGAATGGTTTAAAGCTGAAAGAGGGGAGATTTAGATGAGATCTTAGGGAGAAATGTTTTCCTGTGAGGGTAGTGAGGCCCTGGCCCAGGTTGCCCAGAGCAGTAGTGGCTGCCCTATCGCTGGAGGTGTTCAATGTGATGTTGGATGATGCTTTGAGCACCTTGATCCAGTGGAAAGTGTCTCTAAAGCTGTGGGCAGCAGCAGGGGGGGTTGGACTTTGATGATCTTTACGCTCCATTGCAACCCAAACCATTCTATGATAACTTCTTTGCATAAAATTAATTTTTTATGCTTTACTTTTGTGTTATAGAACTAATTTCTAATTTTAAACTGATTTTTTCCTTCTTTGGCCCCTGCAGTGATATCTTCTGTGTAAAATCTAATTAAAAAATAATAAATATTATGCTGAGGAAACACAGGCAGCTTTTCATCTGAACCTCCGTTGCCTCCCATGCTGATAAGACTGGTCAAAGATACCTGGGGAAACACAGCAAGCTGCTCATATTTGCTCTGGCATTTGATATCCGTGTTTGCTCTGGCATTGATCCATGTTGCTTGGGCTTTATTCCACATTTATCCATAGCCCTTGCTTAACCTCCTTGCACACCTTTCTTTCTTTGCACACTGTTGGGTCTTCAGCTAATGAAAACATTTGCTACTTTGAGTTTTTAATGCGTTTAAACTTTGAGGGGCCCTAGCTGCAAATTGCACTGGTTGCCCAATAATGTCAAAAGCCAAAAGAAATATGCTGTTCTTAAGAATTTCTCAATTGCTGAAAGGAATTATTCTAGAAGACTATTTAAAGACATTTTAAAAGACTGTAAAATAGTGGAACTGTGTGAATAACTGACAGAGTCCTGCTTCACTCCTTACTTCTCCCCCAGACTTTTCAGGAATCGCTTCTTTTACTCCCATGGCTTGGAAATTGCACTTTGTGCTTTTAACCTCTAAACATAATTGTACAATTTCCAGGGCAGAAATGGCTTAATAACAAATCTTTTACATGTACTGGGTTGAAGGTTTTAAAGCAAGTCAGTGCTGAGCATTGCACAAACAACACAAAGTCCATTCAGTATCTAATCAGAGGCTTTCTTATATCTTTTTACCAGGTAAGTTCTCTGTTTATTAACATTAACACATTCGTTATTGTAAGGAAGGGGTCTTAACTGCTTGTATTTAATTGAATTTCTTGTTCCCAAAGTCCCCTTTCCAAAGTTTAGTTTATTTCATGATTTAAGGATGTACTCAAGATGGTTTCTGCTTCACACTTTTACTAATTAATGGAGAGGCATTGCCTCCTCTCAAGGGCAATTAAAAGTACCTAGATGAGTCTCTTCCTTTGACTCACCTGCCTCATGTCCACCTAGGTAATCCAGTTTACTCTTGAACTCTCAAACCTACCTTAGAATCACAGAATGGAACTTCAAAGCCCATCCAGTTCCACCCCTGCCATGGGCAGGGACACCTCCCACTGGATCAGGGGCTCCCAGCCCCATCCAACCTGGCCTTGAACCCCTCCAGGGATGGGGCAGCCACCACTGCTCTGGGCAACCTGGGCCAGGGCCTCACCTCCCTCACAGGAAAACATTTCTTCCTAAGATCTCATCTCAATCTCCCCTCTTTCAGCTTCAAACCATTCCCCTTCATCCTATCCCTGCACTCCCTGATCGAGAGTCCCTCTGCAGCTTCTCCTCAGCACTACTCTCAATCTGTTCTTCACCGAACCTGTAAATAGGGTTTGAGTTAGGTCCGTTAGGATTAGATTTTGGATTAGGGTTAGTGCTTCTTATGGTCCATTTGGATTTCTCAAAGTTACAGGAAAACATACTCCACAATTTAAATTTTATTTCATGAGCTTATTAAGAAATAAAAAAACGTGACAAACTGGAACTCAATCTGGTCCATCTAGACTGGTCCATCATGTAAATTTACTTACTCCCCACTTAGGTCATAAGACTTCACCGTTTATAACCCATAACTCTTAATTCGTTCCTTAGCCAATAGTGATAGTGCTTATCCTTCCTCCTCCATCCCTGTGGGCTGGAATCCCCTGTATCAGCTCAGGTATCGCACCAGGAGGGAGGAAAACCTCAGCAGTCCAGCTGCTTTTGGATCTGCTTCAAAAGCTTTTTGTGTAAGTGTTACTTTATACCTTCCCAGCTCCTTCTGTGTGGGAGCCCTAGTTGACAGGTGTCTGTTTGGACCTGGGCTCAAGCTAACTCTACATCTCACACTAACTCTGGAACCCTGCCCTAAAGTTAGCTGTTACTCTAACCCTTATCTCAACACTAAATCTAGAGTTAATTGACCTGCAGTGGTCTATGAGGGCCCTCAGCTGTGCACACCTTTTGATGTGTTTCAGCTTCATTCAGAAACATCTAAAGGGCAAGGAGGAGCATCCATCTGCGCTGTTCATATCAGTTGAACACTACCTTTAGGTTATAGACTTGATAGTGGCCCCTTCACCGTTCTAAACAACTCCACCAGATCTGCACAGGGCATACACACATGGCTCAGCCCAAGATAAGGTCCAATCAAACCAAACAACGAATAAAGAAACTTTGAAGAGAGCACCAGGCTTCAAAAGCTGGTTTCAACCCGTGTGTTTCTTCCTGACAACTGGGGCTGCCCAGCATCGTGACAGTGAGGATGCTCTAGAGAGCAGCAAAGGGAAACATTTATGCTGTTATTCAACTGCGTATTGCAATCGCTGTACTCTGATATGTAGTTTATTATAATTTATTATGACTTATCGACATTACTGGAACATTGTGTTAATTTACAATCCTGCACAATTTCAAGTTACTTCAAGTAAGCAAACATTATATAAAGCATTAAACCCTCCAAATGAAGAGCTCCTAAATAAATGGTCCAACACAAAGATCATCATGTGCAGCTGCACGAGTCCACTGTCCAACTTGAACACCTATTCAGGCTCAGATTCTTCTTGACAATACTTACTCAGACACAATCCGCAAAGATGTTCTCCGTGTTCAAGCTATTCATCTCCTGCTCGCCCTTATCCATTCTTAACATATCTGAACTCAAACACCGGGAAAGACCAAAAGTGAAAAATGCAGGTAACTTCATATCTGTGGGAGTCATACCCTTCAGTTTTCACACAGTGTCTTCTGCCAGAGTCCCTGGTGGTCCCTGCTCTTCAGCTTGCTGAGCACGCAAAGACATGGCAGGCTTGAATGGTACCATCATTCACATCTTCTTACTTGTGTAGGTAGGCATCGAGCCAGAGCTCTCCTGAACTCTTTAGAGAGCTGAAAGACAGAGGTCAAAAGGCGATATTATGCAGGATGACTTTAGGGGAATGGAGACAAGGGAAATGAGGGTTTCTATGTGTTGATTTCTAAGAGAAGAACAAGCCAACTCTTGTTCTTAGAATTCCAGTCACCTCTACATCCTTCTGCAGTGTTTATTACTTACTGTACAATATCTGCAAAAGCCGTGAGCAGTGGCTTGCACTGGTACTCAATGCCATGCTTGGCACACAAGGACTTCACCAGAGGAGCCACCTTCCAGTAGTTGTGTCTTGGCATTGTAGGGAAAAGGCTGTGAACAGAAGACAGACTAATTAATTTCCAGTGCCCCAGAAGAAAGATTACCTTCCACACATTCACATTCATTTTTAACTTCTCAGGAGTCATGCAGCTTGCATTGAGTTGAGTCTGCAGCTGCTCCTGTCCCTTCTTTAACCCCTCAGAGTGCTTTTAGCACTACTAACTACCAAGACTTTTCTGCTTTCCCCCTCTATTATTTTTCACAGCCATCTCTAGCATCTCTGCAGTAACAGTTCTCCAGATCAAGCCATGCTAGAAACTGGAAGAAACTACTTTCCCAAGGGCCCCTCCTTCTCCAGAATTAGCCGTCTCCAGAGCACAGAAAAGGGTACAAGCCCATCCTTCAGTTTCATATCATAGAGTCATAGAATGTCCCGAGTTGGAAAGGACCCACAAGGATCATCGAGCCCAACTCCTGTGCCTGAATAGGACAACCCCAAGATTCACATCATGTGTCCAAGGGCATTGTCCAAATGCTTCTTGAGTATTGTCAGGCTTGGCACCATGACTGCTTCCTTGGGGAGCTGTTCCAGTGCTCCAATATCCTCTGAGTGAAAAGCCTTTTCCTAATATCCAACCTAACCCTCCCCAGCACATCTTAATGCCATTCCCTCCAGTCTTATCACCAGAGAGAAGAGATAAGCAATTTCTTCTACTCCTTCCCTTGTGAGGAAGCAGTAAACTGTGACGATATCTGTCTCTACAGTAACAGCATAAGTAGTCAGTATAGGTAGAATCATAGAACAGCTTGGGTTGGAGGGTACCTTAAGGATCTTCTAATTCAGAGCAAAGGAGAAAAGGAAAAGAAAAAAAAAAAAGAGAAGAGAAATGTTATTTAAAAAAGGAAGGAAGAAAATTCTCTCTAAGGGTGCTTACTCACTGATGTTCAATCTGGAAGTTCAGATGCCCAGTAAACCAGTCATTGAACAGAGACTGCTCAACATTGCACGTTGCCTTGAGCTAGAGGAGGGGAAAGAAAAGCAAAGTCAGTGCAGATTGGTGATCGCAGCCTGTCTCGTTTATCTAAGGAGCACAGTATTCTGTGCTGGTCTGTTCTATCGCTTTCTTTTAGCCTAAGCTGAGCTACCTCAAGCCAGGGATCATAATCCTCCTTCAGCTTTATGGGTCAGCAGATGTATGTAGACCTAGCTTTGATTTTTTGGTTGCCCACAAACTTGTTAATAATGTCCTCCTCTACTGTTGCCGTAGCTGAATCAAAGAATCATAGAAAAATGTGGGTTGGAGGGAACCTTAAAGATCATCCAGCTTCAACTCACCTGCCATGGGCAGGGGCACCTCCCACTGGATCTAAGCCTCATCCAACCTGTTCTTGAACACCTCCAGGCATGGGGCAACCATGACCTCTCTGGGCAACCTGTACCAGTGCCTCGTCACCCTCACAGGAAAACATTTCTTCCTAAGATCTCATCTAAATCTCCTCTCTTACAGTTTAAAAAACAGAACCCCTTGTCCTATCACCACATGCCCTTGTAAAGACTCACTCCCCAGCTTTCCTGGAGCCCCTTTCAGTCCTGGAAGCTGCTCTAAGTTCTCCTTGGAGCCTTCTTTTCTCCAATCTGAACAACCCCAACTCTCCCAGCCTGACCTTGTATGGGAAGTGCTCCAGCCCTCAGATCATCTCCTCTGGACTCACAGATGCTTGACCTTCTTGTTAACCTATTAACCTTCACTTCCCAGTTACCAACAGGTTTTCATCCTCAATGCAACAGAGGCCTTGCTTGTCCTGTGGTTGGAATTTGTACCTGTGTGGCCATGGTTCTTAGGAATGGAAAATGTTTTACCTGAGTAGACATCCAGTCCAAATTTTTGTCGTAGTCAATATCCATCGGGATATGATTCATCTGTGACACCCAGACAAACCAGCTGCTCTCCAGCATCCTGTGCAATCAGACAAGAGGCCAGAATTCAGTAACAGGTAAGCAAATTAATGATGAGCCATCAATATATCAGCATAGCCAGAACTCCAAACACACAGCTGAACACCAGCCTCGCTCATCCAGCATCTGGAAGAACTCCCAAGACCAAGAAGTTTCATACTTCCTTATGATTATTTAAGATGTTTTGCTTAAGAAGCCAATGTAGCATGTTATTCATCTTATTTTATCTGTAGCCAAGGATCAAACCGATTGGAATCATTAAAATGATCCAACTGGAATGAAAATGATCCAATTGTCCACTCAAGCCAATGCTGCTGAGTAATGCTTGGGCGTTTGCAAGCCCAGGCTAAGCTGTTCCTGTCCAATATTCTCATTAACCAGGAGCAAACCCAACACCCAAAGCACTGAATGTTGTGTAAGGTGAACATTTCTCAATTCACTCAGCACCCAGTGAAGTCAGAAGTCTCTTTGCTGCCAGAGCCAATGACACAAACCTCAAACTGGCAATTGAGCAGCTTGGTTTAACTTTACAGAATTCAAAAACAAGCGAAAAATGAGAAAGTAAAGGAGAACATGGAAGGACATGCAAAGGCAGAGAAAGGCAGGCAGAGATAGAAAGAATATATCGAGGAAGGCTGAAGAACCTTCTAAAGAGACATCACCTGACTATAAAATAATACGCCAGGAGACTCTTTGTTCCTAATAACGCTCCATAGGTGAAAAAGAATCGGATATAGAAGGTCAGCATCCAGGCCAAGTCCTACCAAAACCAGAGACAACAAAAAAAAAATAATATAAATTACTTTCACCGAATCTTTTTTCCTAAGCTTTGTGTTATACGTACAAGAAAACCATCTACATTCAGCTTGTGTAGCTTTCTGCTAAGTGGAATCATCGTGAGCAGTCCAGGTTAACATAAACTAGTACTACATAGAATCATAGAATCAACAGGTTGGAAGAGACCCACCAGATCATCAAGTCCAACCATAGTAAATTAAACATAATAGAGATGAATTGGAGAATTCACGTAAGTAAGCAAATTAATATATTAATGTGACTATATGTGCAGAAACTAAGTTGAAGCCTTATATCCAACCATCACCAAGGACTCCATAGCAAACTAAGCGCTAGACCAATGGTCTCATTTGGGCTGGGAGTTGCTCTTGTCCTCCTGTAGGCATCACACAGGCAAGAGATGGAAGAAAGAAGCATTAATCCCAGCTGCCTGGCATAGGAAGCAGCGCCAAGCGTCCAGACTGCTAACAAATCAACTACAGCAGCTCCTATACATCTACATCTTCCCATTCCTGACCACTATGGACCTTCCCAACCCAAAAGGGACAGTGTACTTTGGCTTCTCCTTTGCCTCATTTACAGAGCCACAAACAGCTGAGCTCTGGCTCATGTTAAGAAGAAAGACCCACACCTGACCCCTTCTAGGTTGCACAAGCAGCAATACTTACCGCCCAATACCTTTTTGTGTAGGCAATATAAAAAGTGTGGATGTGGAAGTAGGTGGGAAACAGGAACGGAGGAAGAGCTGCAAGAGGAAAATTCATTGTCACCGGGAATGTCACGGACTGAATGACACACAATTGCACTGGAAGCAAAGAATCCCTGAATAACTGGATTATACTCAATATGAAGAACATTCTGAGGAGGTTTAGGGCTGCAGGATATCAATACACATCAACACACACAGTAAGCAAACTGGGAGCCTGCTGACCTCAAGAGGCAAAACAAAGGTAAGACAAGAAGCTCTCTGGAGCTTCATTGCGGACAATTCCTGATCTTCAGGATGACATTGTGCTACTGCTTATGTGCAGAAGAGAGTGAAAACAAAAAGGGAAAGGGGGGAGGCTGAAAAACAGGAAGGACAAGGCATCAGAACTTTAATAATCAGAGTGGTTTGGAAGGGACCTTAAAGATCATCCAGATCTAATCCCCTCCCACAGGCTGGGACACCTCCTACTGGATCAAGTCTCTCAAAGCTTCATCCAGCCTGACCTTGAACATCTCTGGTCCTTTTAAGTGTCACAGGAAGTGACCACTTTGCAAGAAAGTATCAAAACCAGTTGCAGAAAACCAAAACCAGCCACAAAGGAGCATTTTGCGATGTGTCTACCACAGCCCAAAAGCTTATCTGGCTTTTCGCTCAGTTGTTCAAAGCAGGGAAACAACGGTAATACGCATGAAATTCCTTGTCTACTCAAGTTCTACAGGCCAAAAGGAAGATCTACGAGCCCCTCATGCTATTGCAGGAGAATGGAGATACTCACTGATGAAGAAGTATTTGTGCTGGTGATTGTACGGCATATATTTTGTCTTTTTGATCCCAAGCTGAAAGAAGAAACAGTAAAAAAACAAAACAAAACAAGTGAAAACTTGAGCAATTTGCGCAGATAACTTGCTGGTTTGCATTCTCTCTTCCCCAGAGAACCACTTCTTGCACACTTCCCACTGCTCTCTCCCTTTTGAGTACCTGTCCTATTAATTTACGTAATAATAGACCTCTTCTATAAATCCTTATTCCATTAATGTAAGACTTTAATGCCTTTCAGCTTTGTGAAGCCCTTCAGAGATGAACTGTTAAGCAAGCATGTGATTTCTCTCCAGTAAAGGAAAACAAATTAAGTGATTGATGAGAAGTAGTCCTAGATGTACTTATGCCAAGCCAAACCGGAGGCGACAGCACATCACAAAAATCCACATTGTTGGGAAGGAACCTGCTGTCACAGACACCACCTTTATCTGGGTTGGAAGAGAATGATGTAGTAAAAAAAAGACACCAGAACATTTCACACATTAAAAGATGGTGTGACCTGAAAGTTACGATAAAACCAGTTTTGATGGTAGATAGAGGTGATAGAGGTTTAGAGATTGGTGGGAATAGTTGGACTCGATGATCTGGTGGGTCTCTTCCAACCTGGTGATTCTATGATTCTATGAGTTTTAATTGGTGGATTTCCTTGGGTTTGTGCTCTTACTGCATCCTTAGTTCACTTGGTGAAATATTAGATATTTCAAAGTGAAGTTCTGTGATCGAAAGTAGTCATGTGTTTTCTTTCATTCCCTCCCCTACTTTTTCTCTGATTCTCTACAATTAAATGACAATTTCATGATCATAGAATCTCCAGGCTGGAAAAGACCCATCAGATCATCGTGTCCAACCATCCCTATCTATGATGGCAAAGGTCTTCCAAGGAGAAAAAATACTCCAGTGCTGTAGCTACTTCTCAAGGGTCTCAAGCACTGACTGATGGAGTTGTACAGCAAAAGGACTCCAGCATTGTCTTATTATAGAATCCTCCAGCAGTAGGGGCTGAAAACATCCTTGTGCTCAGACGACTTCTGCCCACTCTGTCCACTAGAGGGACCTGTCAACAACCAATTGCAGAGCTCCAGGAACAGCTCTTGATTTTTCAGTCCTGCTGTGCTGGCTGCCTTTTGCCTTTCTCCTCCTAGAAGGCAGAGATTTGCCAAAGGCACCTGTATCTGAGTCTTGGACGTTCATACTAAAGTAATCATAAATATTAAATATTAATACCATGCACAAGAAGGACATGGAGCTGTTGGAGCAGGTCCAGAGGAGGCCTGAAGATGCTCCAAGGGCTGAAGCGCATCCCATACAAGGACAGACCGAGAGAGTTGGGCTTGTTCAGCCTGGAGAAGGCTCTGGGGAGACCTTAGAGCAGCTTCGAGCACTAAAAGGGGCTCCAGGAAACTTGTTGATCAGGGACTGCAGGGACAGGACAAGGGGGAATGGTTTAAAACTAAGGGAGGGGAGATTCAGGCTAGATATAAAGACACATTTTACAGTTGAAAGTGGTGAAACACTGGCACAGGTCACCCAGGGAGGCAGTGGAAGCCCCATCCCTGGGAGCATTCCAGGTCACATTGGATGGGGCTCTGAGCAACCTGATCTGGTTAAAGACATCCCTGCTCCTGCAAGGGGGCTGGACTGCGTGACCTGTCAAATCCCTTCCAACCTAAATCATTCTATGATTCTACAAATAGCCCCAGGCCAACTGCAGATATGCTTTACAAGTTATCTAATAAACATTAATTACCGAGTTATTCTACAAGGTCATTAAGTTGCTATAACCATTAATAGTCCTTTTGCTGAATAGAGTTGCCTCCCTGCACACGATGCATGTACATCATGTCTAATTTCTTTACAAGTACTTGTCAGCTATTCAAGAAACTTGTAGAGGAGCCTCAGGTGAGCTGTCACTTTGCAAAGACGTGGATGAAAAACATCGTTTTGCAGAAACTTCCATCACATATTTTAGGCTGAACATTAGGAAAAATTTTTCACAGAAAGGGTCATTGGGCACTGGAACAGGCTGCCCAGGGAGGGTGTTGAGTCACCTTCCCTGGAGGGGTTTAAGGCATGGGTGGACGAGGTGCTGAGGGACGTGGGTTGGTGATTGATGGGGATGGTTGGACTCAATGATCCAGTGGGTCTCTTCCAATCTGGTGATTCTATGATTCTATGATCTTAGCTTTAGATCTTTATGGTACAGCATGTTGACCAGGGTGTTCTTCGCAGTTTCTGGTACAGGAGCACACACACTGACCTCCACTGAGAATTTCTTCCCCAAAGTGAACAAGAAAGGGTGCATATCAATGTCAGGGTCTTTCTGGAAGCAGTTGGGTTTGGCGTGGTGCTGGGAGTGCAGAAGAGTCCACCACTTGGCTGATGCCCCCTGTTTTAATGAAGAACAAAATGTAAAAATTATAATGCTTTTAAAGCCAGATTCTGTCCAGTTCCCTTCCTTCTCCCAATGCCAAACACGTTAACCTCTGCGGAGTCTTCTAAACACACACTTTTACAGAAAAGCTGTCACATCTAAGAAGTTCTGCAGGGTCAGATACTTACAAGCAAATGGCACATCACGAACTTATGCAGCAAGTGGTTCCACTTGATCTTCTTGAATACTGAAAGATGTCCTAAATCATGTTGTAACCACGAAGCCTGGACCTGGAAGATGAAAAAGAAAAGATTGGGAGGGGAAGAAATCAAGACCAGGACAGTACCACACACTTCCTTTCATATGAAATATCAAAATTTATTTCGCAGACACTGCTCTTAAGTGACAGTTGGAAAGGAGTTATGATATCCTGACACTCTTAAGACTTCCCCCAGAATACATCTTGCTGAAAGAATCCTAGAATAGGTTTAGCAGGAACTCTCCACAGGCAGAATTTCTTCTCTACCTATTCTGTAAACACATCATATAGCAGTTGTCTTCTTAGAATCAGAATCATTACACTTGGAAAAGACCTCTAAGATGGTCAAGTTCAACCGTAAGACTAATACCTCTGTGACTACTAAACAATGTCCTGAAGTACCATGTCTACAAGCGCTTTGAGCACCTCCAGGGATGGTGACTCCACCACTTCCCTGGGCAGCCTCTTCCAACGCTTCCCCACTCTTTTGGTAAAGAAATTTTTCCCAGTATCCAGTCTAAACCTCTCCTGATGCTATGATGATGAAGTATGCCAAGTAATGAAATCGAGGACTAGAAAACTGCAATGCAAGTCCATGCTGTGGACTTGGCTGCTTACCTGGGAAATGGTCAGCACCAACAGAGAGACAATAAAGGGCACTAAGGATGTTCCAAAGTAGAAGAGGACGAGCCAAGCAGCGATATCCAACAGGAGGATGTGAGCGAGGTGCAGGGAGAAGAAGAGTTGATTTGGCTTCAGAAGTCCCATTTTCTCAACAGTAGCGCGCAAATCACGGAAGTCTTCCACCAGCATTTTCTGTGGGAAGCACCAGCGTTACATGTTTTCTGTTTCTAGATTGCAGCATTGCAGCCTCAAAAAGCCCAGGACCACTTTAAGGGAGGAAAGAAAGAGCAAAGGGGCAAGAGCTGGGCTTGCACACTAGTGAACATTATCGTTGCTCCCATACAGCTTCTCTGTGTCTTCTCCTGATAAGGAGCAAGCAACAACCATGAAAGAACAAAATCCCTGTGCCCCCAAGCCCTAAGAATGTATCTTTAGGGCACATTCCATCATCTTATTGGCAGGTAGCATAGGGCTCAGATGGAAGTTGGATTGTATATGCATGAACATAGCACAAAATCTTGTGACAGGCCTTTTGGATAAAATTATTTCTCTTCTGCCACCAATTCCAATAGATAATACATCACTTCACCCTTCAGGATGAACAGGGAAGGGTTAAATGCCTGCATGAAAAGTAGCACCTACAGCCCACACGGCCTCAAGCTGGTGAGCACTGTGGAAGAAGAACGGGAGAAGTAGTAAGTGCAGCGCAAGGTGCTAGACCAACCCACCTTTGTCTTTGCCAGCACCACAGATACCTCCCCAAGACCCATTCCCGTTTTCATTCAACCCAACCCAAAGGATCTTGCCATCCTACTTTCCCAATAATGTGGGGGGGAAAAAAAATCATATTTCTAAGTAGTAGCACAAAAAAACTGTGAAGAACCTGGATTTCACTATTCCAGGAGCTACACTGATACAGAAGAAAAGAGCTTAATCCCAGAACATTTCCCTTTAATCTACCTTTGATCGGATTTAGGAAGGTAGACTTACGTTTTTAGTGGGCTCAACACTAGGCTGATCTGGTGCCAGCTCTCCAATCTGCAGAGGTTTCAAGTACTTGTTCACCAGCACCTTGTCAACGTGGAATGCTGCAAAGGCATCCTACACGAGCACAAGAGTGAAGAGGGAGGTAAGAAAACCAGATTCTGTGTTACTAACCTCAATCTGCCATGCTCAGCAAGACATTCACTGCGAAAGAAGCACAACAGCAAAGACAGCAGCTTTACTTTAGCATCTCCTCAAGCTTTTGTTGAGCTTTTTCTTCTCGTGTTTGTCCTATGTCCTTAAATCATAGAATCACAGAACAACCAGGTTGGAAGAGACCCACCAAATCATTGAGCTCAACCATTCCTATCAAACACTAAACTATGTCCCACAGCACCTCATCCACCTGGGCCTTAAACACCTCCACGGAAGGTGAATCAACTCCCTCCCTGGGCAGCAGTGCCAAATGACCCTTTCTGAGAAAATGTTTTTCCTAATGTTCAGTCTAAATGTCCCCTGGTGGAGCTTGAGGCCATTCCCTCTTGTCCTGTCCCCTGTCCCTTGGGAGAAGGGCCCAGCTCCCTCCTCTCCACAACCTCCTCTCAGGGAGTTATAGAGAGCAATGATCTCTCTCTCCCCCAGCTCTCTCAGCCACTCCTCTTCTTCTCCAGCCCCTTCACCAGCTTTATTGCTCTTCTCCGGACTCACTCCAGAGCCTCAACATCCTTCTTGTAGTGAGGGGCCCACAACTGGACACAGTATTCAAGGAGCAACCTCCTCAGTGCTGAGTACAGAGGGAGAATCACCTCCCTGGCCCTGCTGGTCACACTATTTCTGATCCAAGCCAGGATGCCATTGGCCTTCTTGGCCACCTGGGCACACTGTTGGCTCATGTTCAGTCGCTGTCAACCAACACCCCCAGGTCCTTCTCCTCCAGGCAGCTTTCTAGACAGACTTCTCCCAGTCTGTAGCTCTGCATAGAGTTGTTGTGCCCCAAGTGCAGGACCTGCCATTTGGCCATGTTAACCCTCCTGCCATTGGACTCTGCCCAGCAGTTCAGCCTGTTCAGATCCCTTCATAGAGCCTCCCTACCCTCCAGCAGATCCACACTTCCACCCAGCTTTGTGTCATCTGCAAACTTGCTAAGGGTACCCTCGATGCCTTCATCCAGGTCATTGATGAAAACATTGAACAGGGCAATGAGATATTTCAGCTGCCAAATGGAAGAGGTCTGATCTCAACTACTGCAATTACTAAGCTCCATAATATTAAATTGAAAGAGACTCTATTATACGCCTAAAGCAGAGTCTGGTTCCCTTTGCTTCCATCTTCCCCAACAGCTCCATCTCCTTATGTTGAGGATTCCATATCCTCATGTACTCCAGTATCACACATATCAATTTGCCTCACAATAAATTTGTATTCCAAATATTATGCCTTGTCAGATGTGATGCTGTTATTATCCAAAAATGCCAAGTTGATGGAGATCTACCTGTTCTCCAGCATCTCTGGGTCAAAGTAAAAAACATTCCTATTGATATCACTCACACCCATGGAGCTGGAGTTTCACCACGTGTGCTTAAAAGAAAGAGGAGAAATTTCCAGGCAGTTTTCCACTTTGGACCGGAGCCTATTGACTCTGCTTCACACTTGTGTGCCAGGACAGCTAAGCTGGTGTCACCCAAAAGCAACTGAAGTCTTGCAGGGCTTAAAGAATCATAGAACAACCAGGTTGGAAGAGACCCATCGGATCATTGAGTCCAACCATTCCTATCAAACACTAAACCATGTCCCTCAGGACCTCATCCACCTGTGCCTTAAACACCTCCAGGGAAGGTGACTCAATCACCTCCCTGGGCAGCCTATTCCAATGCCCAATGACCCTTTCTGTGAAAAAAGACTTGGACGTGGATCCAACCCATGAGAACCAGCTCAGATGCCAGAAATAAAATATCTGTGTTTTCCAAGTTCATCCATTATCCATGTTATTCCAACAAGATAAAATAAAAGAAATCAGACTAACTAGAGAAATAAGTGATTAAAAATATAGAATGCAAAGTGTAACTAATACAGAATTTGAAATTTAAATTGAGTGGACTGAAAACTGGTTTAATTTCTACGAGCCTCAGTCATCCGTTGTATATGGACGATTGGGAAACTGCTTGGTGCTTTTTTTTTTTTTTCTTTCAAAAATACATAGCAAGGAAGCAATCACATTTCTCAAGTCTTTATATAGAAACATGATAAGAAGTCTTTTGTCCCACAGACTAACTCACCAGCAGTCAGACACTTGCTGTCTGGCTAATTTTTTCCATTTTACCCATGTCAAGGGTCGGAGAGACCATACACATCACCTACAGAAACCTTTCGGGAAGGCTGCTTGGGAAAACATGCTGTCTTTGCTCTCCCTCCAAGCTATAGCAGCTGGCATTAAGGAGAGACACCTTTCCCAAAAGGTGTGTTTCTGGAGTCTGGAAGCAACTAGTTTTCTTTCCATAGGGCTGGTAAACTGCTTCTGGCAGCTTCCCAACCTTCCCCTGCCTGTAAGCGATCCCTGCAGTTACAGCAGCTGCAAAAGCTGGAGAGAAGAGTAATGATAAAACAATAACATGGGTTTGGGTTGGAAGGGACCTTAAATCCCAACCAGTTCCAACCGCCCTGCCATGGGCAGGGACACCTCCCACTGGATCAGGGGCTCCAAGCCTCATCCAGCCTGGCCTTGGACACCTCCAGGGATGGGGCAGCCACAACTTTTCTGGGCAACCTCTGCCTATGACTCACCTCCCTCACAGGAAAACATTTCTTCCTGTTATTTCACCTAAATCTCTCCTCTCCAACCTTCAAACCACTCCCCCTCATCCCATCCTTACATTCCCTGATCAAGAGCCCCTCCCAAGCTTTCCTGGAGACCCTTCCAGTACTGGAAGCTGCTCTAAGGTCTCCCTGGAGCCTTCTCTCCTCCAGGCTGAACAACCCCAACTCTCTCAGCCCGTCAGTAATCAATTCTCACTTAGTTCTTGAATCCAGACTAAGATCTAAAGTCCTTTATATTCTTGTTGTCTCATCATCTCACAAATAGCTGATTAAGGTACCTGCAAATCTTCTGTTCCCTTTACTTTTCCTTCTGTCCCATTAAGAAAATATCAATGTGCTTTCATGTGAAATCCTCTCCATGCTGAGAAGTTCTGAAGTCCTCTTCAAGTCCCATCCCCGCACTCCCTGATAAAGAGCCCCTCCCCAGCTTTCCCGTAGTCCCTTTAAGTGCTGACTTCAGCTGGATAAACACATCCCCAGTGGACTAAACCTCCTCATTTGCCCATTTAAAGTGCGTGGGGCTGGTAAGCTTGTGAGGAGCAGTGACTCTACATCCCCACTAAGGCTGCTCCGCACTCCTGAGACCCCAATTCTCCTCGAAGTCACCTCCCCAGCTCCCTCTGGGTGATGCTGTCCGGGTACCAGCCTCCTCCCCACCCTGCATCCCAAGAGAAGCTGGTCCCCAGCCCCACCACTCACCGGAGTAGAATCATAGAATCATAGAATCACCAGGTTGGAAGAGACCCACCGCATCATCAAGCCCAACCGTTCCTATCAAACACTAAACCATGTCCCTCAGCACCTTGTCCACCCGACCCTTAAACCCCTCCAGCAAAGGTAACTCAACCCCCTCCCTGAGCAGCTTCTGCCAGTGCTCAGTGACCCTTTCTGTGAATTTTTTTTTTCCTAATGTCCAGCCTGAACCTCCCCTGGTGGAGCTTGAGGCCATTCCCTCTCGTCCTGTCACTTGGGAGCAGTGACCTTGCATCCCCCCTAAGACTGCTTTGCGCCTCTGAGACCCTAATTCTCCTCGAAGTCACCTCCCCAGCTCCCTCTGGGTGATGCTGCCCGGGTACCAGCCTCCTCCCCACCCTGCATCCCAAGAGGAGGTGCTCCCCAGCCCCCCCACTCACCGTGGCATCCTGCCCGGCGTGGCTGGCGATGAGCCGCGCTCCTCCCGGGTGCCTCCTGCAGAAGCGGCTGACGTCGTACACCTTCCTCTCGATCACCAGCCACCGCTCCTGGGGTCTCGGTCCCCCCCCGCTTCTCTTCCCGACCTCCTCCCAGGTGAATCGGGGCAGAGCCCGGCTGCCCGCGGGGTCCCCGTCCAGCTCCTCGGCCACCTCCCCAGCCCCCTGCGGCGGTGCCATCTCTCCCTCCTGCTTCCCAGGAGCCTGCTCCGGCCAGAGGATATAAAGCTGAGGCACGCCCAGCCCTCCCTGCATCCCCGCCCTCCTCCTCCCATCCCCGCGAGTGGGCAGAGAGCCTTGGGGAAAGGTGAGAGGTGCTGGGATGCAGGTAGAGCTCCTGCACGACCTCCAGCTGCTCTCTGCTTCATCCTGAATGTTCATCAACTGAATCCTGTGTTCAGTTGTGGGCCCCTCAGCACAAGAAGGATGTTGAGGCTCTGGAGCGAGTCCAGAGAAGAGCAACAAAGCTGGGGGAGGGGCTGGAGAACAGGCCTTATGAGGAGCGGCTGAGAGAGCTGGGGGTGTTTATCCTGGAGAAGAGGAGGCTGAGAGGAGACCTCATTGCTCTCTGCAACTACCTGAAAGGAGGTTGTAGAGAGGAGGGAGCTGGGCTCTTCTCCCGAGTGACAGGACGAGAGGGAATGGCCTCAAGCTCTGCCAGGGGAGATTTAGGCTGGAGATTAGGAGGAGGTTTTTCACAGAAAGGGTCATTGGGCATTGGAATAGGCTGCCCAGGGAGGTGGTTGATTCACCTTCCCTGGAGGTGTTTAAGGCACAGGTGGATGAGGTCTTGAGGGACTTGGGTTAGTGTTTGCTAGGAATGGTTGGACTCGATGATCCGATGGGTCTCTTCCAACCTGGTTGTTCTATGATTCTATGAAGGGGAGGTTTAGATTGGATACTTGTGTAAATCTTTGCTAAAAGAGAGGTGAAGAGGCTGCCCAGGGAAGTGGTAGAGTCGCCATCCCTAGAGAGGTTCAAAAAGCCTGTGGCCATGGTATGTTGGGACATGGGTTAGTAGGTGTTGGGCTGATGGTTGGCCCTGATGATCCTTGAGGTCTTTTCTAACCTCAATCTTTTCCAGCCTAGATGCTACAGTCCATGGACCCTTCTGGAAGAAACACGAGTTAGGCACATTCTTTTACCTGATGAAAACAAAATGTCCATTTCCAAAGAATTCAGTATTATATTTAGAACCTGATGAAACCACTTATTTCTGAATTTCCAGTTCTGCAGCGTTCACAGCAAGAGCAGAACAAGGAGGAGAAGGAGGAGGTTTCCACAGGAAGAATCTTCTTCTGTTACTAGGTAAGCTTGGGGTGGCACAAATGTTATACCACGTTCTGATGGTAGGTTGTGAAATTGCTTTTTCTTCCTATCTCTTTGCTGTTTGCAAATTTATTAGATGACCTATTGACTTGGGAACTCCAGGAAAGCAGCATGAATTGCAACTCAACTCAGCTTTTCCTATCTTCCTAAAGCAGAACACGGCATTCCCATAGGATTCTCTTTCCAAAACAGACCATACAGTCTTGAAAATACAAACCCATGACTGAATAAATGATTTCTTTATTCCATATAAGCACAACTGTCACCTACCCAGATGGAGAAGCACACAATTAGGGTGTGATTCAAAGTGTGTGATCAAAGCTGAAGTTAATTTGCTCCTAATGGTTCACAGCATTTAATTTAAATCAGTTCCTATATAGTTGTAGTATTTCTTCCACATCAACTTGCTGCTTATTTTTCCTCAGTACTTGTTAGCTTTTAAGGCTGCTTGGGCTAGTTCTCACTTGATAATAATTCTGCAGTCAGTGTTTCAAGGTAGAAATGCTGATCCAAAGAACCAGGAGAAATCTCATATAGTTATCATGGATAAGGTGTTTCAATAGTGTTTATGATCCTCTCTCTTTATAAGAATGTGTGAAAAGACTGAGGCTGATTTCTCAGCCCAGCTTGGAACGAAATAAGAAACCTTAAAAAGAAGTTGAATAGTCATTCCCATCAACCTGTTTCTTTGTTTCTCTCCTATCAGAGTAGGCAGTTTGAAGACATCTCTTTCTTCTCCTCCCTGGGCTTTGCTATCCCTTAGGCTCATGTTGGCTGCTTTTTAATAGACTGTATTTTCATCACGTTCAAGATAAGCCATCTCCAGGGCACCCGTCCACACCTTTGGGAGTAGAGCAAAACTTGTTCCTTTTAGCTCCCCTCCTACACTGAAAACTCAACACTGAATATTCAGAGGAAGACTTCAGCCTTCCTTGTCCTGTGATCATTCCTCCTTGGCTGCTTTTTCTGACCCTGATAACACGAAGTTAAGTAGCTTCAACATCACCAAGGCATTCATTTCATCTTGTTCTCTCACCTTTCTGAGGATCCTCAGGGCAATCAAGCAATTACAAGAGGAATAAGTTCCAAAACCCTTTGTATTTTCATTTTCACTTTCAGTGATTCAGAAGTTGCTGAGTAAAGCATAAAACAACCTTCTTTTCCTGTCATCTTTGATGTAAAACTGCAGCTACCTCTGGATCAGTAAAACAGGCAGGGAAAAGGGGGTTTTCTCCCCCAAGGTTTTTAGTATCCTAAGCACTCAGCCACTTGGCTGCTCCCAGTAGGCTTCTTGGCAGGGTTGAGGGGGGGGAGGAAGGCTGCTGAAGAGGAGGCTAAAAACACCCCAAAACTTCTTCTGTGCATGATTCAGAAAGTGGCATTTGGAAAAATTTATGGAGAGATATTACACAGCATGGAGAACCTGATGATTTTGGGGAGATATACGGCAGCTCAGCTGGAGTTTTGCTTTTAAGAACTGCCCTCAGTCACCTAAACTGGTAGCCCAGGCTATGGATGTATGGATGTATGTCAAACCTTTGGATAACTGAAGCTTTAATTACTCGGGAATGACCCACAAAACCTGTTCAGAGAAGGGTCTGAGTTACATGGCTTGTGTGGCACTTGTGGCAGTACAGTTGTCTCAGCTTGTAGGCATCACTTTAATAGAAGTGCTGATGATAATGATGATTGCAATTTTATCAGCCAGCCTTTACAATGGAACAATTAATTTGGTAACAAAGAGTTCATTAATTTGAACCACAGCTATTACATCAAATTGCCGGCTAGTCAGTTTTTAACTGGAACCCCCATTAGGCATTTCCAGGTCTCTGCTGTGATGTTGTTCTCTTGATCAGGGAATGCAGGGATGGGATGAGGGGGAACTGTTTTAAGCAGAAAGAGGGGAGGTTTAGATGAGGTATTAGGCAGAAATGTTTTGCTGTGAGGGTGGGGAGGCCCTGACCCAGGTTGCCCAGAGCAGTGGTGGCTGCCCCATCCATGGAGGTGTCCAAGGCCAGGTTGGATGGGTCTTGGAGCCCCTGATCAAGGGGGAGTTGTCCCTGCCTATGGTAGAAAAACAATTCAGTGGGTTGCTTAGGCTGCTTCCTTTTTACTGCAGGCCAGGGAAATATTTCTAGTGGGTTCCTCTTTCACTAGAGCTGTGTGGGCAGAAGTAACAATTTCAGTAATGGATGATGCTACGAGTTTCAACAACACAAGTGACTGAAGGATGTAATCAGAGCAGCCAACCCCAAAATCTCCATAAAGAGCGACCTCTGAAAACTGCACACACATGCACAAACCCAACTAGAAGTGCTCAGTAAGCGAGAACAAAACATAAATTTACAAAATAAAGCATCATTTCTGGAAATGCAACATGTAGGAGGAGAATGCAAGCTGGATCCATAAATAATTACTTGCAACCTGACTCCTATTCTTTTTCTTTTCTGGTTCTTCTTGCTTGTGTGGTGCAAGATGTTAGAGGAATGAGAAACAGGATCATCTTATTGGAACTTGCAGTGACAAGAAGCAAAGATTGCCATGGCAAGGACTTGGAAAGGTCTTAATGGTTTAGTGAGGACTCTGAGTGCGGGATTGTTTGGCCAAACTGGTGCTATGGATGAAACATTGTCCTTTCCATGGGTATGAAAGGATTTTGGGGTCTCCTAATGTACCTGTACAGCTTCCTGCTAGATGCTTACACCCAAAATGTGCTTTAGTCTTTCTACTTCTCTGCTGGATTCATTTTGCAATATAATGAACCCAAGGTTGGGGTCTGTCAGCAGGAGCACCAGGATGTTCTCCATAGCCTTTCAATATTCCAGGGAGGTTATTCTCCCTCTGTACTCAGCACTGGTGAGACCACTCCTTGAATCCTGTGTTTAGTTGTGGGCCCCTCACCATAAGAAGGATGTTGAGGCTCTGAAGTGAGTCCAGAGAAGAGCAACAAAGCTGGTGAAGGGGCTGGAGAACAGGCCTTATGAGGAACGACTGAGAGAGCTGAGGGTGTTTAGCCTAGAGAAGAGGAGGCTGAGAGGAGACCTCATTGCTCTCTGCAACTACCTGAAAGGAGATTGTGGGGAGGAGGGAGCTGGGCTCTTCTCCCAAGTGCCAGGGGACAGGACAAGAAGGAATGACCTCAAGTTCCACCAGGGGAGATTTAGGCTAGAGATTAGGAGGAAGTTTTTCATGGAAAGAGTCATTAGGCATTGGAACAGGCTGCCCAGGGAGGTGGTTGATTCACCTGCCCTGGAGGTGTTTAAGGCACAGGTAGACGAGGTTCTGAGGGACATGGTTTAGTGTTTGATAGGAACAGTTGGACTCAATGATCTGGTTGGTCTCTTCCAACCTGGTGATTCCATGATTCTATGAATATGCAAGGGGGGCTTGTAAGAAAGATGCAGTGAGACATTTTACCAATGCCTGTAGTGATAGGACAAGGGATAACAGTTTTAAACTGAAAGAGAATGTGTTTAGATTGAGCAAAAGAGAGAATTTTTAAACTAAAAGAGTGGAGGCGCAGTGGAACTGGTTGCCCAGACAAATGCTAATTGCCCCATAATTCTCCTTGGTCAAGTTGACAAATGTAAATAGCAATGGGCTCCTGTAAAGGTGTAACAGGACATCTCTGAAACTCTTCGCAGCTTTCGTGAATGTTGTTAACAAGAGCACTGCAAAAATCCTTGAGGTGGACTATGGAAAAAAAGAATCAGAGCATGCTGATTTGTATTCCTCTCCAGTTCAAAACATTGCTACTGTTGTTGCTTTCTAGAACTACTTATGACCACAAACTCCTTTTTCTGCTATTAATTGAAGATCGTGTTTTACTGAAGAGATGACCAGTGGCACACACCTTAACCCAAACGCTTCCTCTAGAGCCACACAGCAGGGTCACATTATTGGAGCAGTAACACTGTTGGTGAGGACCTTGAGTAAGTTCTTAAATATTCTCCACTGCACATTATTCATGGTCCTGTCACTGGTCTAGGAAAGATGTAGCTGGGTGAGGCTCTGGTAAAGAGTGTTTCAGTGGAGCAGCCGATGTGGGGCAGAGCTGATGCTGACTACATTCTTTACAGAGGTTTCCCATTATTTATAGAATCGTAAAATGTTTTTTGTTGAAAGAAACCTTTATAGGTCCCGTAGCTCAACCCTGCTACAGAAGCAGGGACATCTATAACTGGTTTGGGTTGCTCAAAGCCCCATCCAACCTCACTGTGAATGTTTCCAGAGGTGGAGCATCCACTACCTCCCTGGGGAACCTGTTCCAGTGTTTCACCACTCTCCTTTTTAAAACATTTCTTCCTCATATCCAGCCTAAATCTACTCTCCTTTAGTTTAAAACCATTTTCTTTCATCTTGTCCCTGCACTCCCTGATAAAGAGCCCCTCCCTGGATTTCCTGCAGCCCCTTTCAGTCCTGGAAACTGCTCTAAGGTCTCCCCAGAGCCTTCTCTTCTCTAGGCTCAGGAACCCCAACTCACTCAGCCTGTACTCGAAGAGGTGCTCCAGCTCTCGTTTGGGTGTGTTCCACTAATTAACTAGAATTGTGTTGAGAAGTCCTCTTGATATTGCCACAGCAAAGGTCTTTGCAGTCCTCCATGGACATTTCTGGAAGATTGAATACATAACCCCATGGAGGTCAGTAAAGAGACATAGAAAAGTAGGAAGTTCAGAGAGGAAAAACTTGCTGTATTGTGGCTGAAAGATTTTTTATGCTCAGGCTTTGGAACCTAGTGCTGCTCACCATTCATGGTGGTCACATAGAGAGTTGTGTTGTGGCTGCTGTGTTTGCAGAGATACCTGAAACACAGCTCTAGGGTCATACAGTGTGAGTGGAAGGGTAGCACAGAATCCTAGAGTGCTTTGGGATGGAAGGGACCTTTACAGGCCACCCAGTCCAAACCCCCTGCAGGAGCAGAGACATCTTTAACCAGATCAGGTTCATAGAATCACCAGGTTGGAAGAGACCCACTAGATCATCGAGTCCAACCACTCCCATCAAACACTAAACCATGTCCCTCAGCACCTCGTCCACCCACACCTTAAACCCCTCCAGGGAAGGTGACTCAATGCCCTCCCAGGGCAGCCTCTGCCAGTGCCCAATCACCCCTTCTGTGAAAAATTTCCTCCTAATGTTTAGCCTGAACCTCCCCTGGTGGAGCTTGAGGCCATTCCCTCTCGTCCTGTCCCCTGTCACTTGGGAGAAGAGCCCAGCTCCCTCCTCTCCACAATTTCCTTTCAGGTAGTTGCAGAGAGCAATGAGCATTCCCCTCAGCCTACTCTTCTCCAGCCTCAACACCCCCAGCTCTCTCAGCTGCTTCTCTTCTACTCCAGCCCCTTCACCAGCTTTGTTGCTCTTCTCTGGACTCGTTCCAGAGCCTCAACATCCTTCTTGTGCTGAGGGGCTCAGGATTGAACACAGGATTTGAGGTCTGGTCTGACCAGTGCGGAGTCCAGAGGGAGAATAACCTCCCTGGACCTGCCGGTCACACCATTTCTGATACAGGCCAAGATGCCGTTGGCCTTCTTGGCCACCTGGGCCCCTACTGGCTCCTGTTCAGTCACTGTCAACCAACACCCCCAGGCTTTTCTCCTCCAGGCAGCTCTCCAGCCAGACTTTTCCTACTCTGTAGCTCAGAACCTCATCCAACCTTGAATATTTCCAGCAATGGGACCTCCACTGCCTCCCTGGGCAACCTGTGCCAGTGTTTCACCACCCTCAGCATAAAAAATGTCTTCCTTGCATCCACTTTAAATCTTCCCTCTCTTAGTTTAAAAGCATTTGCCTTGTCCTGTCACGACAGGGCTGGCTAAAAAGTCTGTCCTCGTTGCTGACAGAATGGTATCCTTACATGATGTAATGTCTCCTTTCATAACAATGAATCTTATCTTCTGCCCCCCCCCAAAAGCAGCAGTCTGTGACTCAACATTTGCAGCACAGACTTGCTGAATAGAATGGCTGATAAAATCTTTTTGCTGTCATACAGCTGTTACACCCTTTTTGGCTAGGGCAGCTGATTATGGCCTGTTTTGCTGATAACTGCACCCACAATTGTAGGGTGGATGCCTTAACCCCTTGAAGAAGTTATGGAAGCTTATAGAAACGTTCTCCCGCCAACTTTTCCTCACTTTTAACAAGTTAAACTTTTAAGAAACCTTGCATTGTTCCTATTTCCCTCATTCCAAATCGCTTTTCAAAGCAGAAGATGACCATACTTCTATCTAAATCAGACCACGAGTTCTCTGTCACAAATTCAGCGCAGAAGAGGCTCTGAGTATGTGGCTCTGCGTGTCTGAACAGGGCAGGCGAGAATGTCAAGATGAAGGAGAAGCTTTGCAGAGCCACGTAAACTCAAAACGTATTTGGAAGTCATTTGAGCCAAGCTATGAATACTATGTCACAAAAATAGGGAAGAGAAGAACAAAATCCACCCCCTCCCTGGAGATGTTCAAGGCCAGGTTGGATGGGGCTTGAGCAGCCTGGTCTAGTGGGAGGTGTCCCTGCCCATGGCAGGAGGTGGAACTAGATGATCTTTAAGGTCCCTTCCAACCCAAACTATTCTATGATTCTCTATACAAAGAATGTACATTCTTTTTGGCACAGTGGTTTGTATGAACTACTACTCCATGTTGCAAGTGGGCAAGAATAGCTCATTCAGTACTGAGATTGACTTAATTTTTTTTTTTTTTAAGAATCTCTCCAACTTGAGAAATACAGCCATGAAAACAGGCATTTACCCATCACACTGTTCCCAGGATGTGTTCACATCTCTCACTGTCAACAGGATAAATGGAAGATAAGCTGAGAAAAATTCTGGGTACAAAAGTTATGGAGAACTTTGTACTCTTATGCTTAAAGTTCCTGTGTTTTGATGGAGAACTTATGAACTTTACGATGCACAAGGGCAATTACCTTGCTCCTAGCACAGAAGAAGGAAAGGGAGGACTTTATAAAGAATCACATACCGCCTCTAATAAAACCTACCTATAAAATTAAGTGCCTAATCATTTCCTCCCACAGGAAGCATCACTCTTTTATTAGAACTGCAAGTAGGAATTTCACCGAAGGAAAACTTCACCGGTTTACATAACTTTCCCCTCATGTTATCCTGTCCTGTTTAAAGAGTCACCCTCCTACCAACCTAAACACCTCAAAATCAGGGTACAGTTAAAAATATTTCAAACTCAGTCACGGGAAGAATTGAGAATGGAGTTAATCTTATGCCCAGAGCTTTACATTGACTGAATGATGTCCTAATCTACCAGTCCCATTTTTACTCTTTCTCCTTTTGCATACACATATATTTTTACTTTATTTTAGAATTGCAGTGAGCAGAATTTGTCTATGTTTTCCCTTCAAGGTGAAATATTTAAGACTAAACTTACCATACCTAACTTTGAGTGTCTAATGTTAATTAACTGCCTGTGCTAAGAGTTAGACTGTCCCTGGCCAGTGCAATGAGATATTTGCTTTGAGTAAGTGATTCCGTTTTTCGTGGCCATAACATATACCATAGAGATACGGTATATGTTTCTCAAAATTTGGATCCTTTGGATCACTGTTTTCTGCTACTTAATGTAATCTAGCATTGGAACAGGATGTGCAGGGAAGTGATGTAGTCCTCTTCCCTAGAGGTGTTAAAAAATTGTGTAGATGTGGCACTTCGGGACATGGTTTATAGGCGCAATGGTGTTGGGCTGGCAGATGAACATGGAATCATAGAACAGTTTGGGTTGGAAGGGACCTTGAAGATCATTCAGTTCCAACCCCCTTGCCATGGGTAGGGACACTTCCCGCTAAATCAGGCTGCCCAAGGCCCATCCAACCTGGCCTTGAACACTTCCAGGGATGGGGCAGCCACCACTTTCCTGGGCAAACTGTTGCAATGCCTCTCCACTGTCTTTGTGAAGAAATTTCTCCTTATGTCTAATGTATATCTACCCCCTTCCAATTTAAAGCCACTCCCCATTGTCCCAGCACATGTAAAGGTCCCTTCCAACCCAACTTTTTACATGCCTTATAAGAAGTCCCTCCCCAGCTTTCCTGTAACCCCTTCAGGTACTGGAAGGTCACTATAAGGTCTCCTCGGAGCTGTCTCTTCTCCAGGCTGAACAACCCCAACTCTCTCCACCTGGTCATCTTACAGGACTTTTCCAACATTAATGATTCTCTGTAAACCAGTATGGATATGAATTATGGCTGAGTAGTTGAAAAGGTACGTGCAGCACTGTCCTCTGTACCCAAAAGGGTCAGAGGGAGGCTGAAATCCCATGGAAAGTGTTGACTCTTCCAGATGTTCCTTTATCAGATTTATTGCTAAACTAATCTCTTTACATCCAGTTCATTAACTGCTTACAAGTTGACGTACCTGGATTATTCTCAACTGGTATAGACTTTACACTGTCAATCTTTGAGGGCGAGAGGGATTATTATTGCGTGCTTCTCAATTTCTTGGTCGTTGTTTTTCCAAAATGTGTCATAACCTTAACTACTTACTTTCTTAACCTTCAGGAAGTGGTGCTCTGATGATGACAGTATTGGGAAAAGGCTGAAGAAGCAGCCTAGCAAGTCTAAAGATGTTTTAGCAAGAGCAGCAAAAGACTTTGGAATTATGAAAGGAGAGGAACAAAAGCAAACTCAAGCAATCATAGAATCATAGAACAACCAGGTTGGAAGTGACCCATCAGATCTTCTAGTCCAACCATTCCTATCAAACACTAAACCAAGTCCCTCAAGACCTCATCCACCCGTGCCTTAAACACCTCCAGGGAAGGTGACTCAACCACCTCCCTGGGCAGCCTGTTCCAATGCCCAATGACCCTTCCTGTGAAAAACTTCCTCCTATGAGGAGACCCAATGAGGTCTCCCCTCAGCCTCCTCTTCTCCAGGCTAGACAACGCCAGCTCTCTCCAGCCCCGTGCTCTTGACACAAGCCGCTTAGATATTTATCAGCATCGGTAAGGTCTCCTCTCAATCTTCTCTTCTCCCGGCTAAACAGACCCAGGTATCTCTGCCTCTCCTCCTAAGAGTGATGCTCCAGTCCTCACATTGTCTCTGTAGCCTCAGCTAGACTCTCTCTGGAAATTCCTTATTTTTCTTGAGCTGGGGAACACAGAACTGGATGCAGTACTCCAGATGGGGTCTCACTAGGGCAGAGGAGAGAGGGAGTAGAACCTCCCTTGACCTACTTGCTACATTTTTCTTGGCCTTCTTGGGCATATTGCTGGCTCATCATCAACGTGAGCCAACTTTGTATGGGTAGTAATTATGCTGCGATCACACCAGTGGTAAGGATGGGGAAGTGCAGGAAAAAAAAACCTGAAATCACTCACGTCCTTAAAGAAAATCTTGAGATAAACTTGTGACAGTGTCCACAGTGACTACACGTATCCCCTGGAAAGAAAGACAAAGAGAAGGGTGTTCTTCACGTAGATGCCAACGCATCCTCTCTTTTTCCTATACAGGACAGGAACCGTGGATTCCAAGAGGTGAAGCAACCAGTAATGACTTCCTGCACATGGAGTTTATCGACTGTGTCCACGCTCTGCGTCGTCTTACAGGTATCTTTTGTAGAAAGCTTTGTCTGCGTTAGCGTTTGGAGAAAACTGGTTATTACAATTTGTATAAGACAACGATCCACCCAGTCTTCCCATCTGAGGAATGTTAACAGGTACAGACAAGTCTCTTGAAATAGTAGCTGAAAACACCTTGCACAACAGTATAAATCATCTTCTTGGGAAGTCAATTCTATAACGAGATGGACATAATGTGCTGCTTTCACTAGATCTCATGAAAGGTGCTTCCTCTCTTTAAGAGCTGTGTTAGTGAGGGTAAATGTAAAGTTTCTTTGTGTATATCAGTCTCCTACAAAGAGCCTGTGAAAATCATCTTGTTCTAAAAAATTGTATATATGTGTAAATACATAAATTACTGTCATGTTGGTTCTTGATTTTTCAATACTGGAAATGTCACATGAAAATTTCATACAATCACAGAATGGTTTGAGTCAGAAGGGACCTTAAAGTCCATCCAATTCCAAATCCCTGACATGGGCAGGGACACCTCCCACTGGATCAGAGGCTCCAAGCCCCATCCAACCTGGCTTTGAACCCCTCCAGCGATGGGGCAGCCACCACTGCTCTGGTCAACCCATTCCAGGGCCTCCCCACCCTCACAGCAAAACATTTCTTCCTAATATCTCACCTCAATCTCCCCTCTTTCAGCTTAAACCCATTCTCCTTAGTCCTACTCCTGCAGTTGCTGAGAAAGAGCCCCTCCCCAGCTTTCCTGGAGCCCTCTATGTACTGGAAGCTGCTCTAAGGTCTCCCTGGAGCCTTCTCCAGGCTGAACAACCTCAAGTCTCTCAGCTTTTCCTCCAATTAGAGGTGCTCCAACCCTCAGATCATCTTCATGGACCTCTTCTGAACTTGCTCCAGCAGATCCAACCAATATTTTATTTGTTTCTTCAAACTTTCCCTGAAATTTCTTTCAATTGCTCAAAAAAAAGAGAAAAAAAGCTGAAAGTACAGTTCCTTAAAGAGCTCTGTTACTTCGTTTATGAAAGAGAAGGTGAAGAGGTAAGTTGGTCATTGTTGATAACAAATGCAAGGAATACAAAGAAAATTTTAGTACATCTCGAGCGCTTTGGTTTTCTTCAAATCTTAAACTTGTGCTGCCTCCAGCAATGACTGCTCAGAGAAAGTGTGTTATCAGCCCTAACACTAAAGGGCTCATTAAATAGAATTCATCTTGTTTGGCTTTATGATGTTAAGCACCTGGTCCAAGCTAGTGTCTAGGTTCTCTTGTCAGTGAAGCAAGATAACCGCCTCTAGATGTAATCTCACTGACCATTTTCTCAAATGATTGTAGAGAAAGAATAAACAAATCATCGAGATAATGCATTTTTAGGCAGCTAAAGCGAAGTGAAGGAATTAATTCATTGCATCTGAGATGTTTGCATCATCCTTTTAGAGACAAAGAGGTACCATGGAGAACTTTCTGCATCTGCATGACCATAGAGAGAAGCTTCTGATACTGGGTTGCTCTGTTCACTACATGGTTAAAAATAAACAGATCCTGTCACTAGATAATGGGCTCAAATTCATTCCAAATTTATACTGAAAAATGTTCATTCTTCCAACCCAAACTAATCTATACAATGGAAAATCAAACAATTAAAACAACCTTTTGCAGAATTACTCTCTTACAATTACCAGTGTGTGTTCATCATCCCTCACCTTTAGTAATGAGTCTGCATCATTCTCCTTTATTCTCCTCAAAGGAGGCAGAATAATAAAATCACAGACAAGTTATTCAGCCAATCTCAACCGAGAACTGGTGCATTACAAGCTCAGATTTGTCTTACAAAACCCTAGGCACCCACTCACTCTGGGAGAGCAATCTAGGCCCTTATATTTGAGGGAAAGGAGGGGGAGCAAAGCAGGGCCATATCATTCATTCTGTCAGGAACCATTATCAAGATTAGAAGGGAGGATCTAGATTTTGTAACCGGACTGGTTCCTTGCACAACTTCTGCCCAGGTTACCTAATTGCCTTATTTCACCTGAAGCGGTTGGATCTATATTTCATCACAACTCATCTTTTCTTTTAACATCTTCTCTGTTCTATAAAATTCCTTTACAGGACAAGCGTAATGGTCCAACATGCAAAAACCAGGTAATATAATTCAATAAATCAATACAAGTGTGGTTAAGTAGTTGAGTGTATTTAAGCGAACATTCCATCGTTGCACCTCTTCTATTTCTTTTATTCTTTCATTAGAAACAACTTCATCCAAGTGCAGGAAATGGTCATAGCTTATTGCTCACCCTCAGAGACAAACCAGGCAGTTGCATATTGTTCAGATAAGCTTCAAGTTTTCTGTGTCCAACTGACCTATATTTGAAGTTTCCTTTCTTTCAAAGAGAACTTTTAGTTGTGACCTCCAAAATCAATGTTTAAAGAAGCTATAAGGTTAAAATTACTCGTTTAATCTGGAAGTGTGATTGGACACCTCTTACATTCCAGTTTTTAATTTCATGGATATGCTGCCAGGGCTCTTATGATAAACCTTAAATGTAAGCTAGTCTATGCTCAGTTTATGCTTAGCATAAAGAACATGGGATGGAAAGTTTGACAGGTCTCAAACAGTCATTAGAAAAAAATATTCATAAATTAAAACAAATACTTTCAAATTTACTTGCACAATCCTTGCATAGCATCCATGGAACAGCTGCACGGTATTTTCATTTTCTGGTGTCGTCACAGCATTTAGGTCACAAATCTGATTGTTTAATAGATTCCCAGTTGCTCAAAGCCTAAGAACCCTTTCTCACTTATTACTTGTACTTACCAGATTACATCAGGCTTGCTTATTTTATTAGATGATTATTTTATGCTCTTCACTTACAGCTGACCTAGATCATTGAAGGAATCATAGAATCATAGAATAACCAGGTTAGAAGAGACCCACTGGATCATTGAGTCCAACCATTCCTACCAAACACTAAAACATGTCACTCAGCACCTCATCCACCTCTGCCTTAAACATCTCCAGGGAAGGTGAATCAACCACTTCCCTGCACAACCTGCAAAACCACAGGTTGCCCAGGGAAGTTGTGGCTTCCCCATCCCTGGAGGTGTTCAAGACCAGGTTGGATGGAGCTTGGAGCCCCTGATTCAGTGGGAGGTGTCCCTGCCCATGTCAGAGAGTTTGGAACTGGATGTTCTTTAAGGGCCCTTCCAACCCAAACTATTCTATGATTCTATGAGTGGCTATTCCTGGCTGATTCTTACTTTGGCTTTTACAAATTACAGCAAAGGAAAACAAAGAGAAACTATTCATAGGGTTGTATTCAGAGTGTATATAATTTAAAACTATCTCAGCAACACAGAAGTAAAAAGGTTTTGTTCAAAAGCAAAACAAAAAAAAGCACTCTTATGAGATAAAAAAAGGTGACAACTGAGGCAGGCAAAGCAGTTACTGAGATAGGGAAAACTATTGCCAACCTCAATAGGAACTGGGAGAATCATAATTCCTGATGAGAATAAAGACCAGGTGACTAATGCGGGCTTTAAAGTGAATTTTCCTGTGCATCTGAAGTATCCCATCTCCCAGCTGTAGAATCATAGAATAGTTTGGTTTGGAAGGGACCTTAAAGATCATCTAGTTCCAACCCCCCTACCATAGGCAGGGACATCTACCACTAGATCAGGCTGTCCTGAGATTCCCTGGACAGCTGCCATGTGGAGACAAAAGGATTCTGACTGAAATGAGCTCACTGAGGCACAGACCCAACTTCTTTATTTGTATTTCTGGATTACATAGATTTGCTAGATAGAATGCTTTTTTAATTGTGTTCATAGACACCAGGTTCCAGTATGGTATTTTCTATAGATGGACCATCATTTACCTTGGGAGGAAATGGATTGTCTTTTAAAAGCACATTTTCTCAGAGTTTTGCGCAGGCCCAGCATGATGAATATTTTGTATATCATAAAATCAGAGAATGCTTCTGGTTGGAAGGGATTTTTACAGGTTATCCAGTTCCAAACTCCCTGCAGATACAGGGACATCTTTAACAAATTCAGGTTGCTCAGAATCTCATCCAATGTGACCTTGAATGTTTCCAGGGATCATAGAATCATAGAACAACCAGGTTGGAAGAGACCCATTGGATCATGGAGTCCAATCATTCCTATCAAACACTAACCCTTGTCCCTCAGGACCTCATCGACTCGTGCCTTAAACACCTCCAGGGAAGGTGAATCAACCTCCTCCCTGGGCAACCTATTCCAATGCCGAATGACCCTTTCCGTGAAAGACGGAGCATCCTCTGCATCCCTGGGCAACCCGTGCCAGTGTCTCCCCACCCTCACAGTAAAAAAAATTCTTCCTTATATCAGGTTTCAATAGCTCCACTTAGTTTAAAGACATCACTCCTTGTCCTGTCAACAGGCCTTGCTAAAAAGCACCTCCTCATCTTTCCTGGAGCCCCATTCACTCCTGGAAGCTGCTTATAAGGTCTCCTTGGAACCTTCCCTTCTCCAGGCTGAACAACCCCTACTCTCTCAGATTGGCATCATACGGGAGGTGCTCCAGCTCTCACATCATCCCCTTAGCCTCCTCTGGACCCATTCCAGCAGCTCCACACCCTCCCTGTGCCGAGAACGCCAGAGCTGAATGCAGGGTTCCAGGTGAGGTCTCACAAGAGTGGAGCAGAGGGGCAGAATCCCTTCCCTTGCCCTGCTGGCTGTGATTCCTTGGATGCAATCCAGGCTATGTTTGTCTTCCTGGACTTCGAGCACACATTACTGGCTCCCGTCCATCTTCTGCAGTTGCATTTTACTTCTCTTAGTTGCTCCTAATCCTTGGTTATACAGAGGCCTTCGAAGATGCCTTTGGGGTACTTCTAAAAATTCAAGTGGAGTACTAATTGTTTAATCTTAGCCCTGGGCAGCCACCAGCTGCTTAGACTGAACCCTCACAGATTATGAACCTAGAGAGGCAGCATTACCAGATGCACAAACCGCTCGTTGATGCATTGGCTGGCCCAGTGCTGCAGGTTTTGGACATAGAATCATAGAATAACCAGGTTGGAAAAAAACCCACCGGATCACCAAGTCCAAACATTCCTATCAAACACTAAACCATGTCCCTGAGCACCTTGTCTACCCGTCCCTTAGACACCTCCAGGGAAGGTGACTCAACCACCAACCTGGGCAGCCTCTACCAGTGCCTAATGACCCTTTCTGGGAAAAATTATTTCCTAATGTCCAGTCTAAACCTCCCCTGGCAGAGCTTGAGGCCATTCCCTCTTGTCCCGTCTCCTGTCCCTTGGGAGAAGAGCCCAGCTCCCTCTTCTCCACAACCTCCTTTCAGGTAGTTGCAGAGAGCAATGAGGTCTCCCCTCAGTCTCCTCTTCTCCAGGCTAGACACCCCCAGCTCTCTCAGCTGTTCCTCTTCTTCTCCAGCCCCTTCACCAGCCTTGTTGCTCTTCTCTGGACTCGCTCCACAGCCTCAACATCCTTCTTGTGCTGAGGGGCCCACAACTGACCCCAGGATTCGAGGAGCGCTCTCCCCAGGACTGAGGCCAGAGGGAGAATAACATAAAGCTTGACAGCAGCTGGGATTCTACCTTTGACCTCTGGATCTTGAAACATGACCTTCTATACATCAGGATCTCCCAGCACCCTGGGAAAAAAAAAGGCTAAGAGCAACATAGTTAAATTAAACTGAAACTAAAGGGAGTCCCTCAGGGACATAATGCAATTTCCTATCGTAGGAGGTGTACAAGGACTTTGTGAACTGCAAACCGAAGCAAAGGAATGAGCTTCATTAGCCCAGGCTGTTGGAGTCAGTCCCAACCCGTACTCATGCACCACAAGATGTTACATGGAACAAGCAAAGGTGAAGCGAAAGTGATCCCAGGCTGTGACGCCACATCCAATCTCTTCATAACCTGCTCTGAGGTGTAGGGTGGCATCCAAAGCAGCGGGACCAGCAGGGCAAGGGAGGGGATTGTCCCCCTCTACTCTGCTCATGTGAGACTTCACCTGGAGTCCTGCATCCAGTTCTGGAGTCCTCAGTAGAAAGGACACGGAGCTGTTGGAGCAAGTCCAGAGGTGCCCACGAAGATGATCTGAGGGCTGGAGAACCATCCTTATGAAGACAGGCTGAGAGAATTGAGGTTATTTCAGCCTAAAGAAGGCTCTGAGGAGGCTTTATAGCAGCTTTCAAGTACTTAAACGGGGCTCCAGAAAAGCTCAGAAGGGGCTCTTTTTCAAGGAGTGCAGGAATAGGATGAGGGTGGATGATTTTCAGCTGAAAGAGGGGACATTTAGATTAGATCTTAATGTTTTCCAGTAAGAGTGGTGAGGAATAGGTTGCCCAGAGAAGTGCTGGTTGCCCCATACCCAGAGGAGTTCAAGGCTGGGTTGGATGGGGCTTTGAGCAACCTGATCCAGTGGAAGGTGTCCCTGCTCACTCAGAGTCATCCAACCTGGTACTGAGCACAACTTCAGCCACAACTTCTCTGGGCAACCTGGTCCAGGGCCTCCCCACCCTCACAGTGAAGAATTCTTTCCTACTGTCTAATCCTAATCTCTCCTCTTTTAGCTTAAAACCATTCCCCCTTGTCCTACTCCTGCCCTTCATTATAGTGAGTCCCATCTCAGCTTTCTTCTAGGCCCTTTTCTTTCTATTTCTTATATTCCTTTTATTTCCCTACAGTCCTTATATTTCAACTGTATTTTTAATGTTTCTTGGCTTCCTGCTCCCTCAAACGCTACCCAATTCCCATACTGAAGACAGTATGGATTCTTCTACCCACAGAATATTGCTTTGACTGGATAGTTCCAGCTGCGTAACTGTGTGCTATAAATTAATTACTGCAATCACACCACCCTTTAATATTCAAACACACATAGTACAGATGCTTGTCTTAGTGATCCAGGAGAAATTATTAAATTATTAAGTTATTTTTATATTGTGATTGTGCTTCTTTGGGTAACATTTTTGTGTCAGGCACTCAGGACGTCACTGCAGGAGCACATACTATGTACTATTATACTATGATCATAGCATCAGGTGTTACAAGGTACCTGCATCCTTTCTTTGTCCTACCTGAACAACGCTGGCTGGTATTGAGAGTCTCCAAAATCACAACTGAGTGCTGAAAGGCCAGGGATGCTCTAAATAATCTGTTCTGGACACAGCTGTTCCAGTCTTGGCAGCAAACAGGGAGGAAAAAATAGTCCATTTCTAGGTGTAACAGTGGGACAGTACCACAAGGAGGCAAGCTTGGACTATTTTTCCTAATCCTTTTCTATATTTCTCCTTGAAAGGCACTACCTCTAAACTAGTGGATTGGAAATCATGCCAGTATCTTCCACCTCTTCTAGCACTTCAACAAGAAAAGAGGTCATAACACCAAGCCTGACACAGTTTAAGGAGCATCAAGATGATTGTCTTAGTTGTAAAGTTTATTGTATTGGATGCAATTATCCTTATAGGTTCCCTCTGACTTGAGATATTCTGTGATTCTAGGTGAAATGAACAAGACACAGAGAAGGAATAGAAAAAGAGATGCCATTTATGATTATGAGGTTATGAGATTGTAGATGCCCCATCCCTGGAAACATTCAAGGTCAGGTTGGGTGAGGCTCTGAGCAACCTGATTGAGTTAGAGATGCTCCTGTTCCTGCAGGGAGGTTGGACTAGGTGACCTTTAAGGATCTCTTCACACACAAACTGTTCTATGAGTCTATGATTCTATGATAGATGGATAAATTACTTTCTCAAAGCTGTCTCCTTCCCTTTCAGCCCAGTTACTTCTAAACTAAAAGAAAGAAATCCTTCACCCCCTAGTAGCAATGCTGTCGTCGTGCAGCAGATGGTGCAAGATGAACTGAATCAGAGAATCACAGAATCACAGAACAACCAGGTTGGAAAGACCAAGCAAATACAAATACTATAGGTCACCGCTTCAAGATTCAAGCCAACGAGTAAGATTTAATCTCATGCAAAGACCATAATCAGCCCTGGTGAACGTATCATTTTATGCTCTACCACTTGGGAGAAAAGTGTGTACCAAACTGTGTCCCTCTTTATATGCTATTTGTAGTAAGATGATGCTACTAAAACACATTCATAATCATAGAATCATAGAATCAACAGGTTGGAAAAGATCCACCAGATCATCGACTCCAACCATTCCTATCAAATACTACCCTGAGCTTCCCAATTCCTTCAGCTTTCTGATCAAATTCTTGAGGGTCTCTAGCCTTTCTCTCATTAATTGTCCCAATATCCATCAATATAAACTCAGATGTTTCTCCCATGCGAGTGAAGAAAGACACTATAGTTTTTTACAGGTCTGGGCCCAGTTAAACACTTCTTTGAAAGCACTTTCTAAATACAAAAAGCTTGTGTTGGCTTCAAGTGCAAGTTAACTCCTAAACAGAAGTAAAATACAGACAGTAGCAGAGGTTTGCACTCCAAAATGAAGTAGTTTCACACTGAAAACTATGTTGTCCACAATGTCCAGACCATATTGTCTGGAAATAGTCCCCTCAAACAGGGCCTGGGAATTTACACCTGAACATCTAAGAGAGGAGGAATCTTTCTCCCAGGAGCACATTAGATCCCTACCAAGAAAATGATATCACATGGACAACTGTGTTGAAATTATTAAGTGTTCCGACTTCTTCATTTCGCAAATAAGGATTGTTATTTGATATTAGAAAACATAAACTAGAATCCAGGCATGCATCGGGACAGGGGACAGGATCAGAAGGAATGGCCTCAAGCTCCACCAGGGGAGGGTCAGGATGGACAGCAGGAAATATATTTCATGGAAAGGGTGATTGGGCAGTGGAACAGGGAGGGTGTTGAGTCACCTTCCCTGGAGGGGTTTGGGGGAACAGGTGGACGAGGTTCTGAGGGACATGGGTTAGTGATTAGTGGGAATGGTTGGACTCGATGATCCGGTGGGTCTCTTCCAACCTGGTTATTCTATGATTCTATGATTTCATTTTCATTTAGATGTATTTGCTCTGCTTGGGGAAGCTCATTGCCTCTGCCACCACTGGGCTGTAGAGAGCACATGAACTAGGCAGCACCTGGAGGAGGCAGGTGTATGGTTGACTCGATGATCCGATGGGTCTCTTCCAACCTGGTTGTTCTATGATTCTACGTCTTGCTCCCAGTTGCAGATGGGAATGATGGTAACACCATGGGGCAATGACACACTCAGCTTGGACATGAGTTCAGTGGAAAGCGAGTCCAAGCTATAGGGCAATGTAAATGGGAAGAGCTAGCCAATAAATAAACGAGGTCTTACTGTCTTCCCTCATCAGTCTCACCATACGAACACTTGTTAAGACAATTATTTAATTTGTAGGGTCTCAGATTTGCGCTTATCTGTTGCCATTTCACCAGTTAACCCCAAGCTCATATACTGTTTTATCAGCACTAATACTACAATGAAATATTGTGGTAGGATGTTGGAATACACACAGAGAAAGTGGATGATAGAAGTACCACATGGTAGACTGAGACACAAGACAATAGAGCCAAACACAAAGAGATTAAGCCCATTTCTTACTGGTGCAAACATTCCTCTTCATAGAATCATAGAATCATAGAACAACCAGGTTGGAAGAGACCTATCAGATCATCAAGTCCAACCATTCCTATCAAACACTAAACCATGTCCCTCAGGACCTCATCTACCAGTGCCTTAAACACCTCCAGGGAAGGTGAAAGGTCTTCAAAGGTCTCTGACCTGTTTCTAACTTGCCGTTCTGCATTTCTCTTTCATTTTTTTACACCTGAATCTCCTCCGTTCATATTAAGAGGCACACACGTATAACTCTTTGCTTTCATAAAAGGTCCAGTGATGCAAGAAATTGGGGCTTAGTTACCTTCACCACAGATGTCTTATAAAAACAGAGGACTCGTTGCACTCTCAGACAGAGGCAGATGTCAAGACTTCTCTCTCTGTAATGGAGAAAACATTTTCCCAGCTCTCAAAAGGATTATGAAGATCACTTAGTGATCAAGACACGTGGGATGATCAGATACTACTCTTGCGGAGTTGTGGAAGCTTTTAGTCGGTGCTTAATTCTTCTCTTCATCTGTAGGATTCTGCTCTTAAAAACCCTCATATTGACCAACCAAAGTCAGTTGTCTGGGCACAAAAAGGAGTAACGGTCTCCTGGTTGCCCCATCACTAGAAGTGCTCGAGGTCAGACTGAGCATCCTGGTCTGGTGAGAAATGTCCCTGCCCACGTCAGAGAGGTCGTACTAGATAATCTTCAACGGTCCCTTCCAACCTAAACCATTCTTCCTAAACCAACCTGACCATTCTATGGTCTGAGACAACTCCTAATTACAGTGCCATAGATTTTATTTGAAATCCATGCAACCTTGCCCTGTCCTCAGGGTAGCTCTATCAGCAGGGATTATGCTAAGAGGGATTTTTTTCTTAGGGACAAGAGGAATTATATCATTGTCAGCAGATTCAGGCACCAGAGTAAGAAGAAGACGACACACCCTGGTTCATGCAACTAAACAGTGACAACACACTCATGGAAGACAATAATACTGTCTATATAAACACAGCAGCAATGCCTTAATCTTGCTTTCATTATCTGAGGTCTTATTTAAAGACTTGCTTATTAAAAGAATATACCTTTTCCAGGAATCTTCTGCTCCACAAAAATCGCAGCTCTGAAGAAGCAGCAGCAAAGGCAATTGTATTTCACAGAGTCTTCCGAAGTCATACACTTATGAGGGAATAAATGTAAGGCAAGCTTTTATTCTCGTGGCCCATCCTAACAACACTGGCACGGGTCAAGCGTTAAAAGTGAGTAAAGTGAGTCCCAGAGTGTGCTGGCCACAAACTGTTAGCAGAGCTAGAAGGAGGGCTGGAGCTGGAGGGAATCAGGTCAGAATTGTGAGAGAGCAAAGCTGGTAACAGAATCCCTGAGATGGATACAGGAAGGCCATGACAACATAGAGTTTGGAAGCATGATGAGGGATACAACCACTCCAGGAGAAGGCTGGTGGGAAAGGAGAAGCCACCCTGGCTTGTAGAACCAAACCTGGGTTTCTCTCTCCTGCTGCAACAAGCAGGTGAATGGAGAAGAGCCACTTGAGTTGAGTGAAGAAGACAACATAAAAGGACCACAATCAATGCTCATCAAGGTCTACAATGCATCTTAATGCAAGGACAGGGAGCATGGCTCTTGTACAGCTCCCTGGAAGAACCAACAACGTAGATTTGTTGCCATTACAGAATCACAGAATCACAGAATCACAGAACCACCAGGTTGGAAGGGACCCATCGGATCTTCTAGTCCAACCATTCCTATCTAACACTAAACCAAGTCCCTCAAGACCTCATCCACCCGTGCCTTAAACACTTCCAGGGAACGGAGGTCTACTTCTTACGTCTACTTCTTGGGTACTTTCAATAGATCTGCAAGAAATAGGTAGGATTTCTTCTTCTCTGCTGCACACTGGGCGTGCTTGTGGTCAGAAATAACAATGGGCTCTTATAGAGAAGGGCAACTCACACAGAAATAGTCCAACTGCCTAAATCCAAGCTTTATAGTTGATAGGACGCCAGCATTTGTATCAGATCAACTACAGCGGGGAGAAAGGAACTGTCTGGGTGGTCTTGTGGTGATTGAAGGCTGAGTGTTATCTCCCTAGCTGTCAGCACGTCACAGCTTCTACCTGGGGGTATTTTTCATTTAAAAGGTGGTAAGCACAGTGAAAAGAAGTGGTGAGTTCAAAAAGGATTTAAAAGTACCCTGAGAACCTCACTCTCATTTTCACACGCCCACACCTTGCTGCTTTATTCATAGGGTTAAGGAGCTTATGTCATCGCCCATTTATTGGGCAAATTTCATAAGCTGCAATGTCAAACTTCTAGCTCATAGAAGAATGGAATGGTTTGGGTTGGAAGGGACCTTAACGATCATCTAGTTCCAAGCCCTCTGCGATGGGTGGGGACACCTCCCACTAGATCATGTCCCACAGCTGACATTTAAAGCTATTATAATGTGTTTTATAGGTAGTACGTACCTGCTTTGCTTTGCTCATTCGTGTATGGGACTGATGTATAGAAGCGTTTCTGATTCGGCAAATTAAGGCTCCAGAATGTTGTGTTGAAACAGGGCATCTGAAATCCCAAAGCAAGACATCACATTCCAAAACAGGTTGGCTCTGTTTGCACTGAGAGTACAGGAACAATATATGGAATTTGAGTTTGAAATCACTTTTTTAATGGTGTAGCTCTCTATTTTTAGGCAAGCCCCTGATGTGATCATGGAATCATAGAATCACCAGGTTGGAAGACACCCACCAGGTCATCGAGTCCAAGCATAAATATAAAGCTAAGATATTACATCTAAGAGCATGCATTCTCCAAACATGCAGAAAGAATGAAGTACACAGGAAAAAAGTGATGATGATTTTTTTCACGTATATTATTACTGTCAATTTTTTTTTTCACCTGGTCTGTATAGCTCCAGTGCCCACTCCAAGAAATGTTAAAAACTGAAGATAAACCCATTGTCAGCTTCACGAGGAGTCAGGGGTGGATATATCCACTTGTATTGCAGCAGGGCAATGTACTCAGCACTGGTGAGACCGCTCCTTGAATCCTGTGTACGGTTCTGGGCACCTCACCACAAGAAGGATGTTGAGGCTCTGGAGCGAGTGCAGAGAAGAGCAACGAGGCTGGTGAAGGGACTGGAGAACAGAACCTATGAGGAGCAGCTGAGAGAGCTGGGGGTGTTTAGCCTGGAGAAGAGGAGACTGAGGGGAGAGCTCATTGCTCTCAACAAGTACCTGAAAGGAGTTTGTAGAGAGGAGGGAGCTGGCCTCTTCTCCCAAGGGACAGGGGACAGGACAAGAAGGAATGACCTCAAACTCCGCCAGGGGAGATTTAGGCTAGAGATTAGGAGGAAGTTTTTCACGGAAAGGGTCATTGGGCATTGGAACGGGCTGCCCAGGGAGGTGGTTGATTCACCTTCCCTGGAGGTGTTTAAGGCACAGGTAGATGAGGTCCTGAGGGACATGGTTTAGTGTTTGATAGGAATGGTTGGACTCGATGATCTGATGGGTCTCTTCCAACCTTGTGATTCTACGATTCTATGTTTCTATGATTCTATAATAATCCTAATTGATTTCTCCAAAAAATAAACTTTGGAGCAGGGGCAGCTGACGTTGGACTTTATGGAGGTCCTAATACTGCTGTAGATTAGCACCTTGCTCGGCTCATTCATGAGGAAAGCTCATCTTTGATTATTTCTCCCTCCTAAGCACCTGAATAGTTCTTGATGTGAAACCCAGAGAATTCAAGCATGCAGGCACTTTCTGAAAAGCAACTACTGACTCTTTTTTTCACCTTTGTTTTAGCAATACTTGATGGCTTCTTTGACATAAAAAAACCCATTGGTGAAGGTTGGTTTTCATTTGAAAGAGATGATCAACATCTCTTACTTTCACTTGCTATTTAGATGATTTTCTAAGTTCACATTAAAGTGTTGAGGAAATAAAAGCTACATACACTTTCAGATCTTAAAGAGAGATTATCTGGCTTTATCTTAAGTTCTTACTGTAGTTACATACATTAAAAACAGGGATTACACTGTTCTCATGGAATTGCATTTGGCAACACCCCTATAGATATTGTCAATGCAACAACCTTTTCCATCCTAAAAGAAAGCCGATGTTGCATGATGTATCATGTTAATGTAGAATCACCACACTGGCCTCTCCTCCACTTGATTTGCCCATGTCCAGGTGACAATTTGAACCCAACAGTTTATTAAAGAGCCTGTTACTGCCTCTTGAAAATACAGAAAGGTGAATTATGCATGTTGGGCACCAAACAGGTTGTTGAGAGCTTGGGAATGAGCAAGCTGGCTTCATTCAGACTTTAACTTGTACGTGCAGAGTCTAACTTGTAGCTGACTCCACCAGCACGGTGTAACAGAAGACATCACGTACCTTAACTGTTGGTTCCAATTGGATCTTACCACAGCACCATAAAAAATTACCTCTTCACCTTGCACAAGCTTCTGAAGGCTTTCCAGTAATCTCTGTTTCTCACTCCGAGCTTGTCCTGGATTTCTGCCCATGACTATTCATGCTTTAGTAGCCAAGGCACATTGTGGTCTTATTCCCAACAGCAGTAATGAGTGCAGAAGGAGGGGCAGGAGAGGCGCTGTCCTGATTTTAATTTGCTGCTTCTTGATACCAGAGACCCATCAAGGTGCTTCTCAGACTGCAGTGTGCACATAGAGCACATTTCTTGGTAGCAGTTTCTAAAAGAAGGATATAAACCCCCAACTTTTGAGCAATTGACTCAGTCCTGACACAACATTTTCTAGTTCTTTGTGGAGTATGAGCAAGGAGGGGCTCAGAAGTACAACCCAAGAACTGAGGCTGCCTAAGATAACAGCTTAGATCCCATATCACTCTTACTTTTGCGAGTACCAGTAGCCATTGCATCTAAGGTGTAGAGAGCATCTAAAATGGGGACTGAATTCCTGTCCAAGAAGTGTTCTGGGAAGCAGACAAGAAATGCCATAAATGAAAGGCCAGTTCTGCCAGTCTTGAGCTCTTTATGCACCTTTCAAAGAGAGGGGAGCGTGTCACCATCCATTCCATAGGCAGATAAAAGGTGGATATTATGGCTTTGAACAGCTTTTGCTAGGGAGAGCATCAAACCTGGGTAATTGTACTGCTATAATAACTGTATAACCACTGTATTATGGAAAAGCAACGGTTATACAGCTCCATTTTAGAAAGAAAATAAACATAAACATCGTCCGAAAAGCATAGTCCTGCCACTATGGCAAGCATGTTCCGGACATGCCTATGGGATCGGGTCCCTTAGGGGATGTGGCGGAGAGGAAAACTGAATATGCCCCACCCTTAGGTGGGTGATAAGATGAAAATTGCTCCGATGGAGGCAGTTCTGTACATGCACGGGAGCACAGCTCAGCATTTAAAGAGCTTTAGAGTTATAGTACAACACATCTACTGAGCCAGCTAGATGCAACACCTGAAGAAATGGCATCTCAGGTGGTAACCTGGAATGTCCTCTGTCATCAGACTTCACTGGAGAGATCATCTCTATTTCTGATTGACCGTCTCTTAATGGATTTATCTGTGGATACCACCGCCCGAACCAACCTTGCATTTGAGAACACAGAATTGTTCTTGGTATTAGTCAGAAGGGATTTCCTAATTGCATCCTAAGCAGTGTTTCAGCAACTACTTTTTTATAATCCTTTATAATAACTTCTACCAGCAGTTACTAAGAAATAACTATTAATACGTGCACACAGGCATGCAAAAATATGAATAAAAAGAATAAATGGAGATGTACTTAAAGAACAAAGTTAAGCATCAAAAGCCCAATCTCCTCCTTTGTGCACTGGGCTTGATATTACCTGCTACCTAGGAGGTGACTGTTGTTGTCTGTAGCTTGTACTCTATGAAGCTGCTCATCGATGGGTCATGTTATTCATGGCTGGTCTCATTTCAAGATCTTTCATGTTTTCCTCTATTGAATGGGTTGCCCACTGAAAGCTGGGGCAGAGAGTTGTGGACATGAACGGCAGAGGAGAAGAACAACTTGTCTTCCAGGCGATCTTAGGTCTTATGGGCAAATTATCTACTTGTTTGCCGTTCCAGACTGCCTCATGGGTTTAGATCAGTTAGGTGAACATAGAACAGTGCAGGTTTTGCGCAATTGTCTCATGATGAAGAATATTAGATAGAAATCATATTAGAAAACATTATCATTGTATCATAATTCCTTCGCAAAATCAGCAAGATAGACCAGAGGTGATGCACTCGTTCTAAAACAGATTGACTTTCAATCTAAAAACAAGTAAGAGGAGCTTTATTGATATCTTTAGAATGTATTTTTTTCCTGCATTCTAGCTTTTCCAAATAACCTTATTATTACCACTTTTTTCTCTGCAATTAATTGATACCTCCACAGGTCCTTGTTCTTTCATGCATCCTCTATTTCTTTTGTCTGCTATTCGATGCTCATCTCTCCTAATTTACACTTTACCTTTCCCATGAGGCTTAAAACACTTTCAGTGAAGGGATTCCACTATTCCACTGGTTTAGTAGGCACGGTGGCGTTTGGCTAATGGTTGGACTGGATGATTTCAGAGGTCTTTTCCAACCTTAATGATTCTATATGCTCACTCTCAGCTGTTTCATTTTGTTGGCTTTCTCCAAAAACACATGTTCTTGGAGAGCTACTGTGCCTCTCTACAACTGCTTGTTATATTTTCCACTAGCAGAAGCTGCAGACCAAAGGACAGAGTGAATAAGTCCTTCTTGGGGCCAAACAGCTAAATACCAGGTACAAAGCTGGTAAGAGAGTGTTACAGGAAAAGAGATGGTTCTTGGCAGTGATGAAAAAGAAGAGAAGTGTGCAAGGCCCAAAGATCTTGCATTAATGACAGAATTAGATATGTTTTCATTCCTTTTCTGGATATAGCTACACAAACACGTTTAGTTGTCTGAAAAACAATGTAGACATCCACAGGTCATTGGACTCACCAAGAAGTAAACATTTAGATAAAAATTTCTATACATAAAACTTGATAAAGGCAGGATTGACATAAATACTCTTTCAATCTGGACGTAATTCTCAATCATATTAAAAACCGGTCTACATTTTGTACTTTTCTCCTCTTTCCTCCTGGAAAATAACAGAGACTTCCAGTTATTTTTGCACATTTTGCACTCTGCTCTTGGTTCAGAAACTGCAGTAATATTTCTATAGGAAGTTCAGTCCGTATCAAAGAACTTTTATCACTTTCCCAACAAAACTCGCAGCCGCTGAGTTTCCTTTTGTGATCGTGTATCCAAGAATTGGACCCTCCTTTCTGCTTGGATCTGGATTTATAGGGTTGAGGGTGCAGATTGGTTCTTGGCTGTTTAATCTGGTTTAGTGTTTGATAGGAATGGTTGGACTCGATGATCCAGTGGGTCTCTTCCAACCTGGTTATTCTATGATTCTATAATTCTATGATACATCAGAGAGTTAATCAGGCACGACACAGTCACCACTCCATTAAAATATATCCATGTATTTATGCATATAAATAATACATTCTGTACAGATTCTTTGCGCCGTATTCGAACAAGCTATTACAGGCATAAAACTTGGCATCTAGTGACCTGCTTCCTTATGCAATCCATGACCAGGGCTGTTCGTAACACCTAAGGAGTTACAGCAATCAGTGTACGTATAATCACTAGCAATGGGATGTATCCAAGGCCATCTTCTACTTTGCATACTGATTTTATCTGTTTTGCAACACCCCTTAGAGATCCTCCTGCAGTTTGCTTTGTCCTATCATGTTTTCACTGATCCACTGAGTCGAAACCAATGAGAAGGAGACCTTATTGCACCCTTTTGCTGCTGAAATAGGGCTTGCAAGAAAGATGGAGAGAGATATTCTAACAGGGTTTGTAGTGACAGCACAAGGGGTAATGGTTTTAAATGGGAAGAGGGTGGATTTAGATAAAATACAAGGAAGAAATTCTTTACTATGAGGGTGGTGAGGCACTGGAACAGGTTATCCAGGAAAGTTGTGGATGCCTCATCCCTAGAAGTGTTCAAGTTTAGGTTTCATCAGCAACATGATTGTTGAGTGAAAGATGTCCCTGCCCATGGCAGGGGGGTTGGATGGTCTTTAAAGGTCCCTTCCAACCCAACCCATTCTATGGTTCTTTGACTCTATGAAGAATTTCCTTTCAAGCTTTTTCCATGAGCAATGAGCTGGCACCTCCAACAAAGCTGATTGGAGAGCTACTTCTCCCCAGTTTAAAGGCTCAGTTCATCATGGCTCTAAATGCTGAATTTAAGAGCAGGAAAAAAAAGTTCCATGGTTTGGAACAAGGAAAAAAAATGTATCTTTAACCCACTTTCCCCCCAGTCCTACTGAAATTAGCTTTGCCCAACTCCCAAGGTTCTATGCCAGCACACCCAACACACACAGTTGGTCTGTGCTGGCTCTTTGCAGCAGTTGATGGTGAAGAGGTTCCTTTCGAGAGGTGCCAGTTTCTACCCATGCAGATACGCTTCGAGCCAGTGCTCCCCAGAATCCTTCAGTGAACTGCAAGAATAGAAAGGAAAAAAAATTGCTTATGGGGAGGCAATATGCAACTTCATGAGAAGGAAACTGTAGTTTAGGTGTAAAAAGAAGCAAATGGGAAAATAGGTTGAAAACCACATGGATATCACATAGCAAAGTCTGACTATAGTGAATGAATTGAGAGAATTCAAGGAAGAGAAAAAAACATCTTTGAAACTCTGAAAAATTTTGCAAATTAGAAATGCATTTTGAAAAGCGTAAATAAACTCTAGAGCTGATGTCTCCATGGAAATTGATTTGAAATGATTGCCCACGACCCTCCCCTGAACAGTATCACAGTGCAAAATGGTCTTGTTGATTGATACATACTTCAGAATGTCTACAAAGGCTGTCAGCAAAGTCTTGCTTTTGTACTCAATGCCGTGCTTGTCACAAAGGGCTTTCACCAGAGGAGCTGCTTTCCAGTAGTTGTGTCGAGGCATTGTGGGGAAGAGGCTGCAGAATTGAAAGAGAGAGAGTTATAGTAAGACCTTCCTTGCCCCACCCACTAATCCTTCTCTCCAAAATACTTCCCTGTCCTCCTCCACAAGGAGAGCAAAAGGGTCTGCTAATATGGCTTACAGAATCATAGAATAACCAGGTTGGAAGAGACCCACCAGATCATCAAGTCCAACCATTCCTATCAATCACTAAACCATAACCCCTAGCACCTCGTCCACCCATCCCTTAAACCCCTCCAGGGAAGGGGAATCAACTCCCTCCCTGGGCAGCCTGTTCCAATGCCCAATGACCCTTTCTGTGAAAAAAATTTTCCTAATGTCCAGTCTAAATCTCCCCTGGTGGAGCTTGAGGCCATTCCCTCTTGTCCTGTCCCCTGTCCCCTGGGAGAAGAGCCCAGCTCCCTCCTCTTTACAACCTCCTTTCAGGTAATTATAGAGAGCAATGAGGTCTCCTCTCAGCTCCTCTTCTCCAGCCTCAACACCCCCAGCTCTCTCAGCTGCTCCTCATAAGACATAATGTGAGACCACACAGCTTTTCTCACTTTTATGTGCTGCATGTTATTCCTACCTTTCTTCTCATGATCATACTCACTGGTGCTCGATTTGGAAGTTCAAATGCCCAGTAAACCAGTCATTGAACAAAGATTGCTTCACATTGCATGTTGCGTGGACCTGGGAGGAAAAAAAAAAAGACCAAAGAAATACATAATATTAGCTTTTATTTTTCTGGTAGTCTAATAACTGAGAACCTCAAGAATTGTTTGCCACCCTAATCATAGCATCATAGAATCACCAGGTTGGAAGAGACCCACCGGATAATCGAGTCCAACCATTCCTATCAAACACTAAACCACGTCCCTCAGCATCTTGTCCACTCATCCCTTAAACACCTCCAGGGAAGGTGAAACACCTCCAGGGAAGGAATTTAGCATAAAAGTCAATTTAGTGTCTAGGATGACAGTCATTATTGCCCTGAAGGATTAAAACAAGTCTAGATTAAAAGAAGTTGTTGGGGTATAGGTTAATTCAGTCAGCTTTGATTAGAAAGAACAACTTCTTCCCTGGCAAGCACATGACCCCAAATGTGATTCTTTGAAGAGGTCCTCCTTGCATCTTTCACTCAGATGGATTGAAAAGATGTTCAGTATAGAAACACAAGACATTCTTGTCTCCAACCAGTGTAAGTGGAGTCAGATACAAAAGTATGAGGGCAAAGATTTGTGGACATGGACTTAATCTCAACTGATTTAGACACTTCCAGATGAGGGTGGTGAGACACTGGAGCAGGGAAGTTGTGGCTGCCCCATCCCTGGAGGTGTTAAAGGCCAGGTTAGATTGGCCTTGGGCAACCTGATCTGGTGGGAGATGTCTCTGCCCTTCACAGCAGGATTGGAAATAGATGATCTTTAAGGTCACTTCCAATCCAAACTAGTCTATGATTCTATGATCTGAGCTCAACACTTTTGAGCCAATAGAGAAAACCAGACACTTTTCTGGTGCCATTCATTTAGATGTCCAATTTAGAATAAGATGAATCGTGCACTAGAAATGGCTCTTTCTCCCCCATGAACATAGTGAATATAGTTCAGATGTAGACATCCAGATTTGGTCAGATGAGTACCAAGCTGAGTCTTTTTCCTTTAGTATAGAGAAAAACGCTTAGAACCCGCTGTGCGAGTTTATACTGCTGGAGGTAATGCAGACGTGAGTACAGTTGTATTCACATATTCATCATTTTCATACTTAAATTTTGACAGATTTATCTTGTTAACTTGTAACCCGTAGGGTAAAAACTAAAGGTACACAGTCTAAATTTTTCTTCTCTTTAATTGACCTTAGAAGGGGATTGACTGTTTTACCTTTACTACTTTTTCCTAATAGGACTGGAAGAATATTGTGAAAAATATATTAAACCTTTTGGTGAAAAAATAGAATTTTTTTTTATCTGGATACCCCATTTTTCAGCTAAAGTTTTAAGTGTTTTGACTAGTACAGAAATGCACTCACGTTTAATGAAAAGTAAGGATAAATGTCGTTAACAGAGCATTGAAGCTAAGAGAATAATCTTTTCTTTTTCCTGTAACTGCAGACCAATTGTTTCAGGAGAAAGGAGATTCTTACCTGAGTAGACAACCAGTCTTCGTTCTTATCATAATCAATGTCCATTGGGATGTGATTCATCTGTGTGACCCAAATAAACCAGTTACTCTCTAGGTACCTGGGCAGATAAATGCAGAAACACTTGTCATATCTCACATCCCATCCAAATTTATTGTTAAAACACATTCCTGAGTCTCATCTTACGCGAAAGAGAACTTCTGTGTATTTCAGGGTATTCTGTTCCATTCCTTTGCCTCTTAAATTTTGGATTTTCTTTTGAGAACCACTTAAATTGTAGCTCCTGAGCAGCCACCATCCCCATCCCCCTCACCAAGTTATACTCTTCCTTCTTGGCTGACTATTTATTTCTGAGAAAATCACAGCGACTACAGCTAATTTTCATTTATCCCCATTAAAACTTAAATATTGTTTAATAACAAATACTGGTCATGGGGACTCGGGGTATGTTACCTGGACAGCCAGTAGTACACCATGAAATTGTTAAATCCCATTAAAGGAACATACATGAGGCAGACTCGGATGTTGAAAAACACAATCAAAAACAGGTCCTGTAAAAAAACCCCAAAAACCAGAAACCCAAACATTTTAAATGAGACTTTGTTGATAAAGTCCCTCCACTCCTCTTTATTCAAAGTGCAGCATAAAAAATGTTCTTCCTAGGATCTCTTCCTTATCAAGGGAAAGGTTCACACCATCATTTCTGCCTCTAGTTGAGTGTATCCCTGAAATACTCCCTTAGCACCAACTTTCCCATCAATAACTAAAGACCACAAAACAGCCCTGTTCAGTCTCATTCAGCTGTTAAGAGGCTAAAAAAACCTCTCCTAAAAAATTGTCCCTAAACCTGCTGACTGCCTGGGCTCTTCTCCCAAGGAACAAGCGATAGAGCAAGAGGAAACGGCCTCAAGGTGCACCAGGGGAGGGTTAAACTGGATATTAGAAAGAATTTCTTTACCAAAAGAGTGGTGAAGCCCTGGCAGAGGCTGCCCAGGGAAGTCTCCATACCCGGAGGTGTTCAAAAAAGACATAGATGTGGAACTTTGTGATGTGGATTAGTAGATACGATGGTGTGGGGCTGATTGTGGGACTGGATGATCTTAGAGGTCTTTCCCAACCTTAATGATTCTATGATTCCTACTGTAGCAAGTCTTGAGTCAGCTTTTTCTAGCTTAGGCCCCACAATTACCTGAGGCGGAGGTTAATAAAGCTGCAGAATTTTTGGAAAGTCTCCTAGACAACACAAGCAGTGCTTACCAACCACTTTTTCCTCTTGATTGCAAAGTAGAAGATGGACAGCTGGAAGAAGGGTATAATTACAATTGGGGCCAATACTGAAGGAAAAAACGGAGAGAGACGTCGATAAGTCCTCTGCATCGTAGATCATACAGAATATTCTTCTATAAGAAGAACGATTCTACTTTCCAGCAAGAAGAAAAATTGCTGTCTTCCATTTACACCAACTTTCATGTGTTCACTTAATCTCTTCCTCTTTTAATCCTACCACTTCTGCATTTCGTCCCATCCCTTCCTTCCTCACACGCAATTCACTCCATCTAGTACCAAACATAACATGATCCTAACAGAGACATATATGGGGCAATTCCTCCTCACACGAACCACAAGAAGGATGTTGAGGCTCTGGAGCAAGTCCGGAGAAGAGCCACGAAGCTGGCGAAGGGGCTGGAGAACGGGTCCTGTGAGGAACGGCTGAGAGAGCTGGGGGTGTTTAGCCTGGAGAAGAGGAGGCTGAGAGGAGACCTCATTGTTCTCTACAACTACCTGAAAGGAGGTTGTAGAGAGGAGGGAGCTGGGCTCTTCTCCCAAGTGACAGGAGACGGGACAAGAGGGAATGGCCTCAAGCTCCGCCAGGGGAGATTTAGGCTGGAGATTAGGAGGAAGTTTTTCACACAGAGGGTCATTGGGCATGGAATAGGCTGCCCAGGGAGGTGGTTGATTCACCTTCCCTGGAGGTGTTTAAGGCACAGGTGGATGAGGTCTTGAAGGACTTGGTTTAGTGTTTGATAGGAATGGTTGGACTAGAAGATCAGATGGGTCCCTTCCAACCTGGTTGTTCTATGATTCTATGATTCTATGAACCTTCTTTAACGTGAAGGAAGCTTCCTGAAGCTGTGACTCCAATGGGAGTTTCTTTTAAACTGTTATTTCATAGAATAAAAATTTCGGGGAGGAGAAGCAGTCATAGTTTTTAGGTGAAGTTCCTACAACGTTTCAAGGAAGGAGAGATACTCACAGCTGAAATACTTATGCTGATAATTGTAAGGCATGAACTTCTTCTTCTCTTTTCCAAGCTGAAAAATGAAAGGACATTGCAAATGGGGAGAGACTCAGCAAACTTCATAGGGTATTTCTTATTCTAGTCTAATGCACACATTAAATCACTTTAATCCAACCTCTCTTCTTGAAAAGCAGGTATTGAGACTCCAAAGCAATGGAGAGAAGCAGGTTTCGTTGGAGCTTCTGTATCTACATATTAAAATTGTGCTGATGTCAGAAGAGAGTTAATTATTTAGGAGGGTTCCAAAACTCATGGCAGGATACAAAAATGATGAAAAATCACAAAAATGCTCACAAGACATTTGAATTTTGTAGGGGAAGTGTCCAGGGATGTTGATGGGCTGAGTGAGTTGGATTTGTTCAGCCTAGAGAAGAGAAGGCTCTGGAGAGACCTTCTAGCAACCTTCCAGTACTGAAAGGGGCTCCAGAAAAGCTGGGGAGGGACTCATTATCAGAGAATGCAGGAATACATACGATGAGGGGAAATGGTTTTCAGCAGAAAGAGGGGAGATTTAGATGAGATCTTAGGCAGAAATGTTTTCCTGTGAGGGTGGTTGAGGCCTTGGCACAGATTTCCTAGAGAAGTTGTGGCTGCCCCATCCCTGGAGGTGTTCAGGCCAGATTGGATGAGGCTTGGAGCCCCTGATCCAGTGGGAGATGTCCCTGCTCATGGCAGGGGTTGGAACAGGATGGTCCTCAAGGCCCCTTCCAACCCAAACCATTCTATGGTTCTTATCATGAGCTCATGCAGAAAGGCACAACCTGTTTTACTATTATACTTCGCTTTATAGCTTCCTGTCTTTAACATCTTTGCTTCTCCAGACATCCCCACACTCACCTCTATGGAGAGTGTCTTTCCCAAGCTGAAGAAGAGAGGGTGCATGTTGAGGTCAGGGTCTTTGCGGAAGCAGTTGGGTTTGGCATGGTGCTGGTTGTGCAGGTGATTCCACCAGCTGGCTGGTAACCCCTGCAGAAAAAAAAAACCCCAAAACTGAAGACCAGGGATTCAAACTAGAACAATATTAACAACACCAACACTATTTATCTGCCTGTTGGTGGGGACTGCATTACATTTTCTTCACAGATGTTTTGCCCAAATATTAATCATAGAATCATAGAATCACCAGGTCAGAAGAGACCCATCAGATCATCGAGTCCAACCGTTCCTATCAAACATTAAACCATGTCCCTCAGGACCTTGTCTACACGTGCCTTAAACACCTCCAGGGAAGGGGAATCAACTCCCTCCCTGGGAAGCCTGTTCCAATGCCCAATGACCCTTTTTGTGAAAAACTTCCTCCTAATGTCTAACCTAAATCTCCCCTGGAGGAGCTTGAGGCCATTCCCTCTTGTCCTGTCCCCTGTCCCTTGGGAGAAGAGCTCAGCTCCCTCCTCTCTACAACCTCCTTTTAGGTAGTTGTAGAGAGTAATGACGTCTCCTCTCAGCCTCCTCTTCTCTAGGCTAAACAACCCCAGATTAGGGGTTATTTAGGACACTCCCACCCCTTGCTTAGCCCAGATTAGCCTCAGAGAATATTCCCACCATGAGGTAATTACCTTCAGACAATCTAGCACGACGATCTGCAGAAGTCGATTCCATTTAGGCTTCCTAAAGACAGAGCAGTGCCCCAGATCGTGTTGGAACCAGCCCATCTGGATCTGGGACACAAGAGGGTCATTGAAGATACATAATCATAGCAGTGTTGGGTTCATTTTCCTCAAGAATTTAGAATCATAGAATCACCAGATTGGAAGAGACCCACTGGATCATCGAGTCCAACCATTCCTATCAAAAGTTCTGCAACTTCACAGTGTAAGAGCATCTTCCTTCTGGCTTGGGGAACAAACCCTACCTGCTGTCATAGAATCATAGCAAGATTTGGGTTGGAAGGGACCTTAAAGCCCATCCCGTTGAACCCCCTGCCATGGGCAGGGACACCTCCCACCAGATCAGTGGAACAGGATGGAACCTCCCATCAGAGCAGATCATGAACAAAGGTGCAGAATCACCTCCCTTGTCCGGCTGCCTACACTTCCTCCAATGCAGCCCTGGAGATGGCCTCCTCCTGGGCTGTGAGCGCCCAGCGCCAGCTCATGTAAAGCTTCTCCTCAGCCTGCATCTTATCATGGAAAGGGGAGAGGGAAGTGGAGGAAAAAGACTTGTGGGTTGGAAACTAACTGCAGCTTTAATGAAATAATAATAACAACAACAAGAAGGTAACAGCAATATAATAAAATAGATCTCCAGGATCATCGAGTCCAACCATTCCTGTGGCCAATGGAAGAGGTGCCCTGCATAGCCCTGTCCTGAGGGGATGGGAGAAATAGGGGGGGAGAGGGCGGGGTCAGGGGTAGGGGCGGGACCGGAGGGGCTGGGCCAAGCTCTGTTGCTCAGCAATGAGACAAATGGTTAGAGGGCAGAGCTGGAGTCCTGCAAGCCTAAGCTTCAAAAGCGAGAGATGGAGAAGGTGGAGGTGGAGATGGAGATAGAGATGGAGAAGGTGGAGGTGGACATGGAGATAGAGATGGAGGAGATGGAGGTGGACACTGAGATAGAGATCATAGAATCATAGAACAAGCAGGTTGGAAGAGACCCATCAGATCATCGAGTCCAACCATTCCTATCAAACACTAAACCATGTCCCTCAGGACCTCATCCACCCATGCCTTAGACACCTACAGGGAAAGTAAATCAACCACCTCCCTGGGCAGCCTATTCCAATGTCCAATGACCCTCTGTGTGAAAAACTTCCTCCTAATCTCCAGCCTAAATCTCCCCTGGTGGAGCTTGAGGCCATTCCCTCTTGTCCTGTCCCCTGTCACTTGGCAGAAGAGCCCAGCTCCCTCCTCTCTACAACCTCCTCTCAGGTAGTTATAGAGAGTAATGAGGTCTCCTCTCAGCCTCCTCTTCTCCAGGCTAAACAAACACAGCTCTCTCAGACACTCCTCATAAGGCCTGTTCTCCAGCCCCTTCACCAACTTTGTTGCTCTTCTCTGGACTCACTCCAGAGCCTCAACATCCTTCTTGTGCTGAGGGGCCCAGAGCTGGACACAGGATTCAAGGAGCGGCCTCACCAGTGCTGAGTACAGAGGGAGAATCGCCTCCCTGGACCTGCTGGTCACACCGTTTCTGATCCAAGCCAGGATGCCCTTGGCCTTCTTGGCCACCTGGGCACACTGCTGGCTCATGTTCAGTTGGCTGTCAACCAAGACCCCCGGGTCCCTCTCCTCCTGGCAGATGGAGGACATGGAGGTGGACATGGAGATAAAGATGGAGATAGAGATGGAGAAGATGGAGGTGGACATGGAGATAGAGATGGAGGAGATAGAGGTGGAAATGGAGACAGAGATGGAGGTGGACATGGAGATGGAGGAGATGGAGGTGGATATGGAGGTGGAGGTCAACAATCAGGTAGAGGAAGAGATGGAGTGTGATTATTTTAAGAATTATGATCTAAAACTCCAAAGATAAAAGCACCCCCATACGCCCACCACAGGGAACCTAAAAGAATGGAATTAACAATCAAATGAAATACATTTTTAATTATTGGATGACATAGTCCATGTGAAGACTTCTCAGATAAACTTAGATTACTTCTTACAGTCACAAAAGTCAACCTGATAAGCAGGACTGTGCATCAGCTCACAAGGGGCTGATTTCTGCTATTAATTCCATGTGAGATTTGGCAGCTCCCCCAAGCTTTCCTACCTGTAAGAAGGGGGATAATACCCCCCCCCCCTCTTTCCATATTGCGAATCCCTCTCAAATCCCTAAGGGTCACTGCAAGATCATTCAAGTCAAAGCATTGTTACATGGTATTTGCTGGCAAAACAGGCTAAGGGAATGCTGCACTTTATGTTAGTAATGAAACATTGATGGGAATGGAAACTGTCCATGGGCTGCAACAGGGAAACGGTCTTTGAATGCAAACTTTGTTGTGCAGCTCCCCAGCTGATCAGATTTGACAGAGCTTCTCTAAAACCCATGCAGCCATGCCAATGTTGTAGAATCATAGAATCATAGAATCACCAGGTTGGAAGAGACCCACTGAGTCATTGAGTCCAACCATTCCTATCAAACACTAAACCATGTCCCTCAGGACCTCATCCACCCACACCTTAAACACCTCCAAGGAAGGTGAATCAACCACCTCCCTGGGCAGCCTATTCCAATGCCCAATGACTCTTTCTGTGAAAAACTTCCTCCTGATGTCCAACCTAAATCTCCCCTGGCGGAGTTTGAGGCCATTCCCTCTTGTCCTGTCCCCTGTCACTTGGGAGAAGAGCCCAGCTCCCTCCTCTCTACAACCTCCTTTCAGGTAGCTGGAGAGAGCAATGAGGAATCCTCTCAGCTTCCTCTTCTCCAGGCTAAACAACCCCAGCTCTCTCAGCCATTCCTCATAAGGCCTGTTCTCCAGTCCCTTCACCAGCTTTGTTGCTCTTCTCTGCACTCACTCCAGAGGCTGAACATCCTTCTTGTGCTGAGGGGCCCAGAACTGAACACAGGATTCAAGGAGCAGTATCACCAGTGCCGAGTCCACAGGGAGAAGAACCTCCCTGGACCTGCTGGTCACACCATTTCTGATACAAGCCAGGATGCCCTTGGCCTTCTTGGCCAGCTGGGCACACTGCTGGCTCATGTTCAGTCGGCTGTCAACCAACCCCCCCAAGTCCTTCTCCTCCTGGCAGCTTTCCAGCCAGACTTCTCCCAGTCTGTAACCAACCATTTAAACCAACTCAGGAGATAGCCTTGAGTTCAATAAGTTTCATGTGTGTGATATTTTAAGAAAAGTTAAAAAAAAAGATAATATTCTTTACTATAAAAAAGTTATGCTCTGAACAGTTGGCCATCCAGTGAACATGGCCTACACATGCGCTTTCATGTCTCCCTGTCCATTTGCAGTTCCCATGGGGAAGAGCAGTAGAAACCTGACTTGAAAAGTGAACTAGAACCAGGTAGATTAAACTAAATACCTCACACATGCTAAGTATTAAGATTTATCAAGCTTGTGAAAAAAAAACCCCATTATCAAGCAGATTCTTTAACATGTAGAAAACACGATCGGTGGTGCTTGCTAGTGACTAAGACGCTTATGGGACTGTGACTGCCCCAGTAACTGATAAAAAGGCAGAGACTGACAAGGCCACCAGAGCCTGGGACACAACAGCAGCCAAGAAAATACATTTTTACATTCTTTACTGCAAAAATTAGGAAACATACTCTAATGCACATTAACAGACAGCTCTGCTCTTCTTCCACAGTAAGGCACAAATGATGCTGCACACATTCCAGAAGTTCTGGAGTTGAAACACTGTGATCCTTGTCCCTGGCTGCACCCTCAGCACTATAGTCAAACTGAAGCCTGTTCCCTCTTTCCCTGTGCCAACGCTGATATGTATTGTGCCTTTCTATGATTCATTTGACTAATCCAGTAGAGAGCTGCTCAGAGCTAATGAGTGTAATTGGCTCATAAAGAGCATAGCAAACACCAGAGCCATCAGATAGGAACATGGAGCCAAAAGTGAAGCTGAGATTTCAGTATTCCCTCTTCTGCTGGGGTAAGCTATGAGATCAGCTCACCTCATCTTGTGAAACTGCCACCAACACCCCACCAACCCTAGCAAGCATCTTGCCAACAAAACGAGATTTGCTGGTGGCAAAAAGAATTGCGAGGTAGAACGTGCTTGTTGTCTCCAACCAGATAATAGAAAAAGAGAGTAAAGCAATGACTGGGTCCAGAGGAGGCTACAAGGATGATCAGAGGGCTGGAGCATCTCCCATAGGAGGACAGGCTGAGAGAGCTGGGGTTGTTCAGCCTGGAGAAGAGAAGGCTCCAAGGAGATCTTAGAGTGACTGTCCAGTACCTGAAGGAGCTACAAGAAAGCTGGGGAGGGTCTGTTTACAAAGGCTTGTGGTGATAGGACAAGGGCAAATGGGTATAAAGTGGAGAGGGGCAGATTTAGACTGGACATAAGGAGGAATTTCTTCATGATGAGGGTGATGAGGCACTGGAACAGGTTTCCTGGGGATGTTGTGGCTGCCCCATCCCTGGAGGTGTTCAGGCCAGGTTGGATGGGGCTTGGAGCCCCTGATCCAGTGGGAATCATCCCTGCGCATGGCAGGAGGGTTGGAACTGGATGATGTTTAAGGTTTCTTCCAACTCAAGTTATTCTATGATTCGGTGACTGGGATATGAACATTTCATCAATCCTCTCCATCTGGAAGCACCAAACAAGCCTGTAATGTTGAACAGCTCTCAGTACTTTACCTGAGCTGTGGTGAAGAGCATCATGCCGATGACGAAAGGCACTAAGGATGTCCCAAAGTACCAGACCACAAGCCAGGAAGCAGCATCCAGCGTTAGGAAGTGAAGGAAAATCAAGAAGAAAAAGGTGTAGTTTGGTCTCAGAAGTCCCATCTTCTCAATAGTGCAGCGGAGCTCTCGAAAATCCTCTAAGAGTGATTTCTGTGGGAAAAGGAAGTATTACTGCACTTTCTACTCTGAAAATGGAGCATAGCAGACCCAGGAGCTCCAAAGCAGCCATGGAAGTCAGAGGAGATATTCTATAAGAGAGGTCACTGTAAAAATGAGCACAAGATGAACAGATCTTGATTTTGCTTTGATGCTAGAAAGCAGGTTGCTGATGGGCCCCTAAGGTGCTGCTCTGTGCAGAATTTGGGGCTCTGAGGCTCGTTCCTCTCACTTAGATGTAGATTAAGTGTTTGTGGGACAAGGGCACATCTCCGTGCGGAGTGCTGCCAGCTGCCCCCCCCCCACCAATCAGCCTGCGGCAGGCGTGATGCTTCACAAATTGTTTCTGTCAGCTCTCTTATTTTCCTCCTCCTCCCATACTCAACCCCAAGCCATTCCCACAGCTGGATTCTAGGACACTCACTTTTTTATTGGGCTCAAAGCTGGGTTGATCCGGTGTCAACTCCCCGATCAGCAGAGATTTCAAGTATTTTTTCACCAGGGACTTGTCGCTGTGAAATGCTACAAAGGCGTCCTGAGAAACACACAAAAGAAGGGAGTGAGAAAGGATCCATGACAACACCAGATGCTGAGCCTCTCCTTTTCCCAGGTATTTGATAAAATACACAATCCAGTTTCCTTCCTCCGTTTTTATCCCTATGGTTGCTCCTGTAGTTTTACCATCAGCTGGAGCTTGGCCAAGGGAAGCTGGAAAAGTTTCAAGAAACGAGATGTCATAAAAGTACCTGGGTGAGGCTGGTAATAAACATGAAAGTGTTTGATGAAAACCTCTTTGCAGAGGGAAACCTGCTCTTTCATCTGCTTGTTTCAGCAGAGTCCTTCCCTAGAAGGCTCCAGCCAGCAGCCCTGCCCTGTGGATGGGACCCAGGAGCAGGAAAACATGTCAATGAATGAGGTGTCTCTTTGCTGTGCTTCAGAGAAAACAAAGGTATTTTGAAATCCTGTCTTTATTAGGCTGGGGTAAAAAAAAATAATATTATAAAATCATAGAATAGTTTGAGTAGAAGGGGCCTTAAAAATCATCCAGTTCCAACTCCTCTGCCACGGGCAGGGACACCTCCAACTGGATCATGTTGCTCCAAGCCTCGTCCAACCTGGCCTTGAGCACCTCCAGGGGTGGGGCAGCCACCACTTCTTTGGGTAAAACGCTTTTTTCCTAATATGTAATCTAAATCTTCCCATCTTTAATCTTAAATTTATTCCCCTTCGTCCAATCCCTGTACTCCCTGATAAACAGCCTGTCTCCAGCTTTCCTGTAGGTCTTCAAATAGAAAGTGTGTGTATATATATATATATATGTATGTATACACGTATATATATAAATAAATAAGCTCCGCCAGGCGATATTTAGGCTGGAGATTAGGAGGAAGTTTTTCACACAAAGGGTCATTGGGCATTGGAATAGGCTGCCCAGGGAGGTGGTTGATTAACCTTCCTTGGAGGTGTTTAAGGCACAGGTAGATGAGGTCCTGAGGGACATGGTTTAGTGTTTGATAGGAATGGTTGGACTAGAAGATCCGATGTGTCCCTTCCAACCTGGTTGTTCTATGATTCTATGAAAAATATAAATTTACATGGAGTCTCTTGTTCAGAGACAGTCTACCTGTGAGTACTTTAGTCTAGAAGAAGTCAGAACAAGGTGACTTTTTGGACAGATGAGCTTTCTACAGATACCTAGTGGCATTTTGTCTCAGCGAGTGACTCTGTTCAAACCCACAGGACTGGGGAAATCTTGCCATTATGATTCCATACCCCTCATCCTACAGCTTTCTACACATTTTGATAGGAATGGTTGGACTCGATGATCCGGTGGGTCTCTTCCAACCTAGTGATTCTATGATTTTATGATTCTATGATTTTTTACGTAGCTCCCTCTTGTCAGGAGTTCTAAAACTGGGTCAAGCTGTCAGCATCCCTGCTGCAGCTTGGAAACAGGAACCAGAAGCCTTTTAAGTAGAATTTCCTATCCACGACATCATGATCCCAGATTCCTACCACAGAAATGCAAACCTTTCAGTCTTGCAACCTGTTCTTTCTCCTTCCTGCTCTCTGACCCTGATTAGTATCTAATAAGAGACTAACCTTAAGGGCTATCATCTGCAACACACCTAACCTACAGCATTTGTCAGCAATGTAAGGTTGATGCAATCCACACAGAGGAAGAAAATTCTCACCATATGTATATAATTATGAGTTTTAGAGGAAGATAATTCTCACCATTTATATAAAGTTATGAGCTCTAGAGTAGTCAAAGTAGTTGTAGGCAGAGTCATACACCGTGACAATCTTTTGAGGCACTTTCCAATCCCATTTTTCTGTAAAAGCCTGTATTTTTCAGAATGTATGAACACAGCAGCATTTTCATAGAATCATAGAACAACCAGGTTGGAAGAGACCCACCGGATCATCAAGTCCAACCATTCCCATCAATCACTAACCCGTGTCCCTCAGCACCTTGTCCACCTGTCCCTTAAACCCCTCCAGGGAAGGGGACTCAACCCCCTCCCTGGGCAACCTCTGCCACTGCCCAATCACCCTTTCCATGAAAATTTTTTTCCAAATGTCCAGCCTCAACTTCCCCTGGTGGAGCTTGAGGCCATTTTAAAAGCAAAAGGAATGATAAAGATTAGCAGAATAAAAACTGAGATCAAGACAGATGAATGATGTAATTATGATGCAACATAAACCCATTACACCCACAACCCTTACTACTGCATCTAGTATTGTGTCCAGTTCTGGAATCTCAAACACAGGAGTATATGAAACTGTTGGAAAGGGTCTAGAGGAGGACATGGAGACAATCAGAGGGCTGGAGAACCTCTGCTACGAGGACAGGCTGAGAGAGTTTGGGTTGTTCAGGCTGGAGAAGAGATGACGACTCTGGGGAGACCTTATAGTGACCTTCCAGCACATAGAGGGGCTACAAGAAAGCTGAGGAGGGACTTTTTACAAGAGCATTGAGTGACAGGATGAAGGGGAATGGCTTTAAATTGGAAGACCTGGATTATACATTAGGAAGAAATCTTTCACAAAGAGGGTGGGGAGACCCTGGCCCAGGTTGCCTGGAGAAGTCCTGACTGTCCATCCCTGGAGGTGTTGAAGACCAGGTTGGATGAGGCTCGGAGCCCCTGATCCAGTGGGAGGTGTCCCTGGAACTGGATGATCTTTGGGATCCCTTCCAACCCAAACTGTTCTATGATTCTCTCTTCAAAGAGATGTAGTACAACAGTATATAGCAAAAAAAAAAAAAAAAGTGTTCTGGAACAGGTTTCATGCTGCATTAGTAAAGAGTTAAGAAGCTAGAAGTGTTTTAAAACCCTGTAGGCAACATTATGAAAATTATGGAAAATTTATTCACTGTTTTCATAACATGACAATGAAATTCCCAGGAGATAGGTTGAAGATGTACAAAAGCAATAATGAGGGAAAACAGATGGTAGTATTATTGTAATAATAAATGCAAGTAAGATCAAAGGTAATTCTTTAAACTCACACGTACCAGACAAATTACCTGTGGTTAAGCCTCCTGGGTGTCTGTAAAGCATAATAATATAAATACAAATCCTTACACTGGTGGCTGCAGAGCCTGGGAGGACCTAGCTTGGGGAAAAATTATTCCATGCCTTCTGTATTCCTTGAATCCTTTGCCCAGTGACAGAAGCTGCAGGACATGGCACCAGCCTACAAGGATACCTAGATTGGCTTGATATGGTTGGTCTTATGCTCTCAAGAGTGGGAGCCTTCGCGTTTTTCACAGAAAGGGTCACTGGACACTGGAACAGACTGCCCAGGGAGAAGGTTGAGTCCCCTTCCCTGGAGGGGTTTAAGGGACGGGTGGACAAGGTGCTGAGGGACATGGGTTAGTGCTTGATGGGAATGGTTGGACTCGATGATCTGGTGGGTCTTTTCCAACCTGGTGGTTCTGTGATTCTATGATTTGTATCTACTGCTGCATTAAGCTCATTACAACACGGCACAAAACACCACCTGAAAGGGCTGTGTTAACTTAAAATTGGCAAATCCATCTTTAAGTAACACAGTTCTCATTAAAAAAAAAAAAAAAAAGAGATTTTCAGCCTGCTTAAGTCACCTTTAGAGGAGACTAGAGCGAATTAGCACTTGGGGAGGTTTAATGGAACAGAATTAAGTTGAAAGATGGTAGATTGAGATGAGATCTTAGGAAGGAAAGTTTTCTTGGGAGGGTGGGAAGGCCTTGGCACAGGTTACCCAAAGAAGTTGTGGCTGCCCCATCCCTGGAGGTGTCCAAGACCAGGTTGGATGAGACTTTGAGCAACCCGATGCAGTGGGAGATATCCCTTCCCATGGCAGAGGGGTTGGAACTGGATGATCTTTAAAGTCCTTTCCAACCCAAACCATTTCATGATTCTATGATTCTATCCTAGGAATTACTAGGAAGATAACAGTTTGGTGAGAGATCTTGCAGTGGTTGGTGGGCAGGATTAGTGTCCTTTCTGTGGTTAGGTCTTGGTTGGCTTTCTTCTTCTTCATTTGAGGACACAAGGTGTTTTCTGTCTCAGTTTCAAGTAGGATGAAAGGAATGAAACAACTGATCTGATCCATTTGGGGCCATGAGTGGGGATGTGCTATCCCATTTTTCAAGCAGAAACCTGAGGAATGAGACAGGATAAGCAGGTTCCTTGAAGTCAAAGATTTGTCGTGACAAGAACAAAGTCTGGGGCTCCCATATCGCAAGTTTACACCCTAATCTTGGTTATGTTTGTAATGTACGTATTTCCAACTATTGAGGAATTCAGAATCTACAGTGTGAGATCTGCTTGGAGTTCATGATTTCTGTCAACAAACAAGAAAGTATCTCAGAGAAATCCTCTAAATCAAAGAATTCTGCAGGACTGCCTGGAAAAAAACTGTTTTCAAATAAGAGGTTATTTATAATACTTTTCCTCAATGTCATTCTGCTGCTTTCTCAGGCATTTTTACTCTCTTTTATTTCTTTTTCCCTTCTCTCTGAAACAGCCTTTTTGTTCAAGACCCTGTTATCCTTCACTAGCCTTATCTCCTTGAGTACCCTCTTCTTTTGCTTCACTGCCCTCAAAATTACTTCATGGTTGGATCTTACCTCCTCCTTATCTATCACGTCTACCTATATCCCCTTGCTCCCTCTTTGATTACCACTTGCTTGTCACTGATAACATCCATGTTACTCTGAAAGAGCAGCTTTTAAAGTAAAACCACACAGTAAGTATGTTGCTTCCTACCCTTTTCTCTTTCTCACTGTGGCACAGAGAGACTTTTCAGGCACCTAGAAGAGAGCTTGTCGGATCATGCCTAGTGGGAAGACAACCTGCATGGGGATTGCTGTGTTCGCTGCAGGGTATAAGGAACATAGACAGACCTTTAAAACTGGCATAGCAGGTAGTTCTGACCTTGAAGGTAACCAGAAGGGTTAGAATCACAGAATCACAGAAGCACCAGGTTGGAAGAGACCCACCGCATCATCGAGTCCAACCATTCCTATCAAACACTAAACCATGTCCCTCAGCAACTCGTCCACTTGTCCCTTAAACCCCTCCAGGGAAGGGGACTCAACCCTCTCCCTGGGTAGCCTGTTCCAATGCCCAATGACCCTTTCTATGAAAATTTTTTTCCTAATGTTCAGCCTAAATCTCCCCTGGCAGAGCTTGAGGCCATTCCCTCTACTCCTGTCCCCTGTCAATTGCGAGAAGAGCCCAGGTCCCTCCTCTCTACAACCTCCTTTCAGATAGTTGTAGAGAGCAACGAGGTCTCCTCTCAGCCTCCTCTTCTCCAGGCTAAACACCTCCAGCTCTCTCAGTCGTTTCTTCTAAGACTTGTTCGCCAGCCCCTTCACCAGCTTTGTTGCTCTTCTCTCGACTTCTCGCTCCAGAGCCTCAACATCCTTCTTGTGCTGAGGAGGTCACGACTGAACACAGTATTCAAGGAGCGGTCTCACCAACGCTGAGTACAGAGGGAGAATAACCTCCCTGGACCTGCTGGTCACACTGTTTCTGATCCAAGCCAGGATGCCATTGGCCTTCTTGGCCACCTGGGCACACTGCTGGCTCATGTTCAGTCAGCTGTCAACCAACACCCCCAGGTCCTTCTCCTCCAGGCAGTTTTCTAGACAGACTTCTCCTAGTCTGTAGCTCTGCATAGGGTTCTACAGAGTGCATAGACACATCCACTGCATCATCTCATCAAGCACAGTGCCTACCACAAGCACTCTCCACTGGACTCCCACCATGTCATCCTGCCTTGACAATAGAACCACGTTCCTCCACTGTCCTGCTAGATCTTACCGTAGCATCTTGCCCAGCATAGTGGCTAATAACTCGTCTCCCTCCAGGGTGTCGTTTGGAAAAGTCGCTGACATCGTAAACCTTCCTGTCAATCACCAGCCACTGCTCCTGACCTTGGCTGCGGCCATTGCGGATTCTGATCTCTTCCCAAGTGAAAAGCTGTGGAAAAGCTGAGACAGGTCGCGTCTCCTTTCCAGTGGAGCCAGTCTGTGGAGCCATCTGTACTGGTAGATGTGTAGTCAGCACTGAGATTCACTAGTCTAAGCTTTGCAGCACTTCGTCCAGGCAGATGGTGACCATCTCAACCTGCCCATTATACAATCCCACCCCCAGTCACTCCCTCTGCTTCTAGGGCTGGTTGGCTCCCCTTGCCCAAACACACCCTTCCATAGCTCCCTCCTCTTCCACGTTCACACCAGTCGCTTTGACACACCCTCGAATAAAAGCCCTGTTCCCTCTTGTCTTTTCTGAGTTTCATTTGGAACTGGATCCTGATTACTCACGAGGACCGTTGACTACTTCACTGAAATACATAAGTAGAAAGGCTCAGGAAGATTATTTGTTATTTGATTAAATGAGGTGGCAAAATGACAGAAAGGACTATTAAGTGAACACCTTCGCAGATCATTAGGAGTTGGATGAGGTAAGCTGTTAACTTGCTACCAGACTGCTGAGTCAATCGAGGCGTTAGCCAGAAGTGGAATCCGAGGAAGGCTGGGGCAGCTCTTCTGCAGCAAATATTTAGAGACCTTCTTAAAAACCGAAGCACTGTCAACATCCTGTAACTCTCATTGGTTCTTAAAGTCAGGAAATCCTGCTTTTGCCGCACTGTGGAGCTCCATCATGTCATAGAGCACCAAAACGTAAAGCTGTAGAGGAGGCTGTGTGGAAAGGCAAAGCTGTTATTAAAGTGTTTGTTGACATCTCAGATCAACTATAATTTCTGCCTTCAAGGCATGGAGCCAATTTGTACACTAACACAGTGAAAACAGGTGTATGCCCCAAGGTCTGCAATCTCTCCTCAAGTTATCTCTTAACAGTGTCATCACCAGCCTTGGTCTTTGAAATTTTCCACGTTGACCCTGACATGCTAGATTAATATGTCTGCCTTAACAAAAAGCATTGTCGATCAAACCACCACCAGATCAGAGTAAAGAAAGAACACATTAAGAAAACATTATTCATCTCCAGTTAATATAGCTTGCACGCTGACAATATTTTGCAGACTGTTGCTTTCCATATCTCCCGTCTGTATATACTCCAGTCACTCAATCATCTCATTGTCTGAGTAATTAATTAATAAGTGAACAACGGACAGGAGGAAATTTTGTGGCTGTGAATAAACAACAGCTGTCAACACCAAGTTTCATTTTATATTAGTTGTTTCTAGATTTATGTTCGGTGGCACTACTTACATAATTAACCTTATTAAAATATTAGCCTTGTAGAGCCAAGGCCTAAATACCTCTCATGTTCAGAGCAGAGTTAGCAGCTGTAATAAATAACAAAAAAGAGGGCAATGCCATGTTTCCTAGGAAGTTACATCAATATTGCAGGTGACCCAGAAAAACATAAGTCTACGTAAATCAACTATTGCCTTGCTTGAGATTTAGGATACTCTCGGTCTCGTATTTTTTTAAATCCAGAATTAAAATCCTTGGTTGCTTTTGAGGAAGGTACAACACTAGGTGTCACATGGGACAGTATCTTCATTAAAGTTTTTCACAGAAAGGGTCATTGGGAAGTGACAGAGGCTGCCCAAGGAGGTGGTTGAGTCACCTTCCCTGGAGGGATTTAAGGGACGGGTGGACGAGGTGCTGAGGGACATGGGTTAGTGATTGATGGGAATGGTTGGACTTGATGATCTGGTGGGTCTCTTCCAACCTGGTGATTCTATGATTCTATGATTAGGAGTTTGCAGGATATTTGTGATATAAGTGACCATGAAGCTTCTCAGCTTGTAATTCTCTTCCTTAGCAAACTCTGTGTATGTCTCAGGCTGCTAACACAGTGACAGTTGTGAAGCCTTGATGCTCATCTTCCTTATGTTTCTCAGCAAATTAACAGTAGTCCAAACCCTTTTGGACAGAGCCAACTGGAATCTCACATAGACACCTGCCTTGCCCTCAGCCCTGCAAGGGGTGGGCAGTGTTGTAGCTGGCACAGAACTGGAAATTAGGCAATTCTGATTCTTTAAATCCTGTAGCATCTTGCGAATGAATCAAGCAAGTGCAAACCAATCGTTTAAAAGTTCCTGACATGTGGCAATGATTGAGACACCCTTGGTAAAAGAGAAATGTATTGGTATTCATTAGAAGGCACTGATAAAGTGGGAGGAATAATTTCTATTGTGCTGCCAATTTGTGTTTTGCAACCCTTATCTTGCTCTAAATAAAAGTTATGTGTGTTCATGCTAATGACGTATTCATGTCCTAGTGTGGATTATGTGTAGTGTCTTACATAAATAGTGTTCAGTGGTAATAAAAATATGCAGCAGTTGTTGCAAATTCCCATTTATAGGTCTCATTCTATATACATGCAAAAAAATTCAAGCTCTACCATAACTGGCTGAAAGTACAAAAAATATCTCTATTGCCCAAACTATAGGTTTAGATTCTGGACTGCAAGGACTACCAGGGGACATTCAGACTAGATATCAGAAAGAAATTTTTCATAGAAAGGGTCATCAGGCACTGGAACAAGCTGCCCAGGGAGGTGGTTGGGTTACCATCCCTGGAGGTATTTCAAAGACATGTGGATGAGGTGCTCAGGGACATGGTTAGTGTTTGATAGGAATGGTTGGACTAGATGATCCAAGAGGTCTTTTCCAACCTGGTGGTGGTTCATTCTGTGACTTGATGCTGGGTCTGATCCTACTCCATATCTTTGCCAACGACCTGGATGATGGGATTGAGTGCACCCTTAGCAAGTTTGTGGATGACACTAAACTGGGAGGACGTGTCGGAAGCTCTACAGAGGGATCTGAATGTTCTGAATTGATGTGCTGAGAACAATGGCAACAGGTTTAACAAGGGTAAGAGCCAAGTCCTGCACTTGGGACACGACAACCCCATGCAGAGCTCCAGGTTTGGGGAAGAACAGCTTGAAAGCTGCCTGGGAGAAAAAGACCTGGGGTTGTTGGTCAACAGCCGACTGAACGTGAGCCAGCAGTGGGCCCAGGTGGCCAAGAGGGACAACAGCATCTTGGCTTATATCAGAAATGGTGTGGCCAGCAGGACCAGGGAAGTCACTGTGCCCCTGCACTCAGCACTGGTGATGCTGCCCCTCGAATACTGTGTTCAGTTTGGGGACTCTCGCTATAAGAAAGACCTTGAGGTCCTGGAGCATGTCCAGAGGACAAAGAAGCTGGTGAAGGGGCTGGAAAAGAAGTTTTACGAGGAGCAGCTGAGGGAACAGGAGTTGTTTAGCTTGGAGAAGAGGAGGCTGAGGGGAGATCTTATTGCTCACCTGAAAGGAGGTTGCAGAGAAGCAGGTGTTGGTGTCTTCTCTCAAGTGATAAGTGATATGACAAGAGGCCTCAAGCAGCATCAGGGTAAGTTTAGATTGGATATTAGGAAAAATTTATCCACAGAAAGGGTTCTCACGCACCAGTGGAGGCTGCCCAGGGAGGTGGTTGAGTCACCATCCCTGGAGGTGTTTAAAAGGTAGTAAGATGAGATGCTTGAGGAGGCAATTTAGTAGTAGACAGGTACAGTTAGAGCTGATGATCGCTAAGGTCTTTTCCAACCTAATGATTCTATGATTCTATGACCTGGAGAACATAGAACCAGGAACACATTGTAGTGAATGAATATGAGATGACTCTGTCTATCATAGAATCACCAGGTAGGAAGAGACCCATTGGATCATCGAGTCCAACCATTCCCACCAATCTCTAAACCATGTCCCTCAGTACATCATCCACCCATCCCTTAAACACCTCCAGGGAAGGCGAGTCAACCCCCTCCCTGGGCAGACTGTTCCAGTGCCTAATGACCTTCTCTGTGAAGAATTTTTTCCTAATGTTGAGCCTGAACCTCCCCTAGTGGAGTTTGAGGCCATTCCCTCTCGTCCTGTCCCCTGTCCCTTGGGAGAAGAGTCCAGCTCCCTCCTCTCCACAACCTCCTTTCAGGTGGTTATAGAGAGCAATGAGGTCTCCTCTCAGCCTCCTCTTCTCCAGGCTAAACACCTCCAGCTCTCTCAGAAGCTCCTTGTAAGACCTGTTCTGAAGCCCCTTCACCAGCTTTGTTGCTCTTCTCTGCACTCGCTCCAGAGCCTCAACATCCTTCTTGTGCTGAGGGGCCCACAACTGAACACAGGATTCAAGGAGCAGTCTCACCAGTGCTGAGTCCACAGGGAGAATAACCTCCCTGGACCTGCTGGTCACACCGTTTCTGATCCAAGCCATACATACTATCATGGATAGGAATCAAGTCTTTCACTGTTATCACACATTGCAGGTGCCAGTGTTCACCAAACCACTGAACAGAGAGTCCTGTAATGCCTTTCATAATTACATCACTTTAAAAAACCTCAAATAGTTCCTTTCCCATTTTGAAAGCAGAAGTTGAAAGCAGAAGTTGTCTCTCTCTGTACCATCCAGGTCACCAAATAAACTTCAGGGCTGCATGGAAAAGCCAAGAAACAGAGTGAAAGTCGCAGTCGTGCTCACCCAGAGAAACTATTGAGAAATCCGATACAGTGAATTTACACCTCACTGTCTTCTGCATCAACTGCCCACACGCCTACCAAACCCCGTGTTGTATGCACCTGGGAGCTACACGTGCCCAGAGCTATTCTATGTCCCTGCTTTTGTGACTAAGAGTCTCCTTGCACAGGCATTTGACATGGTTTTCCAGACTGCCATAATCCAGTGTGTGATAGCTCAACTGGTAATTATTGCATTAACGTCTTTATCCAGTATCGTGTGAATGCTTGGGGTTTGCATAATCCACTGGAGTTCAACTGGTACAGCACAGACTGGTCCAGAAGGAAATCTGGTACTGTGGAACACTGAAGCATCTTATTGCTGAGACACTCTCTTGTTCCAGAGAAGTCCTCTAATTTCTGAATAATTTTGTCGTGCCAGATGCCACCTATGGTTCTTTTGACCAACTTTTCTATGGAAACAACTACCTGAAAGGAGGTTGTGGAGAGGAGGGAGCTGGGCTCTTCTCCCAAGGGACAGGGGACAGGACAAGAGGGAATGGCCTCAGGCTCCGCCAGGGGAGATTTAGGCTGGAGATTAGGAGGAAGTTTTTCACAGAAAGGGTCATTGGGCATTGGAATAGGCTGCCCAGGGAGGTGGTTGATTCCCCTTCCCTGGAGGTGTTTAAGGCACAGATAGATGAGGTGCTGAGGGACATGCTTTAGTGTTTGATAGGAATGGTTGGACTCGATGATCCGATGGGTCTCTTCCAACCTGGTGATTCTATGATTCTATGAAATTAAATTTTGCATGGATGTGGTCACATATCCAGTTCTGGAATCCCCAACATAAGGCTATGGAATTGTTGGAACAGGTCCAGAGGAAGGCTGTGAAAATAATCAGAGGGCTGGAGCACCTCTGCTCTGAGGACAGGCTGAGAAAGCTGGAGTTGTTCAACCTTGAGAAGAGAAGACTCCGGGGAGACCCTATTGTGGCCTCCCAGGACCTGAAAGGGGCCTCCAAGGAAGGCACTTTTTACAAGAGCGTGTAATGATAGGATGAGGGAGAATGGCTTTAAATTGGAAGGGGGAAGATTTAGTTTAGACATTAGGAAGAAATTCATCATGATAAGGGTGGTAAGACACTAGAACATGTTGCTCAGGGAAGCTTTCAACCTATTTCCACTTTCTCCATCCAGGTTTCCCATGAAGTAGATAGTGTCCTGGGGTGAACATAGCTGCACAGACCTCTTCACCCCTGGAAGAACTAAGGTTTCATTGTTACCGTAACATCTGAGGCACCATGGAGTAGGTGCATGGCTTTCTAGATGCCATTTTAATCAAGAAGGCATCATGCTAGATCTCATTTTAACTCTGAGACTGTCTGTCTGTCCAGCAGTCTGTTTCCCAAGCACAGTTAATTTTACAGACTCATCCTTGGAGGTGTTAAAAACTAGGCTGGATGAGACTTTGAGCAAACTGACCCAGCGGGAGGTGTCCCTGCCCATGGCAGGGGGTTGGAACTGGTCTCTTCCAACTCAAAACATTCTATGATTCCTTAAAATGGTCTGAGCCAATATAAGTCTTATTCCTGCTTCAAAAGCATGAGTAAGAAATTTATCCCAGTGCCCCCGAGATGACTTTTGAGGGCAAAGGCAATCCTACTTTCCTCCCTGGGGAAGACCCAAGGTCTTCTAGTCCAAGACCAGATGGTATCCTGGTTCTCTCTAGCAAGTTCCTCATTGGCTGGAGTAGACCAGGGTTCTGGTTCCTCCTTTCCGTGTGTGCTACCTCTTGTCTTGCATCTGATGACATGGAATTTAGGAAACTGCCTTATTCCATCCCTGTCCTGACATGTTCTGCCTCACAGCAGTTCTGGGTGGTGACAATCTTTCTTAAAGCAGTGTTCTCTCAGAAGAAGTTTTCTTCAAGAATTAGAAGTTGCTTATAATACATACACCATAACATAGAATCATAGAATCACCAGGTTGGAAGAGACCCATCGGATCATTGAGCCCAACCATTCCTATCAAACACTAAACCATGTTCCTCAGCACCTCATCCACACGACCCTTAAACCCCTCCAGGGAAGGTGAATCAACCACCTCCTTGGGCAGCCTCCCCCAGTGCCCAATCACCCTTTCTGTGATTTTTTTTCCTAATGTCCAGCCTGACCCTCCCCTGGAGGAGCTTGAGACCATTCCCTCTCATCCTGTCCACTGTCACATGCGAGAAGAACCCAGCTCCCTCCTCTCCACAATCTCCTCTCAGGGAGTTGCCGAGAGCAAGGACGTCTCCTCTCAGCCTCCTCTTCTCCAGCCTCAGCACCCCCAGCTCTCTCAGCTGTTTCTCATAAGGTCTGTTTCCAGCCCCTTCACCAGCTTCGTTCCTCTTCTCTGGACTTGCCACTCAAAAAGTTTGTTCTTGTCTCTAAATTAGACCCCATAAGGCTTTTCCACCTTATTTATTCCTCTAGTTTGGTAACTTTGGAATACTTACTCAAGACAGAAATACTTGTAGCCTTCTAGTTCTGAATGAAGTCATATTTCTGATCTTCCTCTCGGACATGGGGAGAAGAGTAAGTAAAATAAAGAGAACCTCAAATTGCCTAAGAAACAACCTGAGCTCACTAGCAACATCTTCATTCACCTTTTCTTCCACTTGGGCAACGTACAGCATTTATTACTTCATCTTGTGCCTTTTTCGTAAGCAATTGTGAGATGATATTGGGCAGGAGTCCAAACTCACTTGTTAGGACATTTGCACATTTTCTTGCCAGCAGAAGACACAATTCTATCAGGGTATGTATCTAAATGATTGTTTTAGAAGCACCCATGTTCATTCCAAAAGGTCTATTGTGCAGGAGGTGACCTAATTATGATAATATTGGCCACAAGACTGGCCTGATCGCTTTCCGAGTCGATGTGAACAACAGCCACAGTTCACAAGGAATTGTCCTCTAGAAAATTAAGTTATTCACTTAGTGTATAACCTATCACTGCTCCTGCTATACTGAACATGGGGATACTTACCCTCAGCACTAAGAATTTGCACCTTCTGTTTGGTTGAACTGCTGTCGATTCACATTTCAGCTGTTACATCGCTCCCTGCTATAAAATCCCTCATTTTATCATAAAGTCACTGCCTCTTCTTTTATTTGGCACAGGAAGCTCTGAAAATGTTGTTCTTCCACAACAAAGGACTTTCCTAAGGCTTTAATTTTCCCCTGAAGCTCTGCCCTGTATCCCCTTCAGCTCTTCAACAACATTTTTGCATTGAGGGCAGCACTTCTGAATAAAACATCCTGATAGAGGCCATAACCAGGATCTCTCTCCATCCCTTTTTAGCCTTTGTACATATGGAGCATTTTTTACATATTTCAGAAACCATCATTCAGCTGGGATCTCATGACAATATACAATGAATTCCATGTCTTTCTCTGTTCTCCTAATTATCTCAGAGACCATAGAACCATAGAACAACCAGGTTGGAAGAGACCCACCAGATCATCGAGTCCAACCGTTCCTATCAAACACTAAACCATGTCCCTCAGCAGCTCGTCCACCCGTTCCTTAAACACCTCCAGGGAAGGTGAATCAACCCCCTCCCTGGGCAGCCTGTTCCCATGCCCAATGACCATTTCTGTGAATTTTTTTTCCTAATGTCCAGCCTAAATCTCCCCTGGAGGAGCTTGAGGCCATTCCCTCTTGTCCTGTCCCCTGTCATTTGGGAGAAGAGACAATTAGGAAAGGCCAGAAAAGCAAAAGGGATTAGATTTCTCAGCAGTGCTTGGTTCTCTTTGAAGCGAGTTTAAGTTACCCATTGGAATGGCTTTGTTCTTATTCTTCTGTCCTTTAAAATAATGGAATCAGTAAGGTTGGAAATGACCTCTAAGATCATCCAGTCCAACCATCAGCCCATCACCCCTGTGCCTACTAAACCATGTCCTGCGGTGCCACATCTACATGTTTCTATTAATACCTCCAGGGATGGAGAACCCACCACTTCCCTGGGCAGCTTTCCACCCTCTGCTGCATCAGGTTGCTCAAAGCACCATCCAACATGGCCTTGATCATCTCCAGGGATGAGGCATCCACGATTTCTGCGCAAACTGTGCCACTGCCTCACCACCATCTCAGGGAAACTTCCCAAGAAGAAATCTTCCTAAGATCATAGAATCATAGAATTGTAGAATCACCAGGTCAGAAGAGACCCATCAGATCATGGAGTCCAACCATTCCTATCAAACACTAAACCATGTCCCTCAGGACCTCATCAACCCACACCTTAAACACCTCCAGGGAAGGTGAATCAACCACCTCCCTGGGCAGCCTATTCCAATGCCCAATGACCCTTTCCGTGAAAAACTTCCTCCTAATCTCTAGCCTAAATCTCCCCTGGTGGAACTTGAGGCCATTCCCTCTCTTCCTGTCCACTGTCCCTTGGGAGAAGAGCCCAGCTCCCTCCTCTCTACAACCTCCTCTCAGGCAGTTGTACAGAGCAATGAGGTCTCCTCTCAGCCTCCTCTTCTCCAGGATAAACATCCCCAGCTCTCTCAGCCACTCCTCATAAGGCCTGTTCTCCAGACCCCTTCACCAGCCTTGTTGCTCTTCTCTGGACTCGCTCCAGAGCCTCAACATCCTTCTTGTGCTGAGGGGCCCACAACTGAACACAGGATTCAAGGAGCACTCTCCCCAGGGCTGAGTCCAGAGGGAGAGTAACCTCCCTGGACCTACTGGTCACACCATTTCTGATCCAAGCCAGGATGCCATTGGCCTTCTTGGCCACCTGGGCACACTGCTGGCTCATGGTCAGTCGGCTATCGACCAACACCTCCAGGTCCCTCTCCTCCTGGCAGCTTTCTAGACAGACTTCTCCCAGTCTGTAGCTCTGCATAGGGTTGTTGTGCCCCAAGTGCAGGACCTGGCATTTGGCCGTGTTAGATCTCATGCCATTAGACTCAGCCCAGTGGTCCAGCCTGTTTAGATCCCTTTGCAGATCTCATCTAGATCTCCCCTCTTTCAGCTTGAATTGAATAATTGATTCCCCCCTCATTCCATCCCTGATGAAGAGCCCCTCCCCAACTTTCTTGTAGGCCCCAAATGTTGTTTTGCATTCAACATGTGAGACATTTTCCAGTTTTTGTGAGACCTTTTCCAGTTTTCCCATCTCAAAGAGACCCAAAAGACTTTGCCCGTCAATCATCATGCATTTCATAGAATCATAGAATAACCAGGTTGGAAGAGACTCACTGGATCATGGAGTCCAACCATTTGCAACCTTTGCATTGCAAAACCCATGAAACAAAGACTTCAGCAACCGAAACGGGAGGGCAATCCTCACCATGACTGCTGTCTCCACAGTATTCTTAGAATATCCAGTGGAGGAGTCACACACACATAAAAACGATGTTCTAAAGACTCTTTTATCTTTAGATAGGCAATCCAGTGATTAAAACCGCACTGGTAGGTGATACTTCATTTATTGTGGTGTCTTTATAAGCTGAAAATAAAAGCATTGTGCCACTTGATCCTCCAACTCTGCAAAACTGCTTCTCGCAGAAGCAAACTATTTTGCCTGAAGGACATCGTCATAGTCAGCCTTTCGCATAAGCCCTCGTTGGTGCATTATTTTTTATTGCTGTTTCAAAACTTTCCTTGCAGGAATTCCTCCCCAGTTTCTGAACACCTAATATGAGTCTCCATAGCAGACGCGAATCGCACAGAAACCACATTCATGCCAACAAATCCTCTTCCAAGGTAATGTAATCCTTTCTTTCCCCACCCACGAGTAGTGTTGCACTAATACAGTCTTTTATACCTGACGTGTTTAGAAATCTCCTTATATTCCTTCTAAAAGAACCAACCTTGGGAAGCAGCAAATCATCCTGTTTCCAAGGGGCTTAGTTGCATGCATTATGTGTCCTTTAAGGGACTAGAAATCATCTTTGTTTCTCCTCCTTTTCTAAAGAGGGAGAAATTCTCATAAACAACACTGGTCACCTCTTCAGGAATTCAGGATAATGGAAGCAAAACCACACGTGGGTTGGGCAAGGATTCCAAACGAGTCAAAACAAGCGGTTGTTGGGAAGGAGAAACCTACAGCATTTTCCTCTTAAGCATCACCTTTAAGCATTTAAAGGCCATTCTAAAGTTTTTATAGTCCCAGCTGCTCCATTCTGAACCTGTTCCTCCCTGATTCAAAGAAAGCAACTTATTCTGGGCTGGAGTCACCTGTTTCTCCAATAATACTCAGCTGGATAATAGTCAAAGTCCTATGAACTGCAGGTTTTAAGCCCCAATAAAATGCTTGATATATTTGTTCTCTTTGGAACATCCTTGGGGACTATATCTCCTCTCCCAACATCCAAATCCCATGAAGAGGCTGCAGAGAAGAGGCTTCACCATGGGTGTAACTGCTGTCTTCATCCCTAAATAAGCTGTGCTACTGTGCCGGGGTTTTTTTAACAATTATCTTATTCATTAAAACTCTCCTTACATCATGTAATCCAAACAATTCATTGCTTAACCTGCCACAACTGTGGCAGTAAAAAAAGAGCACGTAAGCGCAGGCTGTGTGAATGCAACACGCAAAATTCACATCTATCATCTTAGTGGTCACTTGGCTTTGAAAATTATCCACACCAGATTAACGAGTGTCCCCTACCTCATGAAGGAGCACTCACCTGGAGCCCTGCACTCAGTTCTTGAGTCCTCAGTGCTGGAAGGACATGGATCTGTTGGAGTGAGTCCAGAGTTGCTTATGGAGATGATCCGAGGGATAGATAACCTCCCGTACAAAGACCGACTAAGAGTTGGGTTTTTCCAGTGTGAAAAAGAGAAGGCTCCAGGGAGACCTTAGAGCAGCTTCCAGTACAGAAGGGGGATATGGGAAAGCTGGGGAGGGGCTCTTCCTCAGGGAGGGCAGGGACAGGACAAGGGGAAACAGTTTGAAGCTGAAAGTGGGAAGATGGATATGAGATTTTGGGAAGAAATGTTCTCCTCACGTGCCTCAACCCTGGAGGTGTTCAAGGCCAGGTTGGATGGGGCTTGGAGCAACCTGATCCAGTGGGAGGTTGGAACTGGATAACTGTTAAGGTCTCATCTGACCCAAACCATTCTATGGTTGTATGATCTGATCCACCACAGAGATCCTCAGAGAGATTAATTTTCCTAAGTCTGTACTAGATTTTTAGCATATCTTTCTTATCCCAGAGTTTAGACTGGACTAAACTAAAGACCCCAAAGCAAAAGGACCAACAAGGTGTTTCTGCTTACAGGTTATTTTAACACACTCTTACCTATTAGAGCGTGAAATCAGAATCATAGAATCACAGAACAATCAGGTTGGAAGAGACCCACTGGATCATCGAGTCCAACCATTCTTATCAAACACTAAACCATGTTCCTTAGCACCTCATCCGCCCATCCCTTAGATTTGGGGGTGACTTCTCCAACCCCTTCCATCTTCTCCAACCCATCCTCTCCTCCTCATCCCCATCTGATCTTCCCTACATGATCCTCCCCATTCCATCTTCTCCAACACTTTCCATCTTCCCCATCCCATATTCCCCATCCCATCTTCTCCAATCCATTCCTTTTTCCCTATCCCATAGTCTCCACCTTATCTTCCCCATCCCATCCCATCTTCCCCATCCCAATCATCCCCGACGCAGCCCATCTCCTCCATCCCATCCAGTTCCTCTCCCCGTGTCCCTGTCCCCGTGTTCCCACCCTGGTGCTCACAGAGGCTCTGAGGCAGAACCGTATCACGGGCTGGGGGGGGTACAGGGATACATGGAGGGGAGAGGACCCCTGGTGGGGTGGGGACCCATGGGACACTTGTTGGGATGGGAAACAATGGTGGGATGGGGATTCACAGCGGGATGTGGACCCTTAGTGGAACAGGGACCTATCGTGGGATGGGGATTCACAGCGGGATGTGGACCTTTGGTGGAACAGGGACCTATCGTCAGATGGGGACCCATGGGACAGGGACTTATAGGACCCAAGGTGGGATGGAGACTCATGGTGGGATGGGGACCCATGGGACATTTGGTGGGATGTGGACGCCCCTTTTAGGACCTTCTACAACCCCTATAGTAACCCCAGGACCCCTCTAGGGTCAGCAGAGCCCCTTCAGGGAGCTCCAGGATATAGTAGGGAATTTTAGGAGTTCCGTTCTCACGGCAGCCAAAAGTTGCTTAGTGCTGTGTATTAATTTCATATTTACTTCCTTTAATTGAAGAGAAAAGTAGGATAAGACCAAGACCAAAGCCTTTAAACATTCATATTTCAGTTCCCAGTCAGGCTGGGATGTCCTTCTTCCCTTCTGATGCTTGACTGCCATCCTGTGGCTATTTCACAATGTTCAGGTTCTGGGTTTTAAGGTTGAACTTTAAGCCAAAGGACTTCCACTAAATGGTAAATGTGGGGCCAGTGTTGTTCCAACAAGGTTCAGTGCATGTTCAGAGAGTCTGAAAGGGATTTTGGACTTGTATTTGAATACTGTTGTGAAATATCAATATTAGAAGGGTCAGGTTCATCTGCCACTGTGACTGTGAACAGCCAGAGTAATCATACAAACTGAAGTAGTCATCTTACAGTCATCTTACAGTCATCTTACATCTTATTGCTCCTCCTGAGCTGTCCTACATCTGGAGAACCAGCAAACTCGGCACGCACAGACCTCTCATGTTGATTCAGGCCCCGTTTTCGTCTTTCTTACCCTTTGAGGCTGTGATTCAGCTCACCACACGTTATTTTTCCTGGTGAGTCAAGCAATTGCTTTACTGTGTTGTTTAGAGAGGAGAAGGCTCTGGGGAGACCTTAGAGCAGCTTTCCAGTACTTAAAAGGGCTACAGGAAAGCTGAAGAGGAGCTCTTGATCAAGTTGTGCAGCAATAGGAGAAGGGGGAACAATTTTAAGCTGAAAGAGGGAAGATTTGGATTAGATATCAGGAATAAATGTTTTCCTGTGAGAGCGGAGAGGCACTGGCCCAGGTTGCCCAGAGAAGTCGTGGGTGCCTCACCCTGAAGATGCTCAAGGGCAGGTTGGATGGACCTTGGATGGAAATCATAGAACAACCAGGTTGGAAGAGACCCATCGGATCATCGAGTCCAACCATTCCTATCAAATACTAAACCATGTCCCTCAGGACCTCATCTACCTGTGCCTTAAACACCTCCAGGGAAGGTGAATCAACCACCTCCCTGAGCAACCTATTCCAATGCCCAACGACCCTTTCCGTGAAATGAACTTCCATCTGAGAGCTGACAGCCTATTCAATATAAGTCCTTACAGAGCAGCTCCTGATTTCATAAAACTCGCTGACCTTCCTACGTATAAAGTAATGTAACTTCTAAAAGTCAGGGGTAGTTCATTATTTTTCCCCTTTCCTCCTCATTCCAGAGGGAGAACTGGTGCATGGCTTTGTTTTAAGCTTCATTTTGGTAAATCATTTATACTGTATACTTCACACAAGCTGATTCTCTTCCTCCTAAATGCAAACGCTGAGGTTTATGACAGGTCTCTCTGCACCTATGGACAGGCAATTGTTCCATGTTTCATAGAATCATAGAATCACCAGGTTGGAAGAGACCCATCAGATCATCGAGTCCAACCATTCCTTTCAAACACTAAAGCATGTCCCTCAGGACTTTGTCCACCCGTGCCTTAAACACCTCCAGGGAAGGGGAATCAACCACCTCCCTGGGAGGTTTCAGAAAGTGCAGACTCTTGCGCAGACGTATTTTACTCCAATGACAGCAATAATTAGTAAGATAAAGTATTTTATTATTAAGCTTTCCTCCATCAACAGTTCTAGTAATAAGAGGGAAAGAAATGGAGCAGGAAAAACAAGGTAAAAAGAGTAACTAAGGCCCGTTTTCTTCATGGTCTTTATCAACAGGTATCAATGATTTAACGACTATTTTATTATTTCCATCACAAATTTATTCTGTGCTTAACAACACTCTTGGCCTAGGGAGGTACATTTCTTCCATCCCCTCACAAAATATCCTTTTTTTTTGGCTGTTGATCAGAAAAAGCACCATCTTTTCCCTCAAAATCAACCCATCCCTTCTGGAGACTAAACCACCCGTCACTGAGGGAACAGGGTGATGGAGCCGTTCTCCTTAGTGCTGTGCCACCTATACCCTGGTTTGGCATCTGTAACATCGATGTTGTAAAAGAAAAGACCCCAGGAAATGCGGTTAAGGCTAATTCATGTCCCTGAACATCACACATGCCCTCTGGAGGTGTGATTTGAAGGCACATCACCCAGCAGAGAAAGACAGGCTGATGTGCGCCTACAGGAACGCAGCCTGCTGACTTCTGCTGCTTGAAAAGTTACGTGCGTGTAAACAGTAGCCCAAACTCTAATGCTTTTAAAACTTCATTAAACTTGACTGCAACTCGGACAGGAACATCATCCTACTCCCTGGGCCAGAGGTCGACAGCTCTCTCTGCTTAACAAAGCTCTCCAAAAAGAGCGAAGCTTCAGGTGACCATGGACCGATGACCCTTTTTTGCTTCCTTAGTCACCCTTGCAGGGGTCCCGAGTGTGGATGTGCCATATTTCTGTCCCTTCTGACTTGCAGGAACAGGTTCAATAAGACCCAGAAGTATGACACTTGCGGAGAATCCATGGGAGATGACAACTAGAGCCCTTCACCACAGAAGAGATGGAGTGCAGCATTCCCCTAGAATAGGGCATGCCGAGCTCTCGTGTCTATACGCAAGGGGAATAACCTCCACTTTCCTGTTTCCCTGCCTCCACTAGGGTTCTAATTAGATCCTTTTCCTCATGCTTATTCTCTTAGAACTGCTGCCTGCACCTTCTCCATCTCACTCACGTATATGCAAATTGGTCTGGGCTCCCACGTGGTCCCCACTGCGCCCTTGGCACTTCTATTGCCATTGTTAATTATAATACAAAGAGGTATTTGAAAATACTGCACCTACACAATCCCTTACTGCTTCCACATTTCAATAACTCCCATGTTCTCTGAGTTCAGGCTGCATCAACTTTCTTCCTACGTTCAGGAGAGCCACCTCACAAAAGCCTATGTTAGATAAGAGAATTCCCTCCTCTATACTCAGCAAATGAAGTATCAGCAGATAAAGGAATTTGTTCCCAGTCCCAAAGCTGCCTCCGGTAGCCTCCTCCATTCATCTTTTCCCCAAAACTCAGCACCAGATAAGAGGAATGAAAGAAGCACAAGAAGAAATAAGAACACACCTTTTAAAAAAAATCATATTCATTACATTCATCAATGGAATTAAGCTGCACCACCTCCCCACCTCCGGCTTAGACGGTGTCTTCTGTGCAGCATCTTCATGGTGACCACCACAGGAGGCAACAAGGGTGGGGAATTCCTCTGTAAGGAGCCTCTGCTTCTTATTTATGTAGATAAGCATCAAGCCAGAGCTCCCCGGAATCTTTCAAAGAGCTGCCAAGGAAGAACAATGTTTCCTTAGAAATAGGCAAGGAAATACAGCATCCACGGAACAGAGATCTTCAGAGGCAACACCATGTAGAATCATGCAACAGAATCATAGAATCATGGAGTAGAATCATAGAATCTCTAAGCTTGGAAAAGACCTCTAAGATCATCCAATCCAACCATCAGCCCAACCTGACTGTGCCTACTAAACCATGTCCCAAAGCGCCATGTCCACACACTTTTTGAACACCTCTAGGGAAGGAGTCTCCACCACTGCCCTGAGCAGCCTCTTCCAATGCTTCGCCACTCTTTTGTTAAAGGAATTTTTCCTAATATCCATTCTAAACCTCTCCTGGTGCAACTTGAGGCCATTTCCTCTCATCCTATCACTTGCCACTTGAAAGAAGAGACCAGCACCTGCCTCACTGCAATCTCCTTTCAGGAAGCTGCAGAGTGATGAGATCTCCCCTCAGCCTCCTCTTCTCCAGACTAAACAATCCCAGTTCCCTCAGCCACTCCTCAGAAGATTTTTTTCCAGACCCTTCACCATTCACCACTTAGGCTACAGCTCACCGGAAAGATGAAGATCTAAACCACTGGGGTTACAGCAAAGAGCAGAAGGCTAAAGCAAACACCTCAAGAAAGCAAAAGGAGTGAGCACGCAGAAGAAAGCCACATCTTTACAACAGAAAAAGAAATCTGTGGGGAGCAAGGAGGGGAAGAAAGGAAGAAAAAGAATCAAAGAATCATAGAATCATAGAATCACTAGGTTGGAAGAGACCCATCGGATCATCGATTCCAACCATTCCTATCAAACATTAAACCATGTCCCTCAGGACCTCATCTACCCGTCCCTTAAACCCCTCCAGGGAAGGGGAATCAACCACCTCCCTGGGCAGCCTATTCCAATGACCCTTTCAATGAAAAACTTCCTCCTGATGTCCAGCCTAAATCTCCCCTGGCGGAGCTTGAGGCCATTCCCTCTTGTCCTGTCCCCTGTCCCTTGGGAGAAGAGCCCAGCTCCCTCCTCTCCACAACCTCCTTTCAGGTAGTTGTAGAGAGCAATGGGTTCTCCTCTCAGCCTCCTCTTCTCCAGGCTAAACACCCCCAGCTCTCTCAGACGCTCCTCATAAGACCTGTTTTCCAGGCCCCTCACCAGCCTTGTTGCTCTTCTCTGCACTCGCTCCAGAGCCTCAACATCCTTCTTGTGCTGAGGGGCCCACAACTGAACACAGGATTCAGGGAGCGGCCTCACCAGTGCTGAGTCCAGAGGGAGAATCACCTCCCTGGCCCTGCTGGCCACACCATTTCTGATCCAAGCCAAGATGCCATTGGCCTTCTTGGCCACCTGGGCACACTGCTGGCTCATGGTCAGTCGCTGTCGACCAACACCCCCAGGTCCCTCTCCTCCTGGCAGCTTTCCAGACAGACTTCTCTCAGTCTGTAGCTCTGCTTGGGGCTGTTGTGCCCCAAGTGCAGGATGCGGCATTTGGCCGTGTTAAACCTCCTGCCATTAGACTCAGCCCATGGATCCAGCCTGATCAGATCCCTTTGCAGAGCCTCCCTACCCTCCAGCAGACTGACACTTCCACCCAGCTTAGTGTCATCTGCAAACTTGCTAAGAAGAAAGAGCGACAGCTCAAAATCATCTTTATGAAAACACCTCTTTCCCGGGAGCATCCTCTGAGACAGAGGCACTGGATCTGGCATCCTACTGACCTCTGACTCTTCAGACCTGAAGAAAGCAGAAGGAGTTCTTCATTTGGTCATTCCTACTGACACCTTCAGTCTGCTGCCACTGAAACCAGCAACTTGGCTGGACAGTTTTCCAGTCCTTTTCCTAGTCATCTGTACTACCTACAGCTCCTCACAGAACTTCTGAGATGCAAGCTGGCTGCCTTTCCTCTTCCCACGTCCCTTCACTTGTTCACTCCATAACGGGACAAGCCTTCCCCCAAGGAATGCGTTGGGGGTCGATACGTACTGCACTATGTCCGCGAAGGCAGTGAGCAGTGGTTTGCACTGGTACTCAATACCGTGTTTGGCACACAAGGATTTCACCAAAGGGGCCACCTTCCAATAGTTGTGTCGAGGCATCGTAGGGAAAAGGCTGTGGAAAGAGAATACGGTGAACCAAGGGCATCCATCATCACCTCAGAGAATTCTTGCCCCTCTTCGGCGTCTAAGCCTGGGAGTGCCTCAACCTCCCCTTGTGCTCACAGGCAGAAGTCTCTGTAGCGGTTCCTCTCGTGTCACTTCAGTCAATATCTGCACTAATCAGGAGGCTGGGAATTCTCACCTTAATGCCATGCTACTCATTTCTGAAGAAATCCATTTCTTTTGACCCATTGCTTGGAGTTCCCATTCCATCCCCATATAAAGAGCACAAAATCTACCCACATTTCTTGTGTGAGCTGACAAGAGAAACTGGAACCTTGTAGGCTCTTCAGCCCTAGCATAACTAGAACTTTTTGAAATTCCCTCCCATCCCCAGCCCATGCATCAACTCACTGGTGCTCGATTTGGAAGTTCAGGTGTCCGCTAAACCAGTCATTGAAAAAGGACTGATGAACATTACAGGTTGCCTGGAGCTGAGAGAAAAAACAGGAACATTAAAGTGTTGTTTTCGGAATGGCCCTTCTCCTACGTATGTCAACCTCAACAGTAAACCAGTACAAATTCCTTATCATCACATGCCTTCTGGCTGAACACAGCAACTCAAGCTATCTCTGGCCACCAGGAGATCACCGCTCTAGGATATCCAATTGTTAGGGATATCATTTAGGAGAATGGACTTGACCTCCCCAGTGAAATGAACCATAACAACCATAAAATCCACCTCTCTCGCTTAAAAAAGCTCCGTAATGGCTTCAGAACTAAAATAAGACAGAGCAAAAGGGAGATCTGCAGACTTCATGCACGGAAAGCTTTCTATCTGGAGAGTGTTTCAGCATCTCTATTTTCTATAATTACTTCACACAGTGAGGACAAGGTCCTTACGTTTTCCTCTCTCAGTTCCCATCCTTTTTCTCTTGGACTTTATGTACCCAGAACTGTAACTTCTCACTTTCAAAGCCTCAAGTCTCTGGAAAGAAGGTCTTACCTGAGTAGAGAACCAGTCCACGTTCTTATCATAATCAATGTGCATCGGGATGTGATTCATTTGTGTAACCCAGACAAACCAGTTGCTCTCTATAAACCTGCGCATAAAAACACACACACAAACCCATCACTGATCTCACCGATGCCGTAACAAGCCTGTACAAAACTCTTGCACACACACAGCCGCTCGTTGCTTGATAAAACGAACACTGAAGATGCCAAACAGCTGATCAGCAGATCAGACCTACTCACACCTTTTATCCTACGCACACTTTCTAAAGACAAGTGCCTGACAGACACCAACCTCTGCCTTGCTGAAAGGCAGAAGGAGACAGAAGAATTGGAAGCAGATGGGAAAGATAACCAAAAAAAAAGCTGACACGAAGTATCGATAGAAACTCAATAAAGAAAATGGATAATTTTAAGTAGAGTGATACCTCACTAACAGATGGAGCCCCAGGACACCTTTCACCCCCAGCAAGGGCAAGTAGGTAAGAAAGAATCGGATGTAGAAGGTCAGCATCCAGGCCAGGTCCTGTAGCACAGGGAACAGATAAAACTTCATTAAGAGGAAGAATTACTGGCTTCTGAATTTACTAACCATTCTATCTGGTACTGTCTTTTAAATCTCACAGAATAACTTTCATGGATATAGATTTCTCCTCCCTGGCCCTATCAGAAAGCAGGCTGACTCACATCCGCACCCCAACAGTTCCTGTGCTCCAGAATTATCCTGGTTTTAGTTCTGTATGAGCATCAGCCCAGTGGAGGAAAGAATGTTGCCAGACACTCACACACCCTAGAATCAGAATCATTTGGTTGGAAAAGACCTTTGAGATCATCAGGTCCAACCACACCTATCCACTACTAAACCATATCTCTGAGCACCTCCTTGGCCCATCTTTTACCCATCACCTCCAGGGATGGGATCTCAATTACTTCCATGGGCAGCCTCCTCCGGTGCCCAAGAACCCTTTCAGTGAAGAAATTTTTCTTAGTATCCAATGTAACCTTCCCCTGGTGCAACTTGAGACCATTTCCTCTCATCCCATCACTTGCTACCTTGGAGAAAAGACCAACACCCACCTTGTTACAACCTCCTTTCACGAGAAAGTGATGAGATCTCCCTTCAGCCTCCTTTCCTTCTGGCTAAACAACATCAGGTCCCTCAGCTGCCTCTCATAAAATTTGTTCTCCAGCCCCTTTCCCAGCTCTGTTGCTCTTCTCTGGACACACTCCAACACCTCAATGTCCTTCTTGCAGTGAGGGGCCCAGAACTGAACACAGTATTCGAGATGCAACACAGTATTCTGAACTGAGCCAGAACACCTGAGAATATCTCTTGTTATCCACCTGTGAATGGATCTTCTACAGAGGAGAAGGGCTGTGTGGAAGGTACCCTCTCTCCCCCAGCAAATACCCCAGATCATACACCCACAGCCCTTGCCACAAAGATACACAGCTCAGAACTCCTTCCAGTAATTTCTTGCACTGAAACGTATCGGTAAGAGAAGTCACTGCTGGCAAAGTGGAGCTGACTTACCACCCACTGTTTCCGCTGCACCACAAAGTAGAATATGTACCACTGGAAGTAAAGAGGCACCAGAGCTGGAGGACCAACTAGAGTGGAGAAATAGATTGCAGAGACATTAATTGTGTCCTTAGAACCCACTGAGATGAACTGGAGAAGGAAGGGGTTGAGCAAAGGCTGCCCATAGAGCTGCAAAAGCGGAGGGTTTACTCACTGATGAAGAAGTACTTGTGCTGGTGGTTATAAGGCATGAATTTCTTCTTTTGTGCACCAAGCTGTTAAAATAAACAGATTACTCAGCTGAAGACAATTGTGTACACAGTCCTACCTACGCTCTCAAAGGTTAAGATATCTCCTAACCTTTGAAAGGGTAAACATGCCAGCATCCACAACGCTTCATCGTTCTCTGGAACCTCAAATCTACAACTGCTATGATAAGTTTTCATCCCTGCTTTGCATGTAGAGAAGGATGGGTGGTTCCTCGCACCAGGAACAGCAACATATACTGGAAGCCCTCTTCCCTATATCACTCAAACCAAAAACCACATCAGGCACTGAGAACAGCTTCCTGTAAGAAAAACTGTGTAGAACTCCCACCTACTTGTATTTAATCTCCAAAGCAGAGAAACGAGCATCTAGACATCAAACTGTGTCCATGGGAACGAGGGTAAACAGATTATCCTCCCTCTGAGGCTGCCAATTTTGCAGTGCTCACTATATAAACACAATAGATCACACCACTGAGTCCCCGAAGGAACTCCATGGTACGCCTGTATGTGTCCAAAGCAAAGCTGAGTAGAAGTCCTCCCTAAATTTCATAGAATCATAGAACAACCAGGTTGGAAGAGACCCATCGGATCATCGAGTCCAACCACTCCTATCAAACACTAAACCATGTCCCTCAGGACCTCATCTACCTGTGCCTTAAACACCTCCAGGGAAGGGGAATCAACCTTTCAATGCAAATCAGAGCATTTAAGCCAGGTGACACTATGAATTTATGCACCTGTGTTTTCAAAGGATCAGAAAATGCTGAAATCATGCAATTAATTTCAGAGTTGTACCAGAAATAGAGCTGGACTCCAGAGGGACCCTGATCTGACACCCACTGTCAGACTAAGACCACAGAAACAGCTTCTTTGATGAGTAGTTGTAAATATTCCAGACAGTCCTTGCTTGTCACCCTCTGCTTCATTGCCCAAAACACTACAAGTAGTCTTGCAACTACAAGTTGTTGCAAGAACAACTTGCAATCTCATCTTCATACAACTGCAAGTCTCTCACCAGAGAAATATCAACTTGTCATTGTGACAAATCGTTGAGCAGTCTGGGTTGGAAGGGACCTTCAAGATCACCCAGTTCCCACTCCCCTGCCGTGGGCAGGGACACCCTCCACTGGATGAGGTTGCTCAAAGCCTCATCCAACCTGGTCAACTGAAACAATGTTCTGGATATGCTTCTCATTTTAGAGTAGTTTCGATAAGGTTTTTCAACGTTCAGAATAAATTTGGAAAACTCCAACCTATACCTAGGCTGTATTAGGACAAACCCCATAAAAAATAGTTGCATTTAAGTATATGGAGGCTCGTGATGCATCAGGTTGTTTATCCTCCTTGTTTTTAAAAGCCATTAAAGCCAAGTTGCACTTTCTCCAAACTCCCTAAGTACTGAGACAGCTCATTGACCAAAGCAACTGGTGTCTCCAGGCTCTCCGCAGCTTCCCAGACTGGAATCCCCAGGCTGTAACCTCCCAGCCTTCACCAGGTCTCACCTCTACGGAGAGTGTTTTTCCCAAAGCAAAAAACAAGGGGTGCATGTTAACATCGGGGTCCTTGCGGAAGCAGTTGGGTTTAGCGTGGTGTTGAAAGTGGAGGTGATTCCACCAGCTGGCTGGTGCTCCCTGCAAGAAAGGATGAGAAGAGAGCATCGTAAAGAAGTTGTATCTTCTGCCTCCTCCCTCCCCAGCAGCTCCTTGCATTTGCTTTCTTCTTATACTAAGGCAGGTTTTGCTTGCAGAGCATCCAACCCCTCTCAGCACTGAATGCCCACCTTGAGGTGGCCGATGACAAACTTGTGCACCCAGTGGTTCCATCTGGACTTGCTGAAGACTGAAAGGTGTCCAAAATCATGCTGGAGCCAGCCAGCCTGGGCCTAGAATTAAACAAATAAACAGTCCTGCTGGGGAACAAGAAGAGTTGGGAGGGTCTGTATCTGCAAAGAGCTTCCTCTTCACCCATTCCCACGCTCCTCACAACGTAAGTCTGGGCAGTGAGAGCACTTCCACTCCTAAGACCCAAACCAAACACTTCTCTTTTACTATTTACCAGTGCAGCTCACACTTTGCCCTGACGGCTTTTAGTCCCAGATAGTTGTTTTCATGAGGAAGGAGAAAAAAAATAATGAAAAAAACCCCACAGCCACAGAGCTCAGAAACTGCATTTATTCTCTCACAAAACTGCACTGAAATCAGCAACAAAGTCTCCTTTAAGGAGTAGCTTGCTGCTGCCTCCTCCGAGTACTTGTAATTCCAAGGGGATCAGCTGGCCACAGGAGAAATAGCTGGGGCTTTGAGAGCGGCTCTGCCCTCTCCTCTAACTCCCTGCAAGTTCCCATGGGAACACGGTGGCTTGGCTCCTGCACAGCGCCTTGGAGCTCTGGCACAAGGGACCTCAGAAGCGCAGTGTGGCTTTCATTGTATGGAGAAGGCTGGGAATAAGGAGGGCTTTGACTGACGCCAGGAAGGAAAAAGCAGGGCAAAACCTGTTCTAGCAAAGCAGCACGCTGTGGCGCTGCCATTTTCATAGAATCATAGAAGAACCAGGTTGGAAGGGACCCATCGGATCATCGAGTCCAACCATTCCTATCAAACATTAAACCATGTCCCTCAGCACCTCATCCACCTGTGCCTTAAACACTTCCAGGGAAGGCGAATCAACCACCTCCCTGGGCAGCCTGTTCCAATGTCCAATGACCCTCTGTGTGAAAAACTTCCTCCTAATCTCTAGCCTAAATGTCCCCTGGCGGAGCTTGAGGTCATTCCCTCTTGTCCTGTCCCCTGTCCCTTGGGAGAAGAGCCCAGCTCCCTCCTCTCTACAACCTCCTTTCAGGTAGTTGTAGAGAGTAATGAGGTTTGGTGGAACCCAGGAAGAAGCAGAATTTTGGCAAGTCCACAAAGATATGATTTCTCCTGTTCTTATAGCAACGAGCACCTAAGACTCAAAAAGTTGGTTTTTATTGTTTCTGGGGCTGCTTTTTGCCTACCTACTCACCTGGACTGTGCCTAGAAGCACCGCAGACAAGAGGAAAGGCACTGTGGACGCTCCAAAATACCAGATGGTGAGCCAAGCTGCAACATCCAACAGCAAGATGTGGCAGAGATACAGGATGAAAAAGGCACGGTTGGGCTTGAGAAGCCCCATCTTCTCAACAGCTGCACGGAGTTCACGGAAATCTTCTACCAGCTTTTTCTGTGTGGAGACCCAAAAGTATCTGCTGGTCTAAAAATGCTTCAAGGACACAAAGAGGAGCTCAGTTTCCCCTCTCGAGGAGCTACTGTGGCAACGGAGAAAAGCTGAGGGTCGCCTGGAGACAAACCTTCACTAAGACAACTAATAATGACATGAAGTGAATGGGAATAATAGAATTATAGAATCCTAGAATGATTTGGGTTGGATGGGACCTTAAAACCCATCCAGCTCCAACCCCTCTGCCATGGGCAGGGACACCTCCCACTAGAAGTTAAGGGGAAGCACAAGGATTCCAGGATCTGCTACATTTTACATACAGGGTATTCCAGTTGCCAGTAAAAGCAGTTAATAGCACCACTTTCACCCAAATACCAACTTTTAAGATACTCACATTCTTGCTCGGCTCAAAGCTGGGTTGATCCGGTGCCAGTTCCCCAATCAAAAGTGGGCTCATGTATTTTCTTACCAGTGTCTTGTCCAGATGAAACGCTACGAAAGGATCCTGAAACGCAGACGTAGAAAGAGGATGAAGAAAAACGATCATTCAGGTGGCAGCAAAAGAAATAAGTCCCGTAATATCCTGGACTCAGCTACTCAACTAACAGAGCTGGTTGAACCAGATTTTGCTCCCACAAATCTTTCTGCTTCCTTCACACCATAAATGGTCTCTTGGAGCTCAATTCCCTGTATCATTTTCTATCTGGATGCTGATAAATGCAGGTCACCAAGAAATACGGGCTCGCTACTCTCTTTCTGCTGAACGTGATAATTTCATATCCTGTTGAAGCTCAAGATATATCATCTCAACCACATATTGCTCTGTTATCTATTTTGTCTTTACCTTTCACATTCTTTCTCCTCAGGCCCCGTATCCTGAAATGAAAGTCTGACTAGGGAGAAAGGTAGGATGTTAGCACAAGAACTGAATCAGCGAACTGAACTCGGAAAAAAATCATGGGATAAGCAGGACACTGACAGGTGATGGCAGCTCCGGGTGACCCACCTCAATCTCTCAAAAGCCTCAGGTTGTTCCAAACACAGAATCGTAGAATCACCAGGTTGGAGGAGACCCACCAGATCATCCCTACTAATCTCTAAACCACGTCCCTCACCACCTCATCCACCTGCACCTTAAACACCTCCAGGGAAGGTGAATCAACCACCTCCCAGGCAGACCACTCCAATGCCTAATGATCCTCTCAGTGAAGATTTCTTTCCTTATGTCGAGCCTGAACCTCCCCTGGTGGAGCTTGAGGCCATTCCCTCTTGTCCTGTCCCCTGTCACTTGGCAGAAGAGCCCAGCCCCCTCCTCTCCACAACCTCCTTTCAGGTAGCTGTAGAGAGTAATGAGGTCTCCTCTCAGCCTCCTCTTCTCTAGGCTAAACAAACACAGCTCTCTCAGACACTCCTCACAGGGCCTGTTCTGCATCCCCTTCACCAGCTTTGTTGCTCTTCTCTGGACTCGCTCCAGAGCCTCAACATCCTTCTTGTGCTGAAGGGCACAGAACTGAACACAGGATTCAAGGAGCGGCCTCACCAGTGCTGAGTCCAGAGGGAAAATCACCTCCCTGGACCTGCTGGTCACACCATTTCTGATCCAAGCCAGGATGCCCTTGGCCTTCTTGGCCACCTGGGCACACTGCTTGCTCATGTTCAGTCGGCTGTCAACCAACACCCCCACATCCTTCTCCTCCAGGCAGCTTTCCAGTCAGGCTTCTCCCAGTCTGTAGCTCTGCACAGGGTTGTTGTGCCCCAAGTGCAGGATCCACCATTTGGCCTTGTCAAACCTCATGTCATTGGACTCTGCCCAGCAGTCCAGCCTGGTCAGATCCCTTTGGAGCCTTCCGACCCTCCAGCAGATTGACACTTCCACCCAGCTCAGTGTCATCTCCAAACTTGCTAAGGGTGCACTCAATGCCTTTATTCAGGTCATTGATAAAGACATTGACCAGGGCTGGATCCAGCACTGAGCCCTGGGAACACCACTTGTCATTGGCCTCCAGCTGGAGTTAACTCCATTTACCACCACAGTCTGGGCCCCGTCATTCAACCAGTTTTCTACCCAGGAGAATGTGCACTTGTCCAGTCCAGAGTCCATTTAGATTAGAAGCTGTGGATGCTCCATCCTTGGAGGTGTTCACGACCAGGTTGGATGAGGCTTGGAGCAACCTTATCCAGTGGGAGGTGTCCCTGCCCATGGCAGGGGCATTGGAGCTGGATGATCCTTAAGTTCCCTTCCAACCCAAACCATTCTATGATTTTATGAGTACAAACCCTATGAGCATACACAGCACTTTGACATCTACTTCCTACTAATGATCTCTCATTTCCCTCCTTTTACTTATTTCTCTCCCGGTGTCCACATGAGCATGTATTTTACGCTCTCCCTCAGCCTAAAGATGCTTTTTCTGAGAATGTCAGTTGGGAAGCTTCCTGCATCGTGCAGCGCTCAGCACTATCTCATCACTGCACACTCTGAAAACAAATTATCCTTTTAAAAGATCTCTGGTCAAGAAAGGGGTTAAAAAACCCAGTTGGTGTTGCCAGCTTCAGGTCAGCTCCAGCTGCAATATCCTCTCTGCTCGGGTTTAAGTGAATAAAGAGAGAGAGGTGGGGGTTGAAAGTACATTTGCATTTTCTCATTGGAAGTGGGGGGAAAGAAACGGGGAGGAGTGTGTGGGCAGATCAGAGGATGGTACCACACATTTAGACCAATCCTTTCCACGCAGGCTGTGAAAGCTGCCAGTGCAACCCTGACAGGGGGTTAAAGGACAGTTGATTGAACTTTGTAGAAATCGGAACACTCTCAGGACATTCACCAAACTAAAAATATTCTTTATTTACTTTCCGTGTTCTCCTGGGTTTGAGCAGCCAATTTTTTTTTTTATATCAGCAGGACAAAACTGTTGAAAAAAAATGGAATTGACTTGGCTTGGGTTCCTGAGTGGTCAGCAGTTCAGTCGGACTCGGCAGTGACACGGATGATAAGACTTAGAGAATGCAGCTGACTGTAATCGGACTATCCAAACCATCTAAACGAGCTCATCACCACGACCAACCCATGGGGCTTCAAAATTCATAGAAACATGAAATAGTCTGGGTTGTGAGGGACCTTAAAGCCCATCCAGCTCCAAACCCAGGTCATGGGCAGGGACACCTCACCAAGTATGAGCAAATTCACAGCAAGAAAAGGGAAGCACTAGGTCCCTAGTCCCATCCTTCCTGGTCAGGGACTGAAACACAGCCCCTCAAAACCACTCTAGAGGCAGCTTCACCACCCTTTGGGTTTAAATACTTTAGTCTGGAGAAATTTTGATGGGAACGGTTGGACCTGATGATCCGGTGGGTCTCTTCCAACCTGGTTGTTCTATGATTCTATGACTCGATGATCCGGTGGGTTTCTTCCAACCTGGTTGTTCTATGATTCTATGAAATGCATCGTCTCTCATGAAAAACACAAGCAGACAAAGGAAGGAAATGCACTGACAAAAATACCTCATGCTGCTGCCAACTCCAACAATGTTTACCCTGCTTTGCAAGAGTCACTGACATTCAGACGTGAATGATTTCTTTTTACTCAAATTCAGCTTCTAGTGCTACTTTGCATGGGTGCGATCTCTTGGAAACACTGTGCTGGGTTTTTAAAGTTAACGAGGCTGAAAATGAGTTGCAAAACACGAGTCTACCTGTGCACACAGTGTCGCTATGGATACGTCCGGTGTTTCTCTCCGTATCTGGCCTGTGGGTGGGCATGGATGAAACCAGAAGTAATCTTATTTACCGCATGTGAGTGAAAATGAATGGGTTTCCCTCTAGATTTACGACAGGTTGTGGACTTGTGCAAATTTTTGTCCTTCCTTCAAAAATCTGTACAGTTTGGAATGGATCTTTGCATACAGGATCGCACGTGAGGTTGGAACTGGATTATCTTTAAGGTCCCTTTCATAGAATCATAGAACAACCAGGTTGGAAGGGACCCATCGGATCATCGAGTCCAACCATTCCCATCAAACACTAAACCATGTCCCTCAAGACCTCATCCACCCGTGCCTTAAACACCTCCAGGGAAGGGGAATCAACCACCTCCCTGGGCAGCCTATTCCAATGCCCAATGACCCTTTCTGTGAAAAACTTCCTCCTAATCTCCAGCCTAAATCTCCCCTGGCGGAGCTTGAGGCCATTCCCTCTTGTCCTGTCCCCTGTCACTTGGGAGAAGAGGCCAGCTCCCTCCTCTCTACAACCTCCCTTCAACCCAAACCATTCTGTAATTGAGCTCAGCATCTTTCCAACCCAAACCATTCCATAACCAAGCTGAGCATCCTTCCAACCCAAACCATTCCATAACCAAGCTGAGTATCCTTCCAACCCAAACCATTCCATAACCAAGCTGAGTATCCTTCCAACCCAAACCATTCCATAACCAAGCTGAGTATCCTTCCAACCCAAACCATTCCATAACCAAGCTGAGTATCCTTCCAACCCAAACCATTCCATAACCAAGCTGAGCATCCTTCCAACCCAAACCATTCTCCAACAGTCAAGCATCCTTCTAACCCAAATCATTCTATAATGCCAGTAGAGCATCTTTCCAACCCAAATCATTCCATAACCGAGCTGGACATCCTTACAACCCAAACCATTCCACAACTCCAGTTTAACATCATTCCAACCTAAACCATTCTATAACCACAGTTTTGCATTCTTCCCATCCAAACTATTCAATAGCCTCAGTTTAGCATCCTTCCCATCCAAATCATAACCCCAGTTCAGAATCCTTCCAGCCCAAACCCCTCCATAAGCCCATTTTAGCATCCTTCCAGCCCAAACCACTCCACGAGCCACCCCAGCATCCCTCCCTTCTCACCGTGGCATCCTGCCCTGCGTAGTGGCTGATGACGCGGGACCCTCCCGGGTGCCTCCTGCAGAAGCGGCTGATGTCGTACACCTTCCTCTCGATCACCAGCCACCGCTCCTGGGGCGCCGGGCCCCGGCCGGTCCGCTTCCCGATCTCCTCCCAAGTGAAGCGCCGGAGCTCCCGTTTGGGCTCCGAGCCCTCCATGCTCCGCTTCGGCTCCTCTCGGCTCCGCTCGGCTCGCTTCGGCTGGACTCGGCTGGGTTCGTTCGGCTCGGTTCGGCTAGGCTCGGCTGGGCCCGTTCGGCTGGACTCGGCTCGGTTCGGCTGGACTCGGCTTGGACTCAGCTCGGTTCGGCTGCGCTCGTTCGGCTCCGTTCGGCCTCGCTCGGCTGGACTCGGCTCGGTTCGGCTGCGCTCGGACCCTCCCCCTCCTCCGGGCCCGCTTCCCATTGGCTCCCCTGCCCCTAAGCCCCGCCCCTGGTGTGGCCCCGCCCAATGGCTGCCGCTTACCGCCCCGGGGTGGCCTTGTCGCCCTCTGCGCCTGCAGCGGGGGGGGATGCGGGTGGAGGGACTGCGGGGCTGGGCCTTGGTGGGGTGGAAATCACGGAAGAGGAAGAAACTTTAGGACCCCCCGCGACGGGCGGCCGCTCGGCGGCTTGGGCTGTGCAGGCTGACGTAGGTTATAGGCTGTAATTTAGCGGTGGTGCAGCTGTGGGATCCGAGAATAATAGAATCGAGCATCACGGAATCATGAAGGTTGGAAGAGCCCTCTGAGCTCAACCAGTCTAACCATTGGCCCAACCCCACCGTGCCTGCTAAACTCTGGCCCAAAGTGCCACGTTTACACGGTTCTTCAACCCCCTCCAGGGGTGGAAGCTCCCCTGAAGCCCTGAGCAGCCTCTTCCAGTCCTTCACCGGTCCCCCAATAAACACAGATTTCCTGATATCCAGTCTAAACCTCCCCTGGAACAACTTCAGGCCAGTCCATCTCATCACTTGTTATTAGGAGCAGAACCCAGCACCCACCTCACCACAACCTCCTTTCAGGAGCTTTAGAATCATAGAATCACTAGGTTGGAAGAGACCCACCGGATCATCGAGTCCAACCATTCCTATCTAACACTAAACCATGCTCCTCAGCACCTCATCCACCCTCACCTTAAATACCTCCAGAGAAGGTGAATCAACCACCTCCCTGGGCACCTCCCAATGACCCTTTCTGTGAAAAACTTCCTCCTGATGTTCAGCCTAAATCTCCCCTGGTGGAGCTTGAGGCCATTCCCTCTTGTCCTGTCCCCTGTCACCTGGGAAAAGTGCAATGAGCACTTTAGAGCAATGAGCACTTTAGTGCAATGAGCACTTTAGAGCTTGTAGAGCAATGGGGTCTCCCCTCAGCCTCCTCCAGGCTAAACAACCTCAGGCCCTTCAGCTGCCCCCAGAACCCTTGGGCTCCAGCTCCTTCCCCAGCTCTGTTCCCTTTCTGTGGATGTGCTTCAGCCCCTCAGTGTCCTTGTACTGAGGGGACCATGGCTGATCCAAGCTAGGATGCTGTTGGCCTTCTTGGGTACGCTGCAGGCAGAAGATGGAATTCTTCCCGACACATTTGAGGGCACCCCTATAGATCTCATGATCTTGTCTTGCTCAAAAAGTAGTTGGTTACAAGCTTCCAAACACATTTGAGGGCACCCTATAGACCTCATCATCTTGTCTTGCTCAAAAAGTACCTGGTTACAAGATATATTCCTAAAGATATTGTTGCTGGTGCCAGAATTAGCTTAATGCCTTCATTTCCAACCAGGGAAATGGGATAAATCCACCTTTATATAGATTTTCTGATCGTATCAACATTGATCCAAGGAAGTGGTGGAGTTTCTATCACTGGAGGTGTTCAGAACGGGTAGACGTGGCACTTTGAGACATAGTTCAGTAGGCAGGGTGGTGTTGGTCTGATTGTTGGACTGGATGATCTGAGAAGTCTTTTCCAACCTTAATGATTCTATGATGCCATGATATGCTGGAGGGCAAGAAGGATGGGCAAGCTGGCAAGAGCATCAAGTAGTTTAACGTAAGTAACTGCCAAATCCTGCACTGAAGGAGTAAGAGGAGGTTTTAAAATATCAAGTGGCTGGTCCTAAATGACTTCCTAGCTGGAAAGGACAGAGAATCATAGAATCATAGAATCACTAGGTTGGAAGAGACCCACCAGATCATCGAGTCCAACCATTCCTATCAAACACTAAACCATGTCCCTCAGGACCTCATCCACCCGTGCCTTAAACACCTCCAGGGAAGGTGAATCAACCACCTCCCTGGGCAGCCTATTCCAATGACCCTTTCTGTGAAGAACTTCCTCCTAATCTCCAGCCTAAATTTCCCCTGGTGGAGCTTGAGGTCATTCCCTCTTGTCCTGTCCCCTGTCCCTTGGGAGAAGAGCCCAGCTCCCTCCTCTCCACAACCTCCTTTTAGGTAGTTGTAGAGAGCAATGAGCTCTCCCCTCAGCCTCCCCTTCTCCAGGCTAAACAACCCCAGCTCTCTCAGCCATTCCTCATAAGGCCTGTTCTCCAGCCCCTTCACCAGCTTTGTTGCTCTTCTCTGGACTTGCTCCAGAGCCTCAACACCCTTCTTGTGCTGAGGGGCCCACAACTGACCCCAAGATTTGAGTAGCAGTCTCACCAGTGCCAAGTCCAGAAGGAGAATAACCTCCCTGGCCCTGCTGGTCACACCGTTTCTGATACAAGCTAGGATGCCATTGGCCTTCTTAGCCACCTCTTGGCTTGGAGGTCAATGTTATATGCTAGGTAAAGACACAACTTGGAAAATTATATCATGAACCAGATATAGGATGTAGAGAACCCAGAAAAACCAAGGACCTGAGCCATCAATAGGAACATGCAATCTGCACTCAAGTTCCTCCTTTTTAGACCATTTGTTTCTCTTCACTTCTGGGCTGAGAATGACTCAACTTCCCTGTCCTTGGATTTCCTTCCCCTTTCCAGCAAATCTGTCCTGCTCTTCCATCTTTCCTTCCTCTCCCTTTCAGCTGCTGCGGTCTCTTCTGTTCCCACGGCTGCATTTGGCTGCTGCTGCCTGGTATGCTCTGTTTGGTGCTGGCCTGGAGATGATTCTTAATACAATAACTACTGAATATAATGATAGAAGAGTGAATAATGTGAAAACAGACAGATTCATCTATGTGGGACTTCCTACATACACTTAAAATATACATGAAAATATCTGTCTCCACATTTCACTCCCTTCTTGCTTCCCTCACAGTAACAGTCTCCTCTCTGAACTCTCATTACCGATACTGTATTTCTTTGTTTTCATTCACACCTTCCCATCTGACCTAGTTACTGCAATTCCAGTTGAACGTAACCATAGAAACTGAGAACCACCAGACTGCATCCCTTCTTGGTCTGAGCATCACCTGATTGCTACATCACATCTTTCTGTCTTGGAATTCTATGCCTGAAACACACTGGATCAAACATCTTTTATTTCCTTGCCTTCAGCAATGCCACAGCTAACATGTTGAGTAAGGCATCCGCGCTTATACCCATCTGCATTTGTCATAAAGCCAAGGTTCTCTCCCAGTCGCAGCAAAATTAAGTTGCTTTGCATGTTGACTGTTGACTGTCTCACAAACACAACCATAAAAGACCTCACAAAAACCTGCTTTGCATCTTTTTGAATTTAACCATCATAATTAGAACACAGTGCAGTAATTATTTCCATTTCTATTTTTTTTCTGTTTATCTGTTGCACAAACAGGAACTTGGAAAAGACCCCTGAGATCATCCAGTCCAACTGTGAGCCCAACACCACTGTGCCTACGAAACCATGTCACAAAATGCCATGACCACCTGCTTTTTGAACACCTCTAGGGATGGAGACTCCACCACTGCCCTGGGCAGCCTCTTCCAAGTGCCAGAACAATTGTCCTAAGTGTAGTTGATATTTTTAGTCTGACTTTTCATCATGAATACAACACCTCCCACTGGGTCAGGTTGCAGAAATCTCCATCCAGCCTGGTCTTGAACACCTCCAGCCACCACTTCTCTGGGCAACATGGGCCAGGGCCTCCCCACCCTCACAGGAGAACATTTCTTCCCAATTTCTCATCTCAATCTCCCTTCTTTTGGCTTCAAACTGCTCCCTGTCATCCCATCCCTGCATTCCCTGATAAAGCTTCCCTCCACAGCTTTCCTGCAGGCCTCCTTTGATTCCATCAGGACCAGAAGGGATGTCAACACCTTTTTAATGTATTTTCCCAGACAAATTATACTGCAGTTCTGGGGTTTACCTTCAAAGCTTCTTCTGATATAAAGTCTGTGGCTCTCTTTTCCCCTCAGCAGATCATTCAGCCCAAGATAAGATGTTGTGGAGGCTACTTGAATCATTGGGCTGTCAGCCATGAAGGTTTTTGTGTCCTGCTCCAAGCTGCCAGTTGTCAACAGTGGTTGGATACCCCGCAGTTGCCGTACTCGGGATCTCAATGGGTCTCACAGAGGCAAGAATGATGTCTTTGTAGTCAAGAAGGGGAAACAGCTGCCATTATTCACTCACAAGCATCCTGCATCCAGCTGCAACTGCTGGCCTGATTCATTCCTACCAGCCTAGATGACTTGAAAACAACAAAAATCAGTGAAAATGTATTAAAACTCCTTCGGTTACTGCCATGATTTGGCTGGAACATAATTTCAAATACCTAGGGTGATGAGGGATCAGTAAGTACCCAGGCAGCTGGTGACCAAACCAGTATTATAGAGTAATACAGAATAATATAAACAGCTATTATAGAGTAATACATTATTATTATAGTATTATAGAGTAATACAGAATAATATAAACAGAATCAATCTTTGCTGGAAGACAATAAACTAGGTAAAACCAGACCTGGTCACTCTGCTCTTCCAACAATGTTTCTTTTCAGTGTTTGACTCCTTGTTTTACCTCCACTACTCCCATCTCCCATTCTCCTTATTGTCATGATCTAACTGTGATCCAGCTCCCCAGGCTGTCAAGAATCACTGACAATCCAAAGGGAGATAAGAAATTCTCTTTGATTTAGTCTTCTGATCTGGCAGTGATTAATTCCTAACAGCCTAGATAACTTGAGAACAGAAAAGTTCAGTGAAAATATATTAAAATTCTTATGTTACTGCCATGATTTGGCTGGAACTTGCTTTCGGATAGCCAGGGTGACGAGGGATCACTAATTACACAGGCAGGTGGTGACCAAAACAGTAATATAGAGAAACAGAGAATGTGGACTGAAAGGACAGCAGCTTCTATCTTATCACATTGAAGCAGTGGAAAAATCATAGAGTCACGAAGGTTGGAAAAAACCTCTAAGCTCATTCAGTCCAACCATCTGCCCAGCATCACTGTGTCTGTTAAACCACATCGTGAAGCACCATGTCCAGATGGTTTTTGAACACCTCCGGGCAAGGAGAATTCATCAAAATAAGTTAGAACAATGGATGGAGGGGTCTGAGTCCATAGAACAGCCCTCAGATAATCTTTGTGGCCTCCTCTGGACTTGCTTCAGCAGCAACGTGTCCTCCCTGTGCTGAGGACTCCAGAACTGGACTTGAGGCTCCAGATGGGTCTCCCCGAGCAGAGCAGAGGGGCAGGATCCCCTCCCTCCCTGCTGGTGGTTCCAGGGCTGTGAGCACGTTACTGGCTCCTATTGAGCTTCTCCCTCCCCCAGCACCCCAAGTCCTTCTCCTCAGCCCTGCTCCCAATCCATTCTCCACTCAGCCTGTGTTTGTGCTTGGAATTGCCCTGACCCAGATGCAGGACCTTGCAGTTGGCCTTGTACGTAACCACACTTCATGCTAGCACTTTATACTGACAATCAGTTCTAAACAGTGTTTCTTCAGCCCGTGTTAACCACATGGAGTATTTGCTCTGGTTCTCTGCCCTAGCAAATGACTGTTAAAATGATGCAAAAATTACACAAGAGAGAGCAGAAGAATAAATCTATTACAATACAGCTACTAGAGGAAGATGGTGATTTGGGAGGGGTTTACACCTTGCCAGAAGAAGTAACAAGGAATCACTAGGCATAAGAGATAGGGTTGCTGAGATAAAAATAAGTGTATTCTTTGTTCTCCGGAAGACATAAATTAAGATTAGTTTTCAAGGGAGTAATGCAATAATTGTTTAGAGTTTTTCAATTTGAAAGAAAAACTGACTGAACAGAAAAGGAAAGAATCCGATTATAATAGAACATGTGGACTTTTTCTTACAAATTATTACTAATGAAATGACACTGACAAGGCAGGGTTAAAAACAGAGCCTTTCTCTCCTTAATCTTGTCCTGACGGCTGCCTGCACTGTCTGCTCCTTTCCATACTAAACAAGTGCACTTATGTATTCTGCTTCCTTGGCATCCCGAGTGGTTTGTGACCTGACCCTGATAATCCCACATGGCCAACCCAAGATCCACTGCGGAATGTGAAATCCATGCCAGCGTCTCAGTACAATGGGAATTTCTGTTTGTTTGTTGGTCGGTTGCCTTGTGAAGTTACTCTGCTCTCAGCCACTCTCCCATGATAGAAAAAACATCATCAAATCCCTTCAAGACGCCGGAATAGGTCAGAGGCAAATATTGAACACAGCTGTCATAGTGGTTTGCCTTCATTTTAAATATATCAGCTTAATTAGGCACTTCCAGTAGCATCTGATCGTGAGCAGAGGAAGCAAGGTGCTCCAGCCCTCGGATCATCTTCGTGGTCCTCTGGACTCGCTCTGACAAGATCTTCACTTTCTTTTTCACAGAATCACAGAATCACAGAATCACTCGGTTGGAAAAGACCCACAGGATCATCAAGTCCAACCATTCCTATCAAATACTAAACCATGACCCTCAGCATGTCACCCACCTGTCCCTTAAACACCTCCAGGGATGACAAATCAACCACCTCCCTGGGCAGCCTGTTCCAATGCCCAATGACCCTTTCTGTGAAATTTTTTTTTCTGATGTCCAGCGTGAAGTTTCCCTGGCGGAGCTTGAGGCTATTCCCTCTTGTCCTGTCCCCTGTCACTTGGCAGAAGAGGCCAGTACCCTCCTCTCTACAACCTCCTTTTAGGGAGTTGCAGAGAGCAATAAGGTCTCCCCTCAGCCTCCTCTTCTCTACTTTCTGCCTTAGTCTGTCCCTTTTTTCTTTCCATCTCCCTGCTCCTTGTCCCTCCTGTGTCTTGCTCACTACTCTCTCCTGCCACCTGCTTTTCCCACCACCTGCCATGGAGTCGTACAGCCTTACCAACTGGCCAGGGATGGATTTCACGCCTTTTAAACCAGGGGAAAAGGAGAATTTTCCCCACATCCATGACAACTTCTGAGCAGGTGCAGTGCATTCCCAGTACTGCCATCAAAGTCATCCTGCTGGTATTAACGGAGACCCAACCCTTTCTAAAAAAGGAGATTAAAGAACTCGTAGCTGATCTTGCTAACGTCTACCTAAAACTTGATAAAGGGATGAGAAAACAAACGTGTTTCTCAGGTTCTTTCCCATTCTAGACTATCCCAGCAAGATGTCCTTCTCTTAGTCACTAGCTTATCTATTTCTATATTACCCTGAAGAGCAGAAATACCCGTTCTGTGTTTGCCCCCCTGCACAAACTCTTCCACTTTGCACTTCTTTTTCAATCTAGTATTCCATACTTTCTTTCCTGTCATGTTTCTCACCTTTTTTCCCCCCATCTCATGACTACCCGATTAAACTCAGGGCTTTTTTGTCCCTTACACAAGCTCTTTGTACCATTAAAGCTACACCAAGCAACAAATGCAGCCTTTCACCTACTTGGCCACAGGAGCAAGTCTGTTCTCTCACTGCGTGGCTGGTTTGTGCTCTAGGAGCCAAGCAAAACCTACAACAACGGCTGCATAAAGCCTTGAGAGCGTTACGGGCTGTGCTGCAAGAAGATGATAGCGTTCAGGATTTTTTTGATAGGCATCTTTCAATGATTTGGCATTAAGTTATTACACAATTATCTGTGTGAAATATCCCGATGACAAGTCCTCCGTGCAGACTTTACGTCTTTGTCTATCTAACGGGCTCAAGAGCCAGTTCCAAAATGTTCCCATCTCCTTAACAGTTAGTTTCTCGGAAGGGAGGGCAAATACACCATTCAAGCCCAGTGTCTGCATGTAGCCAGCCCTGTGTAGATTATCCACTGCTTAAAGTCATAGAATCATATAGAATCATGGAATGGTTTGGGTTGGAAAGGACCTTAAAGATCATCTAGTTCCAACACCCCTGCCATGGGCAGAGACACCTCCTGCTGGATAAGGGGCTCCAAACCCCGTCCAACCTGTCTTCGAACACCTCCAGGGATGGGGCAGCCAGTACTTTCCTGGGCAAACTGTGTCAGTGCCTCCTCACCCTCCCAGGAAAATATTTCTCCCTAATATCCCATCTAAATCTCCCCTCTTTCAGCCTAAAACCATACCCCTCATCCTGTCCCTGCACTCCGTGATAAAGAGCCCCTTCTCAGCTTTCCTGGAGCACCATTCAGTACTGGAAGCTACTCTAAGCTCTTCCCAGTCTTCTCTTCTCCAGGCTAAACAACCCCAGCTCTAGGCTGAACAACCCCAAGTCATCAGCTCTGGAATATGAACCTCCATGGACTGGCTGATAAAGTTTGTTCTGTACAAAAATAACCACCAATTTCGCTATCACAATACATCCCTTTTGTGGAGCAGTCACGTGATGGACTATGACAATCGGCCAGTACTGTCCGTTAGCAATAATATGTAAATTTATCTCAACAAGTCAAAAGAAGTCATGGCTTTGACTCAAGCAAGCTGCTATGAAACGCCTAAACTCACACTTCAGATAATTGCTGCTGTTCCATACTGATTTCTGTTGCAAACTCTCAAGAAGAACCTGTGCTGAAAGCACACAGGCCAGGTTCATGTGCACAAATTTTTACATCTATTTACTGTGGCATCATTTTCTCCATTTGACATATGCAAAATGAACACATCTGAGGTGTTCCTGTTTATCTCTTCCATTCACTCCCTTTTCGACCACCAGATTCCATCACTCCTTTCTTTTTTATTATTATCAGTTTTTTAGCTGAATCCTCTAGTTATGGCATCCATGTGCATCAAAGTTTTCTTGGGGGGAGAAAAACCCAACCAGAAACCCAACTCAAACCAAAACACAAACACAACTAGAACAGGGAGAGAAAGAGAGAGAGAGAAAATAAGAAGAAAAACCATCTTCCCAGTGACCAGCCAGGAACAGAAGCAGTCGGGTCTTCCAAACTGTCCCATTCTGGACATCTCTCCAGTGGAGCAGGGACTCCACAAAACATCAGACTTCACTTAACTTCATTACTGGTTGCTCCTACCTGACATGATGGAACACACTAGATGAGGTGCAGGAGATGCATGCTCCATGTACATGTAATAATTATTGGACATGGAAATGATTTATATGTAATTATTATGTATTATATACGGATTATATGGCATCCTGGCTTGTATCAGAAATGGTGTGACCAGCAGGTCCAGGGAGGTGATTCTCCCTCTGGACTCAGCACTGGTGAGGCCGCTCCTTGAATCCTGTGTCCAGTTGTGGGCCCCTCAGCACAAGAAGGATGTTGAGGCTCTGGAGCAAGTCCAGAGAAGAGCGACAAGGCTGGTGAAGGGGCTGGAGAACAGAACCTATGAGGAGTGGCTGAGAGAGCTGGGGTTGTTTAGCCTGGAGAAGAGGAGGCTGAGAGGAGACCTCATTACTCTCTGCAACTACCTGAAAGGAGGTTGTGGAAAGGAGGGAGCTGGGCTCTTCTGCCAAGTGACAGGGGACAGGACAAGAGGGAATGGCCTCAAGCTCCACCAGGGGAGATTTAGGCTGGAGATTAGGAGGAAGTTTTTCACAGAAAGGGTCATTGGGAATTGGAATAGGTTGCCCAGGGAGGTGGTTGATTCACCTTCCCTGGAGGTGTTTAAGGTGCGGGTGGATGAGGTCTTGAGGGACTTGGTTTAGTGTTAGATAGGAATGGTTGGACTAGAGGATCCGATGGGTCCCTTCCAACCTGGTTGTTCTATGATTCTATGATTCTATGTATTGATATATATATGTACTGTGTATTATTCAGTAGGCTCTAAAGTTAGAAACTAAAAGCTACAAGGCAAAGGGTAAAAAACATAGGGTAAAAAGGAATAATTCACTTACCTGTGGTCTTAATTTTTTAGGACAAACCTGACATAGATGGAAAACCACACACATCTCTGCAAAAGCCTGAGGATAAAGGTACTTGGGTACCACAGTAAAACCCCCCTGACAGCAGCCTCTGGGTGTATGTGGTTGTAAGGCAAAAGCAGGCAGCATGGAGAATGCTCATAGCATTGCAGAGGTGAAAGCATCCAACATGCTACCCAGACACGTCTACAGGGTTATTATAAAATCCTGAAATGCAAAAAAAAAAACCAAAAACCACTCAGTGCAGAAAGTGTCATGGCAAACTTTTCCCACATAACAAGCCAAGAGCTTCATGTCCACCTTCACGTAGTGCCTCGCCGACATTTCTTATTAGCTTTGTCACAGGTCTATTTTGAACCAAACTAAATGAAACTAGCAAGTCTTAAGAAAACATTCCTTTCGTTTCTGCCTCTCATCACCCCACACCATAGGAAAAGCCTGTTTAATAGGCCGAGATCCTTGCACAGCCAGAAAACCAGACAGAAAACTATAGGATGCCCTATAAGCAGTGCAAAGTGATTCTCACTGGTGTAGATGCACGTTCAGTCACTTCTGTCTCTGTTCCTGTTGCCTGTGTAGGGAGCATGGGGAGGGAAAAGGAAAGGAGCAGGAAATTTTGAGGTATTCAGGTCTAAAATTGATGTATTTGGCATCTAATGATGGCACCAAGATCGGAGGCATTTCTTGCTTCACTGAAGGAGATGTCATGTGTAAGCTCCCTCCTTCAGCAATAAGATGTGATAGAGAGCTAACAAGCATCATGTATTAAAACATTTAATAGAATCATAGACTCATAGAACAACCAGGTTGGAAGAGACCCATCGGATCATCGAGTCCAACCATTTGATTGTTAATGTGTAGATGTGGCACTTTGAGACATGGTTTAGCAGGCACAGTTGGACTTGATGATCTTGGAGGCCTTTTCCAACTTTAATGATATGGGTTTCTTTCCCTGCTTTTCCCGACCAGGTCAGAACGTACTGCTGTTGGAGGTGAGAAAAATAAAAGGCTGAGCTGCTGGAAAGCAGTGTTGCTCTGGTCATAAGACTTTATCATAAAACAGAATGCTGTAACTTTGGGAGTGCTTTCTGTACCCAAAAACATTTGAATAGCTTGTATATTAAATGTCCTTAGACTCGGGCAGTGCCATACAGAAAGGATTAATACGGCTTCTACTTATTAATGCAAAATCAACACAAGAATGACGGAATAGTTTGGGTTGGAAGGATCCTTAAAGAGCATCCGGTTCTGACCTCTCTGCCATGGACAGGGACACCTCCCACTGGATCAGGCTGCTCAAGCCCCATCCAACCTGGCCTGAACACCTCCAGGGATGGGGCAGCCACGACTTCCCTGAACAACCTGTTCCAGCACCTCACAGCCCTCATCATGAAGAAATTCCTCCTTACTTCTAGTCTAAATCTGCCCCTCTCCAGTTTATACCCATCGCCCCTCGTCCTATCACTACAAGCCCTTGTAAACAGTCCCTCCACAGTTTTCTTGTAGCCCCTTCAGATATTGGAAGGTTGCTATACGGTCTCCTTGGAGCCTTCTCTTCTCTCAGCCTGTCCTCATATGGGAGATGCTCCAGCCCTCAGATCATCTTTGTAGCCTCCTCTGGACCCATTCCAACAGCTCCATCTCCTTCTTATGTTGAGGATTCCAGAAAAAGAAAAGATCCTTATTACCAGAAAAGCTGTTGGGCACGGCTGTCATGCCCTTGTAGAGCCTCCACAGATCCCCACAGGCGTAAGAAAGCAGCGAAAATGCTTTTCCACTGGTTTTGCTCCTGCGCTGCCACACCTCGCGGGGGATTATTTTATTCTAAAAGTGCCCCACGGCAAAGAAAAGATGGCACCATCCCACCTCTTCAGAAAAACATTGCCCTGAGCAGATCCCTAGCTGCGCCGGCTGCCAACTTCTGCAACTGGGAAGTCTGGATGCCATGAGTTTGTCAGTTGGAATGACAAAACAGGGTAAAGCAATGATAACTGCAGGCAGAAAGCCAAAATCTCCGTTATATCGTGGAGAAGTAAAAAGCTGAAAATTTAGGGGGGAAAAAAGGGAAAAAAATGTGGTGAAAGGACAAAGAAAAAGAAGTAAAAATGGAAAAAAAGAAAGAAAAAAGAAAGGAAAAAGTAGTAAACCCCAGAAACATAGGAAAATAAAGAAGAAAAAATGAAAAAGGGGAGAAAAAATAAATAAAAAGGGAAGAGAGGGCAAAAGGAGAAAAAGGGGGAGTAAGGGAGAGGGAAAAAGGAAGAAAGGAAAAAGGGAAAAATAGAGTAAAATAAGTAGAAAAGGAAAAAGGAGAAAAAAGAGAAGTAAAAGAGAAAACAACTGAGAAAAATATACAAAGGGGAAAATGAGAAAAAAGCAAATAATTTTCCTAAAAAAAAGGAAAATAGGAAAAATGGAGAATAAATTAAAGAGGGAAAAAATAGAAAAAAAAAGAAGCAAAACTGAAAAAAATAAGAAAGGAAGTGAAAAAGGAAATGGGGGAAAATGAGGGAAAAGAAGCTAAAAAAAAAGAAGAAAAGAAAAAATAAAAGGGGAATAAAGGAGTGGAAAGAAAGAAAGAAGGAAATGGAAAAAGAAGGAAAAAAGAAAAGGGGATCAATAAAAGAAAAAGTAAAAAGGAGAAAAGAAAAAAGGAATAAAGGATAATAAAAGAAGAAGAAAAGGAGGAAAGAAAAAAGAAAATGGGAATAAAGGAGTGAAAAAAAGAATGAAAGGGAATAAGGAGAGAAGAAAAAAGAAAGGGGGAATAAAGGGTTGGAAAAATAAGAAGAATAAAAGGGAAACAGAAGAAAAAGAAAAAAAGAAAAGGGGAATAAAGGAGTGGGGAAAAAAAGAAGAAGAAAAGGGGGAAAAAGAGGGGAACGAGAGGAATGGCTGGACTCGATGATCTGGTGGGTCTCTTCCAACCTGGAAGAGATTCTATGGTTCTATGATTCTATGAAAGGGAGGGAAGGATGGGAGAGGGAAGGAAAAGGGGGAAAAGAAAAGGATGGGGGGGAAGATAAGGAAGGGTGGAAAAGGGGAAAAATGAGGGGGAGAAGAGGAGGAAAAGAGGGGGAGAAAGGGGGAAAAAGGAGGGGGAGAAAGGAAGGAAAAGGGGGTAGAAAAGGGGTAAAGGAGGGGAAGAAGGGAAGGAAAAGGGGGGGGAGAAAAGGGGAGAAAGGAGGGGGAGAAGGGAAGGAAAACGGGGGAAAAAAGGGAGGAAAAAGAAGGGGGAGAAGGGAAGGAAAAGGGGGGGAGAAAAGGGGAAAAGGGAGGGAGAGAAAGGGGGGAAAGGAGGGGGAGAAGGGAAGGGAAAGGGGGGGGAGAAAGGGAGTGAAAAGGGGGGGAGAAGGGAAGGAAAAGGGGGGGAGAAAGGGGGAAAAGGAAGGGAGAAAAGGGGAAAAGGGAGGGAGAGAAAGGGGGGGAAAGGAGGGGGAGAAAGGGGGAAAAGGAGGGGGAGAAAGGGGGAAAAGGAGAGAGAGAAAGGGGGAGAAAGGAGGGGGAGAAGGGGAGGAAAAGGAGGGGAGAAAAGGGGAAAAGGGAGGGAGAGAAAGGGGGAAAAGGAGGGGGAGAAGGGAAGGGAAAGGGGGGGGAGAAAGGGAGTGAAAGGGGGGGAGAAAGGGGGAGAAAGGAGGGGGAGAAGGGGAGGAAAAGGAGGGGAGAAAAGGGGAAAAGGGAGGGAGAGAAAGGGGGAAAAGGAGGGGGAGAAGGGAAAGGAAAGGGGGGGAGAAAGGGAGTGAAAAGGGGGGGAGAAGAGAAGGAAAAGGGGGGAGAAAGGGGAAAAGGAGGGGGAGAAAGGGGAAAAAGGAGAGAGAGAAAGGGGGAGAAAGGAGGGGGAGAAGGGGAGGAAAAGGAGGGGAGAAAAGGGGAAAAGGGAGGGAGAGAAAGGGGGAAAAGGAGGGGGAGAAGGGAAGCAAAGGGGTCAGCCAGGAGGTCTGGAGCGGGGATGCCCTTGGTCCCGCCCCGGCCCCGCCAGACCCGCCCGGGGCCAATGGCGGCGCTCGGGGGGGCGATGGCGGCGCCGGGATTGGCTCTGGGGCTCTGCTGATCCCGCTGGAAGCCCCGGCGGCTCCGAACGGAGGAGGGTGTTGAGAAAGAAGGGGGGGGGGGTTAGGGGGAAGGGGCCGAGCTTGCCGCTGGCCGGGGCTGGGTGCGAGGGGGGCAGAGCGTCAGTAGGGAGGGCTCGAGGCGAGGGGGAGCGAGCAGAGGGGCTGGAAGAGACAAAGAGAAGGGAGGACATGAGAGGAGGCGAGGGGAGAGCCCGGGGCGTCAGCTGAGCTCTGAACCCAGCCAGGAATAGAGTGGGAGAGGTTTCCTCCCAACCCCATTTGGCGAGAAGACAAAGCGGCGAGTGATTGTTTGGGTTTTTGGTGTTTTTTTTTGTTTTTTTTTTTTTTTTCCTTCCCCATGGGGAAAGGGGGTGAGAAAGGAGGGGAATCCGGGCAGCCGGAGGCGCCAATCCGCTTCTACACCTGGGAGGAGATCCAGAAGCACAACGTGAGGACGGACAAGTGGCTGGTGATAGAGCGCAAGGTTTATAATGTCACCCAGTGGTCTAACAGGCACCCGGGGGGGTCACGGGTCCTCAGCCACTGCGCCGGCGAAGATGCTACGGTAAGGAGCCCACGCACGGCCGAGCGCCCTGCCCTGCAGCCCACCTCCCACCGGACACCTCCCGGCGGGGACCAACCAGCCCAACCAGCCCTCGGTGCAGCCGCTTTCTCCCTGGCTCTGTCACCTGCTGCACGCCCAGCTCCGCCTGCCGCTGGGAATCGGAGCGAAAAGGTTCATAGAATCGTACAACGCCCCGAGCTGGACGTTCCAGAATGGCCAAGTTGGCCCAAATCGATGCAACTCATTGCATTGAGGAGACCTCATTGCTCTCTGTAGCTACCTGAGAGGAGGTTGCGGAGAGGAGGGAGCTGGGCTCTTCTCCCAAGTGACAGGACAGGAGGGAATGGCCTTAAGCTCCACCTGGACAGCAGGAAAAAAATTTTTCAAAGAAAGGATCATTGGGCACTGGAACAGGCTGCCCAGGGAGGGAGGGGGTTGATTCACCTTCCCTGGAGGGGTTTAAGGCACAGGTGGACAAGGTGCTAAGGGGCATGGTTTAAGGGTTGATAGGAATGGTTGGACTCGATGATCTGGTGGGTCTCTTCCAACCTGGTTGTTCTATGGTTCTATGGCCATTAACTCCATTGAGCCATGGTGGTTCGTAGCCTCTGAAAGATGGGTTGGTAGAGGTTGTTTGGCTCAGCTTACATCCTCAGCTCCATTGGTACATGGTCCTCCCTCTGTACTCCGCAATGGTGAGGCCACTCCTTGAATACTGTGTTCAGTTGTGGGTCCCTCACCACAAGAAGGATGTTGAGGCTCTGGAGCAAGTCCAGAGAAGAACGACGAAGCTGGTGAAGGGGCTGGAGAACAGGCCTTATGAGGAACAGCTGAGAGAGCTGGGGTTGTTTAGGCTGGAGAAGAGGAGGCTGAGAGGAGACCTCATTGCTCTCTACAACTACCTGAAAGGAGGTTGTGGAGAGGAGGGAGCTGGGCTCTTCTCCCAAGTGACAGGGGACAGGACAAGAGGGAATGGCCTCAAGCTCCACCAGGGGAGATTTAGGCTAGAGATTAGGAGGAAGTTTTTCACAGAAAGGGTCATTGGGCATTGGAATAGGCTGCCCAGGGAGGTAGGTGGTTGATTCACCTTCCCTGGAGGTGTTTAAGGCGAGGGACATGGTTTAGGGTTTGATAGGAATGGTTGGACTCCATGATCCTGTGGGTCTCTTCCAATCTGGTTATTCTATGATTCTATGATTCTATGGCAATTGGTAGCCTCTGGAAGATGGATTGGTAGAGATTGCTTGGCTCTGCTAAATTCCACAACTCTGTTGGCCCATGGCAAATGGTAATGTCTAGAAGATGGGTTAGTAGGGATTGTTCGGCTTTGCTTAAGTCCTCAACTCTGTTGAGCCATTGCAACTAGTGGCCTCTGGAAGATGTGTTGGTAGAGATTGGATTGGTAGAGATTGCTTGGCTCAGCTTATGTCCTCAACCCCATTCAGCCGTGGTGATTGGTAGCCTCTGGAAGATGAGTTGGTAGACATTGCTCAGCTCAGCTTAGGTCCTCAACTCCATTGGGCAATGGCAACTGGTGGGGTTGGTAGAGATTGGATTGGTAGAGATTGCTCGGCTCTGCTTAAGTCCTCAACTCTGTTGAGCCATGATGATTGGTAGCGTCTAGAAGATGGATTGGTAGACATTGCTCAGCTCACCTTAGATCAACTCTGTTGAGCCATGATGATTGGTAGCCTCTGGAAGATGGGTTAGCAGAGATTGCTCAGCTCAGCTTAGGTCCTCAACTCCATTGGGCCATGGCAACTTGTGGCCTCTGGAAGATGGATTGGTAGAGATTGGATTGGTAAGCAATTGCTCGGCTCTGCTTAAGTCCTCAACTCTGTTGAGCCATGGCAACTAGTGGCCTCTGGAAGATGTGTTGGTAGAGATTGGATTGGTATAGATTGCTTGGCTCAGCTTATGTTCTCAACCCCATTCAGCCATGGTGATTGGTAGCATCTGGAAGATGGGTTGGTAGAGATTGTTTGGCTCAGCTTACATCCTCAGCTCCATTGGTACATGGCAATTGGTAGCCTCTGGAAGATGGGTTGGTAGAGATTGCTTGGCTCTGTTAAACTCCTCAACTCCGTTGGCCCATGGCAAATGGTAGCCTCTGGAAGATGGGTTGGTAGAGATTGCTCAGCTCAGCTTAGGTCCTCAACTCCATTGGGCCATGGTGATTGGTAGCGTCTAGAAGATGAGTTGGTAGAGATTGGATAGGTAGAGATTGCTTGACTCAGCTTAGGTCCTCAACTCTGTTGAGCCATGGTGATTGATTGATAGCCTCTGGAAGATGGGTTGGTAGAGATTGGATAGGTAGAGATTGCTTGGCTCTGCTTAGGTCCTCAACTCCATTGGTCCATGGTGATTGGTAGCATCTGGAAGATGTGTTGGTAGAGATCGCTTGGCTCTGCTAAACTCCTCAATTCTGTTGGTCCATGGCAATTGGTAGCCCCTGGAAGATGGGTTGGTAGAGATTGCTTGGCTCAGCTTACGTCCTCAACTCCATTGAGCTCTGCTTAAGTCCCCAACTCCGTTGAACTATGGTGACTGGTAGCCTCTGGAAGATGCGTTGGTAGAGATTCATTGGCTCTGCTTAAGTCCTGCTGTTTTGTCTTCTGCCTCTTTTATTCTGTGCCTGGAGCTCTGAAGTGTTCCAAGTCTTCCCTTCTCCCGTGTGTATGACATGCAGAGGCACAGCAGCCAAGCATAAGAAAGGGTTAACGAGAGACCAGTCTGTGTTTCAAAGGTGCTTCTGTGAAGAGGGTGAGCTGGAAGCTTTAACACAAGAAGCTTTTTAGCTTTTTTTTTTTTTTTCTCCAAGGAATGAATTCCCCACAAAATTTAGTTACAGGTTTTTACAGAAGGAAAGAAGGGAACCATTTGCTTCTGCTACAGCTGCTCCTGTGCTCCAAGGCTGGTTGCAGCTACCTCTGGTGCTCTGGCAACTTAAAATAAACCACCAACAATTAAAAAACAAAACAAACCCAGACCAAACAAAACCTTGAAAAAAAAAAAAGAGTAGATTGCCTCAGGGATTGTTGTCTGCAGTTCGGCCTCAAAGCCACCTTCTTCAGAATTGCATCCGGAGAGCTGGTGTCCTCTCCTCAGGGCATTAGCCCATAGTTAATAAAATTTAAATTGCCTCAGAGCCTTTCTGACTAGAATATGTGCATGGTAAGCTGCAGGAGAGACCAAGCTGTAGCATTAACTCTTAGGCTCCCACATGTCTGCACTTTAGCAAGGAGGAGGCTCTGTGTGCAGCAGAATTAATGGGCAAGAATTACTAACTTTTCCATCTGCCTCTGGGCCATGATTTTCCATTCTTTTCCTTGAAGCAATGCGTTTTGCTCTTCCTGCCGTCTTCCAATAAATCCTCTGAATAAAAAGCTTTCTCCCTCAATAAGATGGGCCAGGTTTTACTTTCAGCTGCTGAAAACGGAGGAGTTGGACTCCCACCCCAAGAATTATCCTAAAAGCATCTACTGTTGCATTTATCTCAGATCCTTACAAAGGACACTGAGACATAGGTTTGTGTCTCTACCTCCTTCCACCTCACGTCCCACTGCACTTAGAGCATGTTCCACGTTCTTAAGAATGCTCTGAAATTATTTATCCCCCAAGACTTTCCCCCCTGCCCATTAGTTTAAATAACATCAAGTCAACATTCTTTAATGCTCCTTATGTGTTCACCCTCTTACTTTTCCCCCCTTCCTCCCCTTTTTTTTTTTTTTTCACCCCAGAGTTACAAAACTTTGCAGCTGGTAGGGTCAAGTCTTTGCTTCCCCAGTTGTTCTACTCTTCCCTCCTCTCACGTCATCTACCCAGGAAGGGAACTAGCAACCAGAACTAACATTTCAGTGCCACACTCATAGGTCCAAGAGCTCAAAATGCTTCAATATCTGGAGCAGTCGTGAAAAAAAAGGCTCAAGGTCTGCTGTTGGTTGTAACCTTGGGCAAGTCAGTCCTATAGTGCATCTTTCCCTGTCTGTAGAAGGGAGAGGAGTGGTTTGTTTAACCTCAGAAGGACTGAGAGGTTGAAGTATGCAGAAATTATGGTAAACCAAATTAAATTTCTCAAATTAGAGAAGGAAGCTGATGATTCAGGACAACTGTTTCTATGCATGGGAAACACCAAACTGCCTGTAGCACAGGGATGTAGATACAGGCTGGCTAAACAGGCTGGACATCTGGGCTGAGTCCAATGGCATGACGTATAACAAGGCCAAATGCTGGGTCCTGCACTTGGAGCACAACAACCCCAAGCAGTGCTACAGACTGGGAGAAGCCTGGCTGGAAAGCTGTGAGGAGGAGAGGGACTTAGGACTGTTGGTCGATAACCGGCTGAACGTGAGCCAACAATGGTCCAGGTGTCCAAGAAGGCCAATGGCATCTTGGCTTATATCAGACACGGTGTGACCAGCAGGTCCAGGGAGGTTCTTCTCCCTCTGTACTCAGCACTGGTGAGACTGCTCCTCGAATCCTGGGGTCAGTTCTGGATTCCTCACCACAAGAAGGATGTTGAGGCTTCACCACCAAGCTGGTGAAGGGGCTGGAGAACAGGCCCTATGAGGAGCGGCTGAGAGAGCTGGGGGTGTTGAGACTGGAGAAGAGGAGGTTGAGAGGAGACCTCATTGCTCTCTGCAACTACCTGAAAGGAGGTTGTGGAGAGGAGGGAGCTGGGCTCTTCTGCCATGGGACAGGGGACAGGACAAGAGGGAATGGCCCCAAGCTCCACCAGGGGAGGTTCAGGTTCGACATAAGGAAAAAATTATTCACAGAAAGGGTCATTAGGTACTGGAACAGGCTGCCCAGGGAGGTGGTTGACTCACCTTCCCTGGAGGTGTTTAAGGTGCGGGTGGATGAGGTACTGAGGGACATGGTTTAGAGATTGGTGGGAATGGTTGGACTCGATGATCCGATGGGTCTCTTCCAACCTGGTGATTCCATGAAACAGCTTTGCTGGCCCTAGACTTTTACCTCTGTTTTGGCACCAATAAGGTAACACCAGGGCTAACCCAATGCAGTTGAAAAGCAACTACTTTTCACTCACTGGGTTTTGCCTGTGATCTGGACAAATTGAGCCAAACTTCTCCTTGTGGCAACACGGATCACTTTGTCCATGAAACGGGTTCCATTTGGTGGTATATTGGATACTGGCATGAGACTTGAGCTGAGAGAAAGTAGGAAAGTCTAGTGCTTAACAAAAGCACACCTCAGTTTTATTTCTGGCATTTTGGTTTGCCTCCCCCATTGAAATGACTAACAGCCCCCTCCACACTTGCTTCTTTTCCATAGCCTTTGGCATTTAGGACCTGAGGGAACGGCAGGAAGATGTGACAGGGGAGGGTTAAATTGGGTATTACGAAAAGGTTCTTCACCCAGAGGGTGGTGGAGCACTGAAACAGCTCCTTCAGGAAGCGGTCAGGGTGCCAAGCCTGGAGATACTCAAGAAGCATTTGGACAAAGCCCTCAGACACATTTTGGGGTTGTCTTATGCAGGGGCAGGAATCGGACTCAGTGATCCTTGTCCAACTCAGGACATTCTATGATTCTGTGGCTTTATAACCATTAAATGATTCCACAGAGTTCTGTTTCTCTCCTGCACCTGTAGCCAGCTTTTCCACCCCCCACGCTGCATCTCTTTAACTTCTCATATATCATTTCTTTAACTTCGAGTGAAATGGTTCAGATCAGCTTTCACTCTCCCTCCTTTGCCTCCCACAGCAAAATTTCTGTGGTCAGAGCGTTATTCTAAAGGCTTGGAATCGGGTGAAAGTTTGTATTGATTTTGGCAGGCGTTGGGACCAAGGTTGCTGGTTGGTATTTTTGAACACCAGAGCTAGACTTCTGATGGAGATCAGCTCCCAGAAGGGTCAGCTGGACACAGTGAGCACTTTCCAGACTGGCCTTTCTGTTCAGAACCAGAAGTGAGATTTGCTTGGTCCTTACTATTGTTAGGCAATAGGACAAAGGTGGAAAGGTTGAAGCATGGTTCTCCTGACTTGTCTGTTTGACTGTTTTATTCTATGGTACTCTTAGCACTTCATGGAACTACATCTTTACAGCCTCTTAGGGGGATTTCTTGAGTTAACTCCACTTGTGGGCAAGAGAAGAGCCAGGACAGTGTAAGAGCTTCTGACCTGGGTCAACTTTCTGCCCCTACCACTATCTTTTGGGGTTAAAATTCAAGCCGTGCTGTGTGGAAGGATGGTTATAAAAGATCATGCAGTTCCAACCACCCTGTCAGGGGCAGGGACACCTCCCGCTGGATCAGGTTTCTCCAAGCCCCATCCAACCTGGCCTTCAACACCTCCAGGGTTAGGGCAGTCACAGCTTCTCTGGGCAACCTGGGCCAGGGCCTCCCCACCCCCCCACAGGAAAACATTTCTTCCTAATATCTAATCTCAATCTTCCTTCTTTCAGCTTCAAACCGTCCCAGTCCATCCTATCCCTGCCCTCCCTGATAAAGAGCCCCTCCTGAGCTTTCCTGTAGACATCTTGTCATTTCTACTGTGTTGTCCCACGTGGCTGCTTGAGGTTCATGTTTTCTGTTCACTACATGCCTTGAAACTTGGGCACATTTTACTGATGTCTCTCCAACATGTGATAACAGCCGTAAAGAGCTTGTTAAGGTTCTGTACTGGAATCTATTTGAGGGATGAAACTCAATCTGTGAAAAAAATGTCACCCCATATACACCTGAGGCTGGGAAAGCAGGAAATCCAGATGGAGTAACATTTTGCTTGCATATTTTCTGCTAATAAAGAACGACAATACCTTGGTTTTAGAATCTTTTTGATCCTAGCATTCATGAGTTTACCAGGCTCTGCATTTTCTGGACTCCTCCTTTCCACGTGTTTTTGTCTACCTTATAGCAGCCTTCCAGAACTTAAAGGTGCCTGCAGGCCCCACTTCTTGAATTGCTTCCAGGTAGCAGACTCGCAAAAGGGTATTTATATCCTAGCGGGGATTTGCACCAATTCCTCTCTGCCTACATTCTACCTTCTAAGCGAATTAACAGGATTTAGGTATTTAGTTGCTTAGAAAAAAAATTCTTGAGGTGCCTTTCACCATCTGTCTAGCTGGCATCTCACATCTCACCATTCACTTCCTACTAGAGAAGCAAATTCACGAGCTTTTAGCAGAAGGACCGCCCTGAAGAGTCACCACAGAGGTGGATGTCAGGCTGGCATGAGCCTTTCCCAGTTGCATGGGGAGACGACTGCAGAGAAAGGCAGTGCTAAAAGTGGATGGGAATGACACAATGAGTAGGAAGCAACAGCTTACCCTTGCATCTCACACAGTTACCTGTTTTTTTTACTCCAGGATGCATTCCGGGCCTTCCATATCAACCCCACCTTGGTGCAGAAGTTCCTCAAGCCGTTACTCATTGGAGAGCTTGCTCCAGGGGAACCTAGCCAGGACCGAGATAAAAATGTGAGTATTTATTTCTGAGCTGGGGCATATGATGGGTGTATTCTACCATTTTTTTTATGTCTCGGAACATCCTCCAGGTTAGAGGGAGGTAGATTATAATGGTCTCTTCTCTACAGGCAGCTTCAAAGTGGGAGAGATGTGCTCAGTGTCTGAACACCTTTCTCAAACAACATACACATCCCAGTGTAGATGAGCATGTGTGGAGGAGAGAGCTGACGCATTCAGACTGGGTGTACAAACCTTTTCTTTCCCACAGAGCCACCAACAGCTCTCTCTATGGTAGTCATGTCCCATTTCTAGCAGATTCCCAGGATGAACTTAAAAAAGCATGTAGACGTGGCACTTTGGGATGTGTTTTAGTACACATGGTGGTGCTGGGCTGACAGTTGGATTTGATCTTAGAAGTCTTTTCCAACTTAAATGAATCTATGACTCAATTCTGTGATTGATCCCCTACTGATGGAAAATGTAAACTGAGATGTGGACTGGGAGACATGCACCAGCTCTTGTGAATGGTGTCCCTCCTGCTATTCCTTCTCTGGTGACTCTAAAACACGTCATCACTTGCCTATTATGGGGCAGGGTAAGAAAGGGAGTAGGCAAAGAGGTCTGAAAAGACTTCAAACTAGTTGCCAACCACCTCAAGACCTGAATTGCTTTCAGTGTTTGCTCTGCACCTCCCTTTGGCAGAGTAGCTCCTAGGGAAATGCCTCTTTGAGAATCAAACCGGCTTATCCTGCTGAGCCCAGTACCAGCAAAGCTCTGGAGAGCAGCTGCATTTGGACCACATATGGCATGAGCAGTAGGTCCGTGTGGGTGAGGTGAACCAATTATCTCATTTTGGTGGCTGTGTGAAGGAGAAACCCAGCAAATACCTTTTCTACCCTCTTGACATCCTCAGGGCAGCTCTCCATCCCTCCCAGACAGTTCATTCATTATTCAGGCACTGTGCAGGGCATGCCTGGCTCTTGCCACGGAACTCAGTCCTGTCCCTTTGTTTGTGACTGGCCATGATTATGATATATCTGTATCACTCACAATAGGAGAGACAATGCTAACCCGCAGTAACCCGGGAATGCTCTTCATGAATGATTGCACGTTAGCTGACCCACATATTAAAAAGGCGACGGGTGCTCTGATGCTGGGTGCTCATCGTCAGAGCTCTGGAAATATGCATCAAGTAATAGGACTGAATTCCCTCTTTTTTCCAGCTGTCTCTTTAATTATTGTAAAGCTCATTCAAACAAGAGTCATCAGCTGATGTAACTCTCAGCAGAGCCAGGTAGTGCTGCTGATTCACAGCAACAGGCTTGAATTACTCTCCTAGTTCAAGGTGCAAAAGGTCAGGTCGTGGGCTCAGACCGGTCAGGATGTTTATTCATAGGAAAGTGCTATGAAAAGCTGGAATGCGGAAGAGTTTGGAGGCATTTCTGGACCATTAGCAACCAATGCAAGAAGCAGCCGTGGTCCTTAGTATGGAACCTAGCTAGCCTGCCTTCCTTTTGGTCGAGCATTGGAATAGGCTGCCTGGGGAAATGGTGGAATATCCTTCGCTGGAGATGTTCAACATGGCACCTGGGGACATGGTTTAGCAGGCACAATGGTGTTTGGCTAACGGTTGTACTGGATGATCTTAGAGGTCTTTTCCAGCCTTAAGGATTCTATGATTCCTTCAGCTTGTTCAGATTTACTTACAAGCTTCATACCGTGTCTTGTATGTCTCTTTTGCAGTCCCAGCTGGTGGAGGATTTCCGGACCCTGAGGAAGACAGCAGAGGACATGAACTTATTCAGAGCAAATCCTTTGTTCTTCTCTCTTTACTTGGGCCACATAATTGCAATGGAAGTTTTGGCTTGGTTAATGGTTTTATACTTTGGTACTGGCTGGATCACAACTCTCATCCTCTCCTGCATCCTTACAACTTCACAGGTGAGACATAGTAGGCACAGGGCATACTGGCTACCCTGGCCATGAAGGAGAAGGCCAGCGTGCACTGAGCTTTTCACATTGAATTATTTACTAGTGCAGAATTTTCATACCAGTGAAATATATTCACAACATACCTGTCACTGTGGTGCCTCTTGACCACCTCTATCCATGGCTGATTGTGGTTCACACTTATTTCTCACCTCTTTGACCTTCCACACGTTAGTAGTGATAGGTTGATAGCTGGATTTGATGTTCCTAAGGGTCTTTTCCTATCTGAATGATGCTATGATTCTATGTTCCCCTCTAGAATCAAACTAGACATCTTCACCTTCTCACTTCAGTCAATTGCTTGTCTTCCTTACCTTCACAACTTGCTTTCTATCAATATTTCTTGACTCTGATTTCAAACAGCTTCCTAACTACTTCATTTCCCTTCATCCCAGGCCCAGGCAGGGTGGTTGCAACATGATTTTGGACACCTCTCTGTCTTTAAGAAGTCTTCCTGGAACCACATCGTCCACAAGTTTGTCATTGGACACCTGAAGGTAATGGACGTCATGGACCCAGGGCCCTGTGGGAGCAGCTGCAGTCACTTTGATTATGTCAAAATAGGAAACTGAAGTTCTAAGCCTTTCCACAGTGACCAGATGCCTAGAGGAGAAGTTAGTGACCATTGCACATTGTGTTGATGCTTGGACTTGATGATCTTAGAGATCTTTTCCAGCCTTAACCATAGATTCTGTGATTCCATAAGAGATGAGAACCCGTAATCCTAGCTTCAGTGGAACCACACCAATTTATAGCAGCTGAGGACAAAGCTTATTAAATTGCATAAACCCCTATTTTAACGCCCTGTTATATTTTCACAATGCACTCCTCTAAGGTATGATATTTTACAAATATCCCATCCTGCTGCACCCCAGCCATTTGAGATGCTTTCAGAACTTCTTTCCTGGACATACATTTCAGCATCCACTTACAGCAGGAACTTATAGAGGGTGGGTCATAGCTTTGCCTGTTCTCCCAAATGATTTGCCTTGCCCAGTTCCTCATAGGCATTAGAGGGAAACCAGTATAACAATCACTAAGGCAGCTAGAGGGTTTAGGGGTAGACTTGCTATTATTAGATTAACAGTTGGACTCATCTGGGCATCAGGAGGAAGTTTTTCACAGAAAGGGTCATTGGGCATTGGAATAGGCTGCCCAGGGAGGTGGTTGATTCACCTTCTCTGGAGGTGTTTAAGGCACAGGTAGACGAGGTGTTTAATGCACGGGTTAGTGTTTGATAGGAATGGTTGGACTCGAAGATCCGGTGGGTCTCTTCCAACCTGGTAGTTCTATGATTCTATAATTCTTTGATTCTATGACTGAATGATCTTGAGGGTCTTTTCCAACCTAAGTGATTCTACAGTTCCACTGCTATAACCAGCATTACACGTGGCAAGTCATGATGACATGCAACTCACTCGAAGTATATTTATTCCCTGTTCTTGCAATATGGATGATCTTTAGCGAGGGCAAACTACCCCTCAGGAACCAGCAGTCTCATAGCAACCGAAGCTTAGAGACTTGCTTATTGCTATTTCAGAAGCAAATAACAGTTTGGCTGTCATCGGAGTTGCGCTGGTTTGGTTTATATAAATGAAGGATAAAACTTAACTTTGGAGGAGCTGTGTTCCATGCATTAACTTCTTGTTTCTCTATCTGCCCAGGGTGCCTCTGCAAACTGGTGGAACCATCGTCACTTCCAACACCACGCCAAGCCCAACATATTCAAGAAGGACCCAGATGTGAATATGCTGCATATTTTCGTTCTTGGAGATACACAGCCTGTTGAGGTAAGGTGAAATGGGTGAAATGTGGAAAACCGTTATCCTAAAAGGCTTTGGAGAATGCTTGTGCAAGCCCAGGAGTTGGCTAGGACCAGTAGACATGAATGACACAGTAAAGACTTCCAAAAATGCTGAAAAAGGAAAGGCTTTGTCCAGGGATTTCATCTGCCCATGTGGTGTGACAGGGGTTTTGCCATCACGCCCTCTCACACCTTGGGCTGAAGACCAAGACTGACTGTATAAGTCCCTTTCCATTCCCTATATTGACCACAGGAAAAAGCGTTTTGGACTAGCTTGGGCAAAGCAATGAAGATGGGAATGGAAAGAAAGTAGAAAACTTTTAAAGGCAGTTTCATCCTACTAGCTTGGAAGTGTCAACGTAAGGGGAAAATATGGTGTTCTTCAGTGCTTCATCAAGAACATCTCAAAACTGATCTTCCGTTTCCAAAGAAAATATCATCCAGTTTTAGTTCAGATGTGCTCCAGACAACCTGTACGCGGTCCTCTCCACTGGAGCCTTTGCTATGCTGTTGATGGAACACTGCTTGCTTGCATAAGCATGGAATTTCTCTCCTGTTGTATTTTGGGGTTCGTGGGGTCTTTTTATCCTAGTTTTGACTTGATTGAAGGGTATAAGCACACACATAGCTTTAAACCCGTCTGTGTGACTCGCCAGAGTAAGAACTAAGAGCTAAGAACCACCCTTGTTCTTCCACTTTTGGTAAAATGAGCTTTTACAAGACCTGGCTAGTGGCAGGATTTTGTGGAGGCTGATTGCATTTGTATCGGTAATAATGGAGATGACAGCAACTCTCAGCACAGCCACAGTCTCTAGACCACAGGCATGGCAGAAGGTGGAGGAATACATTAAAATGCCATCAGTAAATAGAAGTTATTTGGATATCAAGCCAGAAGAGTTTAGAAAGCAATTTACAGCTAGCACAGTTCCAGATATTTAACTATACCGAACCGCTTTGTACATGGTGGTGGGAATTTAGTCGAAACTCTTCAGTCAATATATAAAAAGCATGGGAGAGAATCTTCTTTTACATGAATCTCATAACCCAGCCCTGAGCTTTCTTCTCTGTGTCCTACAGTATGGCAAGAAGAAGCTGAAGTACCTGCCTTACAACCACCAACACGAGTACTTCTTCCTCAGTGAGTATCTGCCCTGCAGTCTTCATTTTCCCCTGAGTGCCAGTTGACCTTTCCATCTCCTACTGTGTTAGCAGAGCAACTCCTTAAGTCTCAACTCGTCCTTCCCTTTCTGAGGAACATCAATCCCTGTGTAGGTCCCAAAATCAGTTCAGTATCTTTTCAAAGATACCCAAGTATTTTGAACATTAACAGCATGGTCCTGTAGAGCAAGACAAACCACTGAGATGGGGTCAACCAGTGTGAGAGGTTCCATGGTGTTACATCCTGACCCCCATTCCCACAAGTGGGTCCTTGACATGGAAAAAATGCATGTTGCCAGTGCTCTACTGAGTCAAAATGAACGGGTATGAAGCAAAGCCTCCTTTCTTCACAGAAAGGCAACCACCCCCCATCACCAGCACCTCATCTCTCTCACCAGTGCTATGCAGACTTTCCCTACAGCCAGTCCTAAATTACTGCACACTCTCATATCACACACCTTTCCACCCTTCTGATGGCCAAAACCTTTCCCTTTGCTTTGCAGTCTTCCCACCTCTGCTCATCCCTGTGTATTTCCAAATCCAAATCATCTCGACCATGATCAAGCGCAGGTTCTGGGCGGTGAGTGAAACGTTCCCTCGATCTTTATGGGGTCTGACTGGCTCATAAGAGTAGGGAGGGCGGCCAGTGGGCAAGGATCTCACTTTGCTGTATTAATTCCCCAGCAAGGACAGGTTAGATGAGATAGGGCAAAGTGACACCTAATGTCTTCTCTCTTCCCCTAGGACCTAGCCTGGGCCATCAGCTACTACATGCGTTACTTCATCACATACATCCCATTCTATGGCGTTCTGGGATCCTTATCTCTCCTCACTTTTGTCAGGTAGGAGATAAAAGGTCTCTGTGCTGCTCTCCCCTGCTTCCAGTGCCAGGAGAACCAAGGCTGAGCTCTGCAGTCATTGACCTCACTGTGCATTATCTTGGCTATTCTCACTGCTTCAGTTTCCTCTTATCATCTCTCATTTTGACTTCCCCCCAGCAGAGCTGGTCCTGGTGCTCAGCATCTTCCCCAACCCTTGTGATGATCCAGCCAGGATTCTCCTCTGTTTCCTCATTCCCCGTTCTCACACGCTCTGCCTGAGCCCAACAGATTTATGCATTTTTTCCACTTCGGTCAAGGCTGGACCTTTTCACAGTGCCTCAAGGCCTCCCTCGTCCCATAGGAAGGGGATTTATGAGCCCTCCTGAGCACTGTACGTGATTCCCAGTGTGAAAAATGGCACAACATGGACACTGACAAGTGCCAAAGGATGACATTTAGTCCCCCAGTCAGCATTAATTTTAGGAGAACATTTCATCACAGTGAAATACTTGTTCTAAAAAAATAAATTCATTTTTTGAGTAAAAATAAATAGCAGCAGGTGCATGAAAACCTTCACCGTATCAGTCCTTTCGCCTAAAATTTAATATCATTGTTCACGACTTCAGTTTCCAGTTTCAAAATCCTTTGGACCTGAGGGAAACAGGAAATTCAAAAGACACACATTGGCCTAAGTGCATTAGGCAACCTTTTTGGTTTGAAGTCAAGCTGAAAAACTTACAACCGGGCATGGTTTAGAGATTGGTGGGAATGGTTGGACTTGATGATCTGATGGGTCTCTTCCAGCCTGGTGATTCTATCATTCTCTGATTCTGTGACCTGTTATTTCCTAAGCTTCTGTGTTTGATGAAGCTAAAAATGCAAGAAGAAAAGCAAAATTGCAGATCGAGATCTGCTGTTAGAGAAAAGAAGCCTAAAGAGTAGAACAAGGATGCTTCTTGATAGCTACCTTGACAACATGCATCTGAATCTCAGCCTAGAGAAACCACTTTGAGTAAAGAAAAGAAAGTGCATCTCTACAAACTACTGTACAGGTGCTAAAAATGCAGTTATACACCAGAAACGATAAATAAGCTGCTCTGAAGTGATACCCAGGCCAAGACAGAGTTGAGATTTATGGCAAAGGTACTGAGAGAGCCAAGGGAAGGTGGGAGCTCCAGCATACTAAGCCTGACACCCAGAAAGCGAACACCAATGACTCATAAAATCATTTGGTTGGAAAAGACCTTTGAGATCATTCCAAACTATACCTGTCCTCTGAAAAAAGTTCTGAGAACTTCTAAATGAGGGCTTGGTGTTTTTTCAGGAGTTGGATCATTATTTACTGCAAGGCAAAAGTAGCATGAGATCAACCCCCTCCTGAGGAAGAGGGAGACAGAGAGACCAGTAGGATGTCCTGCTTGTATTTAATCATAACAGGGTTAATCCCAGAGGTGGGAGAGAAATCCATCACCCTCCGGTTCCCATAGAAAGAGAGATGTTTCCTTCAACATCTTGGAGAAGTACTTTCCTCAAAGGTTGTGTCTGATGGGAATGCTTGGACTCAATGATCCAGTGGGTCCTTTCCAACCTAGTGATTGTATGATTCTTCCTGCTCCCTGTAAACTCCCCTCTATTTAACCTCCTTCCTCAAACTGCGAGACTAATTGTCACACTTTTTTGCCTGCTTGTTTTTGAAGGTTTCTGGAGAGTCACTGGTTTGTGTGGGTCACCCAGATGAATCACATTCCAATGGAAATCGATGGGGAGAAGCACAGAGACTGGCTTAGCTCTCAGGTAACAGGGAGGGGAAAGAATACCCTTGACTCACCCTAAAACAGGCTCAAAATTTACCGGAAGAGTGGATCGATTACCACTATCCCTATGTGCTACTCCATGGTCTGTGTCCATGACCCTTCCCATAAAGATGTTCTCCCCAGAGCCAGCAGTGCTGAGGCAAGGCATGGAACTCCAAGCTTCTAGAATTTGGCAACCAAAAGGTTCCTTCAGATTTAAAATACCAGGTTCAAGAAGCATGGTTTGGCTTTCCTGGGTGGTGTTCGTTGGTGAAAAGAAGTGAGCAAATAGAAGAGCCCCAGTGAGAATCAAGTGTGAAGAGAGAGCTCAGTATATTTCTAGAGTTTATATTTTAGCAGTAAGGGCTGAAATGAAAACCGGCGGCTCCCTAGATCTTTTTCATGCCTGGTCAGACAAATCCACCTTGCTGAAAGCGTCTCTCTTATTTACAGTGGTCCAAGTCCTGTTCAGACCTAGAGGATTATGAGTATCTTTGACAGTGGCCATTTGAATTTACTATAGCTGACTGGAGAAAAATTATCTCACATGTTCATTAGTATAATTAGTATTTGTAGTTATTAATGGGGCCTTAAACGTGGGATTTCAAAGTCTGGCAGTCAATTTGTATCCCTAAAAGCCCCGAAGTGTTAAACATAAAGTGCTGAAAGCACTCCCATGTGCTGAAAGGAAAGAACCTAAGCATTTGGTTTAAATTAAGCACGTGAATAGATTTGCTGAAGTGATGGGGGTGTTCGGGGCTTCACCTTAAGCGTTTGCTTAAGTGCTTTATGCAACTGGAACTGGTAGACTAAGAGTGAGAGTTGTGGGGAGGGGGATTATAAGAGAGATCTGTTGGGTGGAAGCGAGAGACAGAAAATGCGTGGATGACAGAGAGGAAGCAGTAAGCCTCTTTGGCACTGATGCGGTTTTATGATGCTCTTGGGGGAGGATGTGTGCGAGGAGAGTATAACCCCTGTGGTCATTTCTTAGCAATCACGGCTTAGTCATCACAGAGCGTCAGAGGGTTCTAAGAAAGCCTATCTCATTTTACCATCCCCAATAGCAAGGGGATCTAAGAAATATCTCCAGAACATTCAGATCTTGCACTTAAGGCTAACTGGGTAATAACTAGTTGGGATGGGAAAAGCAGGCTCTCTGAGTCTAGGCATTTTTCCTCCCTGTTTTCTTGGTGCTGTTGTTGATCTTCAGCAGGAGGTTTAGGAATCTATACTTAGACTATGTGTCTCATCACCAAATGCCCACAAAGTACCTCTTTATATCATCCCCTTTACCCACGGAGACACGGTCAGCCCTGCAGTTGACAGTAAGCTCTGGAGGAGGATTAAAGCTCCCCTTGCTGCTCCCAGCTATCTCAGCACAGCGATCTTCTGCACTCTGGCAGCTCAGGAGCACAGCAAGACACGTCCCGTCTCCTGCCACAGGCAAGAGGAGCTGCTTTCTCATTTTAGGGTAAAATTTCACCAATCTTGACCGCTGCTTTCTCGCCATCACAGGTGGCAGCCACTTGCAATATCGAGCAGTCCTTTTTCAACGACTGGTTCACTGGGCACCTGAATTTTCAAATCGAGCACCAGTGAGTATGGACCCAGAATCGTGGGCTCTTACCAGGTTGTCACAACACTGGACTGGAGGGGAGGGAACGTCTGCTCAAGGCACATATGGGGGATGGGGCAGGACCTTTGGAGCACTACCATATGGCAAGGAAAGAGAGTCCTAGACTACTGGGGGACAAAGTCTGCTTCTGCTGCAGGCATAGCTTCTGCCTTGCTTGCTACCAAATACTTCAGCTTTCAGTCTTATAATTTGGGTTTTAATTAGAATCATAGAATGGTTTGGGTTGGAAAGGATCATCCAGTTCCACCCCCTCTGCCATGGGCAGGGACACCTCCCACTGCATCAGGTTGCTCATGTTCTCACCCAATCTGACCTTGAACACATCCAGGGATGCAGCATCCATGGCTTCTCTGGGCAACCTGTACCAGGACCTCCCCACACTCTCAGGAAAACATCTCTTCCTAAGAACTCATCTCAATCTCCCCTCTTTCATCTTAAAACTGTTCCTGTCACATCCTGTCCCTGTACTCCCTGAGAAAGAGCCCTCCCCAGCTTTCCCTTTAAGTACTGGTAAGAAATTAGGAGTCAGTGGTACAGATCTCCCAGTAATGATGGCTATGGACTCATATCCTAAGCTGACTACTCAACCTTGAGTATCCATTTCAAAAATCTCTTCTCCTTGTCTTCAGTGTTTTATAGCTTGGGATGGCTGTATGGCCTTTGTACACTGCAGGGCACTCGCTTTCAGGAAAGATACTAAAACCAGGGTCGTATGGACAGTTTGCTGCCAGTGACAACACAAAACGTAGGGGAGACAGCATTTAGGGTAAAACTGGCTGGTTTGGGAGTCAACTTAGAAAGCTCTGTTGAACAGCACAGGGCAAGGTGATCCCAAATTATCCTTTCCCTGCATTCCTGTTCCATGAACTTCCAGAGATGGGAAATCACTGTGTTCAGTTTTCACAAAGTCCTTGAAACAGAGGACTGTAAAGCACAGATACCACTCCATGCCTCTCTTTCTTTTCTCTGCTGGTACAGCTTGAGGAGAAGGCATTCCTAATTAGCCCCAAAGAGGAGGCAGAGAGAGATGCTCATCCCTTGGGCTTAGTCTCTGGAGTTTTCTTAGGTTTGTTTTCTCTTTCTCTATTCAAGCCTATTTCCAACAATGCCACGGCACAATTTCTGGAAGGTGAAACCTTTGGTGAAGTCATTATGTGCCAAGTATGGAGTCCAATACGAAGAGAAACCTCTTGGAAAAGCATTTGTAGACATTGTTGGGTAAGGTCCTTTTAATACCATCTGCAGCTCGCAGTTCGTTGCTACACAGCCAACCTGTCTTTGCTGATAGAGGGAATCCAGGGCACGATAGACCCGTCAAATACCATGCTGCTCTGTTGTAATCTGGTGTCACTAGGTTAATGACCTTCATATCATGGTCCAAGGAACATCTGCAGCAATGCTGACCCACAGTAGGAATGACACAGCTCTGCCAATTTAGTGAACTAACCCCAGGTGACAACAGATGGGAAGCTGCTTCACTAAATGATAGGGAAGAAAAAAACTGTCCTCTAGAGCAGCTTCTGCAACCAGAGCTCTTCTACCCAAGCACCAAAGTACTTGGTGAGCTTTTAGATGGGAACGAACCCGATCAAATAGGGCTCTTTTTAACCTGCTATATTTAATAATAGCTTTTTGAAGTGCTATTCAGACAGCTGGTGATTCTTGTTTTCAGAAGCCTGTCTTCAGGCTGCAAATTGAGATGAATCAAAGGGGAATGAGTCAGGTTACAGCTTGTGTTGTTTCCCATTTGAGCCCTGCCAGTAGCAAAGAGCTGTTCCCTCTAGGCATAGTTGCAGAGTAGCCTAATAATCCTTGTCAGGCAGACTCTGTGCTAATGTTTCTGTCTCGGTTACTCCAAGGGGAATAATTCATGACAAGGAACATGAGAAAGCATTCTGTGGTGCAGGGATCTCCACTTTCAAACCATTCGAAGCAAGTGAAAATTAAAGCAGATTGACCCCAGCATGCAGAAGGGCTGAAAACTGCTTCAAAACCTCCTTAGGTGCTCTCATAGAATCATAGAACAATCAGGTTGGAAGGGACCCATCGGATCTTCTAGTCCAACCATTCCTATCAAACACTAAACCAAGTCCCTCTCATCCAGTTACCCCAGAAAAACACATGCAACACTCAGACTAGTGTCCCACCACCAGTGCCCATGTCCTTACACAGGTTCTCGGAAACCATCTCAGCAATTTCTTACCCTCCCGACAGATGGATCGTCTCCCATAAACCATATAAAGCTACATTTCCAGCTTGCAGACCATATTCTGTTTGTTGGAGGACTTCTGAGCACAAACCAGCTCAGATCTGTCACAAAATATTTGCGGAGCTGATGCAGATAGGAAATTGCACGTGATAATTGCTTGTGAGGTGGGAGGAAACACCTTCAGAGGTGCGAGGTGGTGAATCCAGTCAATTCTTCTCTGCTGGTTATTCAGGGCCAGAGGGAGCAGCACAGTGGGCATCACATGAAGCTCTTGCTGGTTACTTTGGAGGTCTAAAGAGCAAAATAGATAGTTTTTCATGCTGTTATTCTACACTCAGTGTCATAGAATAATAGAACAGTTTGAGTCAGAAGGGACCTCAAAGCCCATCCAGTTCCAACCCCTCACCATGGGCAGGGACACCTCCCACTGGATCAGGTTGCTCAAAGCCCTATCCAACCTGGCCTAGAGCACCTCCAAGGATGGAGCATCCATCTGGGCAAGGAATGCATCCTAAGAATTCATATTCAGTTAAAAAAAACCCAAAAAAACAACAGAGGGAAGGTTCAGGTGTGAAACAAACATCTCTTCATTTTCTTTCCGCAGGTCCCTAAAGAAATCTGGAGATCTCTGGCTGGACGCTTACCTCCATAAATGAACACGAGTCTTAATGGGGTGGTGTGAGTGCCAGGGAGGGATGGGGGGGTGCGCAGGGGGGTTATCACACATACGTCTTCTACTCTCAGATTTCAGTCTATAGCTACATGCACAGTTGGAAGGGTCCTGTCTTGTGAACTGGAACGGGCTCAGGCAACCTGTGTAATCCAGACAGATTTAAAATACGCTTCAGAAGATGAAAAGCAATGCCAGTATTGCACAGAGCAGAAGGTTGGGAGAGGATGGAGAGGAGCAGTGTTTAAAAAAGGGGCATTAATATCCAATCTTGACCTTCTCATCATAGGATTCTACCTAAACCCCACAAGCCCGATTCACAGACATGAAAGAGTTGTTAGGCTTCAGTGAGTATTTACAATCCAAGGGCATGCCCGTCAGCTTACACCTCTTTCCTCTTTCCCATATTTGTGTAAAAGAGGAGCTCAGCACGGAGTTTCATTTTCTTATCAAGGCAAAAATAATGTGGTCCACAATGCTCGTCGCACCAGGGAGCTCAGTTGGGCTGCGGTGCCCGTCAGCTCTGCCTGCAGGAATCACACCCCACTGGGATCTGTATCATCATGAGGCATCAACCCAAAGCCTCACTGTCATGGACTCCCCCTCCTTTCTCTCCCTCCTTTCTTTTTCTAATCCTAGCATCACTTTAGTAAAAGCTGTGACACTGACCCTGCACAACTAATATCTAACCACCTCTCAGCAGGGTTAACATAGCTGGATTTTTTTTATAACCAGCCCCTATTTCCAGGGGTCTGTGGAAGATCTTTGGGCTTAAACAGCACAATATCTCCTTTAGGAGAGGATCTGTTTTTCAGTTTAATGAGCAACAGGTCTGGCGTAGCATTACGGTTGTCGGTAAATTACACAAAGGATCAAAACAAATCACATAAGCAAAACTTACTAATTGCTCGAGTGCTCCAGCGTAACCACAAATGGCCTTTTCAGCAGAGCAGTTAGGCAGCGCGCTGCAAAACCACACGGTTCTGCCTGTCTGCACTTGCCTGGCAGAAACCAAGCCTCTTTCTGCTTCACAGAGGCCAGGAGCAGTGGCACTGTTTACTCTTCTCTTGGGAACAATCAGCAAAGAAAATGAGTTCTCCCTGCAAAAGCAGGAGCTGCTCAACCATTTGACTTGTCCCCCCCTGGTCTTTCAGGGAGGCAGTCGAAGACAGAACTGACCAGGCTGTGTTGGTGGTACAAAACCTCTTACAAGTTGTCTAAAACTCTTATTTTTCTGCCCAGCACCTAATGAGCAAAATCTGTTAATGGTTTAGCAGGAGATACGGTTGAACAACTTCCAGGTGCTTCTGTAACAGGCAACTTGACCCCAACTAAATCAAGGGCTTTTGATTCGGTTGTAATATAACCGAAGATATGTACCTGTTAGTTTATGGTAAAGGACCATGGTTTCCAAAGCAGTCTCATTGCTCGCTTTGAACACCCAGAAGGGATACTGGAGTTCTCATGCAGTGACTTCACACGCTTCATTACTTCGCTCAGCTCTGAAACTCGATCCTCTCCAAAATCCTTGATCCCACAAAATCAGCAAGGTTCTTCATGCACAGAGACGACTCCAGCCACTTCCAAATGTATTCCGCCACCTCCCTCCCTCTTTGGAGAATAAGAGGAGAATGTTTCTTGCCTACAGACAGGAAATTCATAGGCAGGGCTGCAACTTAAGCTCTTTCGTAATCCTTAAGGTTTGTAAAGGGCTTATTCTGACGTCCTTGCCCACCCCTAAGATGGCAACATATGCAGAACAATTAGGATGAAAAGCTACTGTCTCGGGGGTGTCTGAACACATTTCGAGCCAATTTTATAGACGATTCTAACAGCATAAACAATAATGCCCTTCTTGATGCTGGAAGTTCCCAGGCAGGCAGTAACGGACTAGCCTGGGATTGTGGTTAACATTGTACAAACTGCCTTAATATGTGCACCTCTTTCTGACTCCTTGAATGTATCTCACTGTTTCTGCTCCAGCAAGGAGGACCACAAGCACACGGTAGCAACACCAGTACAATCTTTTAAATATTCATCTTATTTTTCTAACAGTTAATATTTTTTTTTTTTCACTCCTTCAGTTCTTATTTCCAGAGTAAACCTTTTCTCAACACGGACGCCTCTTCCTCCTTAACGCTGTCCCCCTCTTCTCTCTTGCTTTTCTTCGTGAGAAACTGTTTTTTAACACCTAGAGAAACTGCAGGAGAACAGTAGCTCAGCCTAGGTAAACAGTCTTGCTTTTTAGAAGCTTGGCTTCCTTTTTGCCACTGAGCAGCCCACTGGAAGGATTGTTGTTCTGCTACAAACCCCAAGCACTGCCAACATGACAGGCTGGCCTAGGAGACAGCAGCTGCTACTGCTGATGGCTGAAGGAACAGGAAACATTTAAGAAGAACAACCATTCTGCAATGATCTGCAGAAAAAAAAGACCAGCTCGTAGGCAAAAGGGCAAGCTTTTTCCCCCAAGACCTTAGCAGAAGATACCAAAAGGGAAGAAATGGGGCAACAGGAGAGATCTTGATACTTCCCCATCTCCTTGCTTCTTTCAGACTCTCAAGAAACTCTCTTGTCACAGCAAATATTTGGGTGCTCAAACGCAGAAATAAAACCTATGGAATGTTATAGTCAGAGCCAATTTCCAAGTGTCGTTATCCTGGCTTTTGCAAGGTAAAAGGGTCTGTTGGCAAAGAATAGGTCATCATCCCTTTGTAACTCGCAGTATATTTTTCTTACTGTACTTACACGTGCAAAAATCTTGTCTGGTGACAATAAGATGTTGGTTAATTTTGCAGCCGAAGCCTCTCTGGTGCATACAATTTCTTCCCCTTCCTCCAAAAAAAGAAAAAAAAAAAAAAAAAACCAGTCCTCTATCTCAGAATTCAAGCTGTTTTGTACATGCCTTGATGGTTAAGTTCTCCATCCTTTAACTGGAGCAGGTCTGACAGCTCCCTGACAAAGAGCCCTGGAAGTCTGGAGCAATCAGTTCTAATTTTAAGTAGCACTAAAGTGAAATTAGGTTTACAGGAGATGTTCCAGAAGTTTCAGTCTTGGGTGGATATAAAGTTCACGTGACCTTTCTTGGCTTTGTCTCCAAGCTGGGCAAAAGACAACAATTGTTGACTGAGGGACATCCCTTTGCAGCATACAATTAGCCATCAAAATAGTCAAACGCAGACATTTAAGGGCAGTTTTGCCCAGTTTTCTTAGGACCATAACTAACCAGTTTCTTTGAGAATAATGAGGTGAAACCTTGTATGCTTTCTCTTTTGATAAAGGTCATTCATTTGCTCTGTAATGAGACAGAAAGACACACAATAAAAAACCTGTAAAACACGCTGGGAGCCTGCCAGGGTTTATTTAACCCAGCTAAACCACATCAGAGGCTACGCGAGCTCTTGGCAATAGAGAGGGGCCACGAGCTGGAAACGCAGAGTTTGTTTCAGGGCAGATGATGAAACAATAGGCAGGAAAGAACTAGCTTTGCTTCTCTCCAGTCATTTAGCAGGGACTGGAGTATAAGCTGGAGGACAAGGATATTCAGAGGCAGTCGGCTGGGAGAGGCGTTAACTGAAGCAAGTGCAGCAAAGGAAAGAGAAGCCTCTGGGCAGGAGAGAGGTGGGGATGTGTTTTGGGAGAAGAATAGACATGGGAGAAGTGTGGGAAGGGAACGGGCTGAGGAGGGATGCATGACAGAGCGGGAGAAAAAATACCAAAAGGGTGGAGAGAGAAGAAAAAGCAGCTTGGAATCAGGTGCTCCTCATTCTCCCTTTCATTGCTTGTCTCTGCCTGGGCAACAGCTCATGCTGGAGATCCAAGGCAAGGAAGGGCAGAGCATAAGTTTGAAGGGGACAGTAGAGGCTGGCAACCTCATAAAACATCTTGTGGTGAGGTGGATCTTGCATTGAGCTCACCCTCACCCAGCTCTGAGAGCAGGGACAGCATAGAGGTGGCCCTGTGCCCTTCAACAGGCTCTTTCAGTCCCCCACAAAGCACATGCTTCTCCTACTCTCTGGGGAAAGTAGGTTAAAGCTGTGGCTTAGACCTTCGGCGGCAAAAATTAACTCCACTGAAGGCCATGGGTCCGTGCCAGCTTTGTGAAGTAACATGAAACCCAGCCCCACGTTTCCAAGCAGTGGCACAACGGGAATTAGGGCATTTGCGTTGAGATTTTTTTTTTTCCTTCAAGCATGGATTTGAGGAGTCTAAGATCCCAGCTGCTGACTCAAACAGGGCTTGGAAGGCTCAGAGCACCAGCAGAACCTCATCAGGATGTATCTCCAGGCACCACCACTCCTTGCTACAGGGACTGATCGCACTGGCTGGATGTTAGGTCTTCATTCAGGTGAAGATATCTTTTCTGTAACAAGCTGCCATGTCCTAGCTGTGGCCTTCTAGTCAAGGTTTTCCTACAAAAGCCTTCCTAACAAAGCCCTAACATACCAGATGTCTTCTAAAAGTTGTTAAAACTTCAAACCCACATTCCTGATAAGACAGCTCTGGATTATTTCCTTCTTTAAAAAAACAAAATATTTCAGTAACTCAAAAAGAACTTTTCGGTGTTTTTTTTTTTCTTGTGTGTTCTACCACTCAATAAATTCATAACTATTTGTTGACCATAAAAATGCTCATTGTGGTTTTTCCAGTCGCACCCAGAGTCGCTGCAGTGCTCAAAGAATCCGTTTCCTCTTGGAGCACCTACAAAAGCTTGGAGAAGCCAACTAAGCCATTTTTATGGCATGAATGTCACTGTCCAGGCCTGACTCGGTGATCGAGAATGTACTCTCAAATTCAGAATTCTTAAAGGGTCGGGGTAGGATTTGGCATAAAGGGTGATTCCAGTCTGATTTTCAGCTTTATTCTTATAATTGGTCTTCTTTTCAATTCAAAAATCAAATCCCAGACCAAGAAATGTAAGAAAAATATGGAAGCAAACTCTAGAAAAGGACTTTGGTTGAGGTGTATTGATTATGGCTTCCCTTGTTTTTCCTAATTATGTTATTTTTATAGAAGATTCATTAGCTATTGATTATGGAAAGTCATTTTTCCACTTCACAGGGTGAAATTACTTTTATAGTATGGCCTTTTATAGCATTGATGGGTTTCTTTATCAACCTCTACGCAGCCCAGGAACACTGGCACTGCTCTCCCTCATCTTTGGAACAAGCACCAAAGAACAGGAGATCTTCCTGGCTATTCAAACTCAGTCTCCAGGTCATTTGGGGAAGCAAAACAGATGTGAGAACTTCCACGCAATCTTCTTACAATTTGTCTGGAACTCAATTTTATGCCCATTCATGGTATGGAAAGCAGCTTGTAGCAGCTTTTCTAACTGACAGCTTAATCCAAAGCTTCAGTGGGTTTTAGGTCAACACCATCAGTGGGTTTTAGGTCAACACCATCAATGGGTTTTAGGTCAACACCAACTGGGTTTTAGGTCAATGCCACAAGTGAACTGTGAGACTGCTCTTGCAAATAAACTCATTTGAACAGCATCAGCAGATACAGGAGGGCACAGCTATGGATGGAGGCTGAGTAGGAAGCGCAAAGGTTGTCAGGCAACGAAGCGATAGTCAGGGAAGGCCGGTCTCTGGTTATCTCTTACCAAAAATCAATACTATGATTTCCCAGAGTACACATTAATTGCTTCATAAGTAAACTCATTCTGCACGGAGCACTCCTAGAACTCAAACCAGAAAATGACGCTACCTTGACCCATTATTAGGACTTTTATCTGACCCTAGAATAAACATATTGCCCTAATGCAAACACATGGAGCTCTTACACCAAGATAGACCGTTACAGATCGATGTATCACCTGTCTTTCTTCCCTGGAAGAGCACAACTGTTCCCAGAACCTCTGTGCAACCCAACATGACAGGACTTGAACCTCTGTGCATCCCAACGCAACGTGGCTTGGACCTCTGAGTATCCCAACACAAACCAGCTTGGACCTCTGAGCATCCCAATACAAACCAGCTTGGACCTCTGAGCATCCCAACACAACACAGCTTGGACATCTGAGCATCCCAACGCAAACCAGCTTGGACCTCTGAGCATCCCAACATAATTCGGCTTGGACCTCTGAGCATCCCAATGCAACATAGCTTGGACCTCTGAGCATCCCAACGCAACTCGGCTTGGACCTCTGAACATCCCAATGCAACATAGCTTGGACCTCTGAGCATCCCAACGCAACTCAGCTTGGACCTCTGAGCATCCCAACACAAAACAGCTTGGACTTCTGACCATCCCAGCACAACACAGCTTGGATCTCTGAGCATCCCAACACAAAACAGCTTGAATTTCTGAGCATGCCAACGCAACACAGCTTGGATCTCTGAGCATCCCAACGCAAAACAGCTCAAATCTCTGAGCGTCCTAATGCAACACAGTTTGGACCTCTGAGCATCCCAAAGCTAAACAGCTTGAATTTCTGAGCATCCCAACACAACATGGCTTGGATCTCTGAGCATCCCAACACAACACCGCTTGGACCTCTGAGCATCCCAAAGCTAAACAGCTTGAATTTCTGAGCATCCCAACACAACACAGCTTGGACCTCTGAGCATCCCAAGGCTAAACAGCTCAAATCTCGGAGCATCCCAATGCATCATGACTTGAACCTCAGAGCATCCCAACAACACAACATGACTCGAACCTCAGAGCATCCCAACCCAGCGTGGCCTGGAGAGGAACAAAGTCCTGGTGGTTCTGGTTTCACAGCCTGGATTAAGATGCCTACGCTCCAGCCACCACTCAGAGCCACATTCAAACCCTCTCTGCTTTTACACGGGGCTTGTACCTTGCCTGGGAATTCACATGCATTACCTGAAATGTGGCAAGTTAACCAGTTTTCCAAATTTTATCATCCATGAGCTTGGGCTCAGCTTATCCAACATTCATCTCATCCTTCACATGGGAAAGACACTGCCTGTGAACCCAATGATTCAAGTGACTGGGTTGTCTTTTCTTTCTTTAATTTATCTGACTTTAGGTATCACTAAGTTGTGACAAACTAAACTTTCTCTCAATTAACCCTTTTCAATTCCCTCTATTGAAATTAGCACAGGGATAGTAAGGAACTAAACCAACATAAAATACACCTAATATTCTTAATTATTCATGTATCATGCTTATCAATTATCAATTCCAGCTCTATTTGAAGCTACTTAATGGCCAGAAAACTAGAGATTTATGAGAGGAAAGATCTAGAAAGAAGCTGTTATCCATGAGCAATATTGTTTTGAGAGACAATTAATCTGTTTTACTTTCCCTGCAGTGACCCAGTTCCAGTTTTCTTGGCAACTGCATGTTTCACAAAATACTGTAGCATCACCTTTATAAGAAATGTTTTGTGGTGCTCACCCATAAGGTTTTTACCCAGGTAGTGAGAGAAGTTTCATTGTCACATATTTCCCTCAGTGTAACAGGTTTTTTAAGTTCATAGAAACGTAGAGTGGTCTGGGTTGGGGACCATGAAGTTCATCCAGTTCCGACCGCCCTGGGATGGGCAGTGACACCTTCCACTGGATCAGGTTGTCCACGTTCTGTTCAGAAAAGTCAATGATAAGAAGAAGAAACACAATTTTTAGTTCAACGTTTAGGCCGGGGTTATATGTCAGATCATCGTGTATTTTAAGAATCTCTACAGCTCCTGGAAAGGAGGTTGCAGTGAGGTGGGTGCTGGGCTCTTCTCCCAAGTAACAACTGACAGGATGAGAGGAGATGGTCTCGAGTTGCACCAGAGGAGGTTTAGATTGGATATGAGGAGAAAATTCTTTACTGAAAGAGCGGTGAAGCATTGGAAGAGGCTGCCCAGGGCAGTGGTGGAGTCTCCATTCCTGGAAGGGTTAAAAAAGCAGGTAGCTGTGACACTTTGGGACAGGGTTTAGCAGGCGCAGTGGGATTGGGCTGATGGTTGGACTGGCTGAGCTTTGAGGTCTTTTCCAACCTCAGTGATTCCATGATTGAATGAATTCCCCACATGTTCTATGGAAACATTTCCATAGTGTGTCCTACCTATACTGCCCCTCTCCTGGCTGTCTTGCAGCTCCTACACCAAAGGTTCAGGTGAAGTTGGCTCTTGGAAGGCAAATATTTCATTCACATTTCCAGACGTAGAATCATCCATTGGAAAACCATGTTATAAATAGTATTCAGGGAACCACACAGAACTCAAAAGCAAGCTGGGAGGTGAATCACTCCCCCATGGCAACCCTAACACTGACCTGGGACAGATCTAGTTCCCACAACAGGGTTTTCCTTCGCGTAGCACAGTGCTGCTGGTAGGAAACACCACACAACACTTCCAGCATCCCAGAAATGTCACCATTCCAGCATCCCAAGGTCTGAATCAATGTTGTTCCTCTTCTTCAGGAAGACGTTAAGATCCTCCATGATCTCCGGACACGTCAGTTGGTTAATCTGGAGCCACATTCTACTGGAAGTGTGTGTTTTTAGAAGCACCATCATCCACAGTCACCGCAGGAATCCAGTGATTCAGGCTGGGGGGAGTCACCGTCTAAGGAGCTCAGCCAGGAAGGGTGAAGACAACACACAAGGAGCATTTTCAGAGAATCATAGAATCACCAGGTTGGAAGAGACCCACCGGATCATCGAGTCCAACCATTTTGCAGAGTTCTGACTCGACAGAATAGGAAATAAAGGAAAAAAGAAAGGAAAGAAAAAAGGGAAAGGGAAAAAAATGACAGAGGAAAAGAAGGAAAGAGGGGGAAAAGGGGAAAGAAGGAGGAAAAGGGGAAGGAAGGGGGAAAAAAAACCTCCTTTCAGGCAGTTGTGGACAGTGATGAGGTCTCCCCTCAGCCTCCTTTAGTCCAGGTTAAACAAAAAACAAGGTCCCTCAGCCACCTTTCATAAGACTTGTGCTCCAGACCTTCCACCAGCTCCGTTGCTCTTCTCTGGACACGCTCCGGCAACTCAATGTCCTTCTTAGAGGAATCATAGAATCATAAGGTTGGAAGAGACCCACCGGATCATCATGTCCAACCATTCCCATCAAACACTAACCCATGTCCCTCAGCACCTCGTCCACCCACACCTTAAACCCCTCCAGGGAAGGGGAATCAACCACCTCCCTGGGCAGCCTCTGCCACTCACTGCCCAATGACCCTTTCTGTGTGTGAAAAATTTTTTCCTTATGTCCATCCTGACCCTCCCCTGGTGGAGCTTGAGGCTATTCCCTCTCATCCTGTCCCCTGTCCCTTGGGAGAAGAGCCCAGCTCCCTCCTCTCCACAACCTCCTCTCAGGTAGTTGCAGAGAGCAATGAGCTCTCCCCTTAGCCTCTTCTTCTCCAGCCTCAACACCCCCAACTCTCTCAGCTGCTCCTCTCTTCTCCAGCCCCTTCACCAGCTTTGTTGCTCCTCTCTGCACTCACTCCAGAGCCTCAACATCCTTCTTGTGCTGAGGGGCCCACAACTGACCCCAGGATTCAAGGAGCAGTCTCCCCAGTGCTGAGTACAGCACCATTGCAAACCAACCCAAGTGTCATTCCAATTATTCCTATAGCATTTCAGTTACATTAACAGGGACATAAATCTACCTGTGAGCAGCGTCGTATCGACCAGGGCATTATTTGAAATAAGGTTTTTGGATCAACTCAGTCCAGCTCCTGGGACACCAGAACATTCGGCCCCGAGCCAAGAACCAGCGTTAGAAATATCGGTGCTGAACGCTAAAATTAACTACTCGAAATAGGAACAGAGACAACAAGCCTGTTGGCAAGGGAAACGACGGCTAAAATGCACTCCAGCAAAAACAAACCTCAAACACCCAGCAGTGACCAGTAAGATGAAAAGCAAAAAAAAAAAAAAAAAACCCTTCTACGCAGGCCAACTCGTGACGTAGATGGAAAATTAAGGCTGTTTCCTGAAATACCGTCATGCAAGTTGGATGAAAACAGATCTGATAAGTTGACTTTCGTGGTAATAAGTGCTGCATGGAGACAGCTGCATGATATTGAAGCATAAAAGTAAGATATTCCAGCTTTTTAGAGGCTGAGGAGGGTTTCATAGAATCATAGAACAACCAGGTTGGAAGGGACCCATCGGATCTTCTAGTCCAACCATTCCTATCTAACACTAAACCAAGTCCCTCAAGACCTCATCCACCTGTGTCTTAAACACCTCCAAGAAGGTGAATCAACCACCTCTCTGGGTAGCCTGTTCCAATGCCCAATGACCCTCTGTGCGAAGAACTTCCTCCTAATCTCCAGCCTAAATCTCCCCTGGTGAAGCTTGAGGCCATTCCCTCTTGTCCTTTCTCCTGTCACTTGGGAGAAGAGCCCAGCTCCCTCCTCTCTACAACCTCCTTTCAGGTAGTTGTAGAGAGTAATGAGGCCTCCTCTTCTCCAGGCTAAACAATCCCAGCTCTCTCAGCCGCTCCTCATAGGTTCTGTTCTCCAGCCCCTTTTGAGATGGAAGGGCCTAAAGATCATATAAATCCACCCCTCCTGCCATGGGCAGGGACACCTCCCTCTAGATCAGGCTGCACAAGCCCCATCCAAGCTGGCCTTGAACACCTCCAGGGATGAGGTAGCCACAGCTTCCCTGGGCAACCTGTGCCAGGGCCTCCCCATGAAGAAATTCCTCCTTATGTCTAGTCTGAATCTGCCTCTCTCCAATTTAAAGCCATTCCCCCTTCTCCTATCACTTCATACCCTTGTAAACAGAGATCCCATCTCATTTCATCTCGTCTCATCTTATCTCCATCTGCCCTCTTTCAGCTTCAAATCGTTCCCCCTCATCCTGTTCCTGCACTCAAGAGTCCCTTCCCAGCTTTCTTGTAGGCCCTTCATGTACTGGAAGGTCACTATAAGGTCTCCTCGGAGCCTTCTCTTCTCCAGGCTGAACAACCCCAACTCTCAGTCTCTCCTTGTACAGGAGGTTCTCCAGCCCTCAGCTCATCTCCGTGGCCTCCTGTGGACTCGTTCCAATAGCTCCAGGTCCTTCCAGTGCTGAGGACTCCAAAACTGGACGCAGGACGCCCCTATTCCTGCAGGGAGGTTGGACTGGGTGGACTCCTCCAACCCAAAGCATTCTATGATTCAATGATACTCAAGACGTTAACACAAATTACAATGTCCTGCTAAACCTACACATTGCGCTGATGCCGAGACAAAGACGTTGTTCTCAAGCTCTACCTGGGGACTCCACCCACATCATCAAGCTGTGTTATAAATAAAAGTGCCCTCCACCTCCTGTGGAGGTTCCTTGGTTGCAAGTATGAGCTCCACTGGTGTGAACGATGACTTTTTCTTAAATCATAGAATGGTTCAGTGTGGGAAGGACCCTTAAAAGTCATCTAGTCCAGCCCCCCTGCAATGAGCAGAGACAGGACGAGAGGGAATGGCCTCAAGCTCCACCAGGGGAGGCTCAGGCTGAACATTAGGAAAAAAATTTCATGGAAATGGTGATTGGGTACTGGCAGAGGCTGCCCAGGGAGGGGGTTGAGTCCCCTTCCCTGGAGGGGTTCAAGGGTCGTGTGGACGAGGTGCTGAGGGACATGGGTTAGTGATTGATGGGAATGGTTGGACTTGATGATCCGGTGGGTCTCGTCCAACCTAGTGATTCTATGATTCTATCTTCAACCAGATCACAGTGCTCAGAGCTCCATCCAACCTGACCTGGAATGTTTCCATGGATGGGGCAGAGCTCTTCCACCTACTGCAGACGACTGATGTTTGAATGCTAAGTGTGGACTACTCGGGCCAAGCATAAGAAGCCAAGGGAGGCTCAGTAGAAATTCGAGAATCCCAGGACACGAGTGGGAAAACAGTCAATGAGAAGAAACCTCAGAGAGAAGCCCCAACCCTTGCCTGAAGCATGGTTCTTAGCCCAATTAGACAGCTATGCAACTGATTGGCCAGGTGCCGAATTTGTAAATGGCAATGAGGAGATTAATCACAGTAATTACTCGCCATTGCACACATCCTAGTTGGGATGGGTGCGGTGGGTTTACTTGTCCGATTCGTTTAATTCCATTATCTCAGATCTGTGCTCCTCCTTGACTTGTTTTATATAAAACAGAGGAACTTTCTCTTCTGTGATTTTCCCCTCGTTTTCATAATGACCAGCACAAAACCAGAGCCCATGTACATGGGTCTGCTTACAAAAAAACCCGAGTGTCTTTGGATCCAGCCCAGTTCAACCTGCTTCACTGGGAATCTTCATGGGTTTCATGTCAACCCTTGTCTGCGCCGCTTCGCTGCCCTTCTTCTACCAGAAGTCCATACGGCAGCTTCAGAAATTGTTTCAGGTCCTTTCTGTGCTGCCAAACAACATCCCAGATGAGGAAAGCATCACCCCTGTGGTGAAGCAGCACATCTGCTAGGAGGACAGGAGGAGAGAGTTGAGGTGGTTCAGGCTGGAGAAGAGAAGGCTCCAGGGAGACCTTAGAGCAGCTTCCAGTACCTGGAGGAGCTACAAGAAAGCTGGAGAAGGACTTTCTACAAGGGACTGGGGTGATAGGATGGCGAGAGGGTGGTTTAAAATTGGAAAGGGTTATATTTCTATTAGACATTAGAAAGAAATTCTTCACAATGAGGGTGGTGAGGCCCTGGCACAGCTGCCCCATCCCTGGAGGTGTTCAAGGCCAGGCTGGATGGGGCTTGGAGCAACCTGATCCAGTGGGAGGTGTCCCCGCCCGTGGCAGGAGGTGGAACTGGATAATCTTTAAGGTCCCTTCTAACCCAAACCATTCCATGATTCTATGAAGAGGTCGGAGAGTGACCTTGGGAGTAGCAACCCATGTGGATGTAAAAGGGTCACCTGAGACCTAAAGAACATGCGTAGCAGAGAAATTTTACTCATGATATCACAGTAAGAATTAATCTAGAAAAAAAATACGTTAAAGAACAAAAAAAAATCTTTTCTCACAGATGCCTGATAAAGCCTGAAAGGTTAGTTTCTGCATCTGCAGAAGATGCTGTTGGTTTCTCAGTCAGAACCAATCCAGCTGCCTGGTCCTATAAGCATCTCCAGACTAATCACTCGGAGTTGAAATTATCACCCTTCACAAGTCAACAGACCTTGAGGCCATTCTCATGATCTCCAATGGACCTACAGCAGCAACACCTCTTCTTCCCCATCCCCCAGTGGGGCTGGAAGTAGAAGCGTGAGCATAAATGAAGGTGCTGCTGCCCATCCCAATTCCAATCCCTTGCTCATTCTTGTTTCCCGATCGTGCTGAAGCACACAAAATGCAAAAATTAAATATCTGATTGGGTAAAGGTATGTAACCAAAATGCAATCAATGTCACAGGAGGGCACAGCATCATCAGCAGTGTGCCCAGGTGGCCAAGAAGGCCAGTGGCATCCTGGCTTGGATCAGAAATGGTGTGACCAGCAGGGCCAGGGAGGTGATTCTCCCTCTGGACTCAGCACTGGTGAGGCCGCTCCTTGAATACTGTGTCCCGTTCTGGGCCCCTCAGCACAAGAAGGATGTTGAGGTTCTGGAGCAAGTCCAGAGAAGAGCAACGAAGCTGGTGAAGGGGCTGGAGAACAGAACATATGAGGAGTGGCTGAGAGAGCTGTGTTTGTTTAGCCTAGAGAAGAGGAGGCTGAGGGGAGACCTCATTACTGTCTACAACTACCTGAAAGGAGGTTGTAGAGAGGAGGGGGCTGGGCTCTTCTCCCAAGTGACAGGGGACAGGACAAGAGGGAATGGCCTCAAGTTCCACCAGGGGAGATTTAGGCTGGAGATTAGGAGGAGGTTTTTCACACAAAGGGTCATTGGGCATTGGAATAGGCTGCCCAGGGAGGTGGTTGATTCACCTTCCTTGGAGGTGTTTAAGGCACAGGTGGATGAGGTCTTGAGGGACTTGGTTTAGTGTTAGATAGGAATGGTTGGACTAGAAGATCCGATGGGTCCCTTCCAACCTGGTTGTTCTATGATTCTATGATTCTATGATCAAGATGAGTTTAAGCAATTTCCTTTCTACGACGTCTCTATAACCACCTCAAAATAGAAAAGGAGGTCAGTTCTACACTATAAGTCATGGACCCAGTAGAGCCAATCCAAGCCAAAACATTAATGAGGCCACAATTTGAATCCTGGGTAGAATTTTGGGCTCCTCACTACAAAAAGGACATTGAGGGGCTGGAGTGTGTCCAGAGAAGGGCAACAAAGCTACAGAAGGAACTGGAGAACAGGGGTTATGAAGAGAGGCTGAGGGAACTGGGGTTGTTTAGCCTGGAGAGAAAAGGTGGCTAAGGGGAGACCTCATCACCACCTACCTGGAAGGAGGTTGTAGCTCCCAGCCCCATCCAACCTGGCCTTGAACCCCTCCAGGGATGGGGCAGCCACCACTGCTCTGGGCAACCTGTTCCAGGGTCTCCCCACCCTCACAGGAGAACATTTCTTCCCAAGATCTCATCTCCATCTACCCTCTTTCAGCTTCAAACTGTCCCTCCTCGTTCTGCCCCTCCCCAGCTTTTCTGGAGCCCCTTTTCAGTCCTGGAAGTTGCTCTAAGGTCTCCCCAGAGCCTTCTCTTCTCTGAGCTGATCAGCTCCCTCAGCCTGTCCTCATATGGCAGGTGCTCCAGCCCTCAGATCATCTTTGGGGCCTCCTCCAGACCTGCTCCAAGAGCTCCATGTTCCTCCTGTGCCGAGGGTCCCAGAGCAGGCCACACGGCTATTTCAGTGCTAGATCATAGAATCATAGAATCACCAGGTTGGAAGAGACCCACAGGATCATCGAGTCCAACCATTCCTATCGAACATTAAACCATGTCCCTCAGGACCTCATCTACCTGTGCCTTAAACACCTCCAGGGAAGGTGAATCAACCACCTCCCTGGGCAGCCTATTCCAATGCCCAATGACCCTCTGTGTGAAAACCTTCCTCCTAATCTCCAGGCTAAATCTCCCCTGGTGGAGCTTGAGGCCATTCCCTCTTGTCCTGTCCCCTGTCACTTGGGAGAAGAGCCCAGCTCCCTCCTCTCCACAACCTCCTCTCAGGGAGTTATAGAGAGTAATGAGGTCTCCTCTCAGCCTCCTCTTCTCCAGGCTAAACAACCCCAGCTCTCTCAGCCACTCCTCAAAAGGTCTGTTCTCCAGCCCCTTTACCAGCCTCGTTGCTCTTCTCTGGACTCACTCCAGAACCTCAACATCCTTCTTGTGGTGAGGGGCCCACGGAGATGCTCAGGATTGGTCCTCATGTCCCCTCTGTTAGTGTTCCTAGTGTAGAAGTGTCTGTAGGCTCAGTGCCAGCCAGAGGTGTCAGGGTTTGAGGGTGGTCCTGGCAATTCACCTGCCCCAGACACTCTCACCATCCTCCCATGAGACCTTTAGACATTGCTACAACCACCCCCGCCCCCACCACAATGTTATTTTTCCAAGACCGCTGCACTGTCCTCAGTTCAACCAAAAGTTGGATGAGTGCTTTGTTCCTTATCGGTTTTGTCAGCTGGTGGCCTCACGGAGGGGAAGGTCATCAGAGGCAATGGGCAAGTCACCTCTTCCAGCCCCAGCTGCAGATGCAGAAACAGCAAAGGTGTCTTTTAACCACGACTGACATACGTGTCCTTTGGCATGAATCACCTTAAATGGTCTCTAAGGTGATTAACGGAGCAGAATTAGCACAGTGAGCCAGGGCACCTGGGAACAAAAAGCTGAGTCAATACCATGTCTACCTCTGCCAGGAGCAAACCTGCAGTCCCAGAACTCAGTGGGAAGCACAAAATAGCAAACCCAAGGAAGCCTCTGGTATTGCACATTGAGTTAAAAAGCTCATGAGGATCCGTGTGCCCATGTGAACATTGCTGAAAGCGCTCTAAGTAGAATCATAGAATCACCAGGTTGAAAGAGACCCACTGGATCATCGAGTCCAACCATTCCCATCAATCACTAACCTATGTCCCTCAACACCTTGTCCACCCGGCCCTTAAACCCCTCCAGGGAAGGGGACTCAACCCCCTCCCTGGGCAGCCTGTTCCATTGACCAATCACCCTTTCCATGAATTTTTTTTTTTCCTAATGTTCAGCCTGACCCTCCCCTGGTGGAGCTTGAGGCCATTCCCTCTCGGCCTGTCCCCTGTCCCTTGGCAGAAGAGCCCAGCTCCCTCCTGTCCACAACCTCCTCTCTTCTCAAGGACTTGCAGAGAGCAAGGAGCTCTCCCCTCAGCCTCCTCTTCTCCAGCCTCAACCCCCCCAGCTCTCTCAGCCACTCCTCTTCTTCTCCAGCCCCTTCCCCAGCTCCAGTCTCTTCTCTGGACTCACTCCACAGCCTCAACATCCTTCTTGTGCTGAGGGGTCCACAACTGACCCCAGGATTCCAGGAGCGCTCTCCCCAGGGCCCAGGCCAGAGGGACAAGAACCTCCCTGGCCCTGCTGGCCACGCCGGCTCTCATCCAAGCCAAGATACCCTTGGCCTTCTTGGCCACCTGGGCCCCTGCTGCCTCCTCTTCAACCAACCTCCCCAGCTCCTTCTCCTCCAGGCACTTTCCAGCCAGACTTCTCCCAGGCTGCAGCACTGCTATTCTTTGTTAAGGAGAAAGGGGTTGGTGTCTTTGGACACCTGCTGTGAAGAAGATGCTGAAGATCCTTTGTTGCTTGGCCAAGCTCCGTGCTGCCCTTGCTCTGCAGCTGCTTTACCACAGTTTCTTGTGTCACACATCAACCCTTCTCAAAGGGACCTCACTGTCCGCTAAGCCCTGCCTGCTTGACCACACCACAAAGCAGATGATGGATCACTTTGATCTCCTGCTTGACCTACAGGCATGCGACCAAAGCATTCCACTGGCGACCAAAATGTGAAGGGTGTCATTACAGCGTCAGCAGGGTTAGAAGGCATCTTTTTGTCCAACTCATCTCTTGCAAACGGAAATAACCCCCCGGGGGGGGCCTGATCTGCCTCCTACAATCCCACAAACGTTGTGTAAACCGGCACAAAGTCTACCTGCCTTAACCGCTTCGGAAAAGTCAACCTTTCGGCTCAGCCCAATAATCCTTGCACAAACATGGAAATATCGACATGATAAACAGCAAGAACCTGACCTCTTGGCTCCCAGCAGCAGTGGCACCACAGGGGCAGCTCCTAGAAGGGACACGTTGCCTCGGCAGAACTGACCAGCCCCAGTAATGAGAGTTACGCCAGAACATTGACGTCTTCCTAGTAAGACCACACTCCACAAATTTCTGAAATGACTGGAATTCTCCCCACAGCTGCCTCTACCACAGGAATCCTCGCTGACTGCATAGATTCGTCATAAAGGAAGGTGAAACCTGAAAGCTTTGAGGTAGCTGACCCCTTTTTTGAGGCCACCTGCTTCCCTTCTCCCTTCTCTTTGACTGCACCCGAGGCAAACAAAATCTTTCATTTGTTGGTTCCTGGAAGCACAGATCTCGGTGCACGTGGGGAGAGGCTGACTGGGGGTGCAAAGACAGTCTGGATTACTTGTGCAAACCTTGAGTGACTGTGGAGGAAGGGCAAAGGACAGGACCTGCTGGCCCAGGGAACTGCCATGAGTAACCCAGTTTCCAAGTCTCTTATCCAGGTTCCTCTCCTCTTGCCATTCCAAGTGCTGTTCGTGCATGGTTAAGCGCAGAATCTAAGGACCTAAAAGCATCTCATTGTGCTCAGCGCTAACCTCCACCAGACATGTAAAATAACCCTTTTCTCTTCCAAACCCAAGCTCCTTGGCAGTCCAGGTTAAAATCCCTCATTCAGAACCTGCAGATCTCTGTCCCTCCCAGGGATAATTGCTCAGAATCACAAATACAGAGAAGCCTGAAGAAGAGGTGGCAGAGAGGAGACCTCATTGCTCTCTATAACTACCTTGAAAGGAGGTTATAGAGAGGAGGGAGCTGGGCTCTTCTCCCAAGGGACAGGGGACAGGACAAGAGGGAATGGCTTCAAAGCTCCACCAGGGGAGATTTAGGTTAGACATTAGGAAAAAAATTTCACAGAAAGGGTCACTGGGCACTGGAACAGGCTGCCCAGGGAGGGGCTTGACTCACCTTCCCTGGAGGGGTTTAAGGCACACATAGACAAGGTGTTGAGGGTCATGGTTTAGTGTTTGATAGGAATGGTTAGACTCGATGATCCGATGGGTCTCTTCCAACCTGGTTGTTCTGTGATTCGATGATTCTAAGCCTCCACCTCTTATCAGTCTTCCTAGAGCTCTAGATAGAAGCCTCCAGGAAAGCCAATGCTCCTCTTGATCAGGGAGCACAGGGACAGAAGGAAGGGGAACAATTTTGAGCTGAAAGAGGGGAGATTGAGATGAGATATTAGGGAGAAGTGTTTTCCTCTAAGGATGGTTAAGCCCTAGCCCAGGTCACCCAGAGAAGTGGTGGCTGCCCCATGCCTGGAGGTGTTTCCTAAGGAGAAGAGCATCCAACACCCATTCCCATTGCAGTGGGAAAAGGCTGCAGAAATACACCTGAGAGGCAGGTGAGATGCCTTCAGAGGCAGCAGCAGAAGCGAGGAAGGACCCTGGAGACCCTCCTGGCTCCCAGGAAGGACAGAATAGTCTCTACCTGGTCTGCCTGTGCCCTCTTGCGGTTGCCTGACCATCCTGCACAGGGTGGGAGCAGAGAAGGAGAGGAGATGCTTCTCTCTGTTGCAAAGAACCAAGATTTTTGTACTGCTTTACACTAGACTCTGGAGGATCCTGAAAACAACCCCAAAATTAGTATCCCAGGCTGAAGGAAGTTCTCATTTCAAACTTAAGCTGCTCAGGCAGGACAGGTCAGGAGGCAAAAAGCACTGAGCAGCTTTACAGTCAACTAAGTATAGTTCACATGGGAAAGGAACACGCAGATGGAGCTTTAGGTTTGACTCCATCTGTTTGCTGTTGACCATCTCCTCCTTGAAGCCCCCATCAATCCAGGGGAGTCTGACCTGTCTCTGCTCTCCCCTGAAGGGATGAGCAGGATGGACAGACACCACCAGCTGGTTTCCCATCTCCATGCCCAGACTCATCCTATAACACAGTAGCACCTTTTGAAAAATAGAATCATTACAGAGAAAGGCACAGGACCTTCAGGTAAGCATCACTGCCATCTGCTGGGGCTTCTCCACATCCCAGAGGTGACATCCCATCCCTGCAGGCACTTGATGGAACTGAGATGCCTCCAGTGCCACCCTCAGATATGCTCTTGTGAGACCTTACCTGGAGTCTTGCATCCAACTCTGGAGTCCTCATCATAGGAGACATGGATCTGTTGGAGGGAGTCCAGAGGAGGCCATGAGGATGATCCAAGGGCTGGAACACCTCCTGTACAAGAACCAGCTAGGAGAGTTGGGCTTGTTCAGCCTGGAGAAGGCTGCGAGGAGACCTCAAAGCAGCTTCCAGGACTGAAAGGGGCTCCAGGAAAGCCAGGGAGGGGTTCTGGATCAAGAAGGGCAGGGATAGAATGAGGGGAATGGTTTGAAGCTGAAAGGGGAGGATTGAGATGAGATCTCAGGAAATGTTTCACTGTGAGGGAGGTGAAGCCCTGGTGCATGTTACCCAGAGCAGGGTTGGCTGCCCCATCCCTGGAGGTGTTCAAGGCCAGGTTGGATGGCGCTTGGAGCCCCTGATCCAGTGGGAGGTGTCCCTGCCTGTGGCAGGGGGATTACATCTGGATTTAAGGCTTTAAGGATTCTGTCTCAAACCCTTCTAAGACTCTCATCTCCCTCCCCAACCATCCCAAACCAGGAGCTGCAAGTAGACCTTTTAAGAGATTAATAGCAAATGTTTATTTTCCTTTATTGAAGAGCAGGGTGCAACCATCCTGCTGTTAACGGAGTGACTTCATATTAATTCCCCAATTGTTCTCTCTGCTTTGTTTCAAAAGTAAGATGACCTTATACACAGCACTTCTCTAATCCCTTTCATCTCAAAGTGCTTTACAAAGTGACGCTGGGGGGTAAGGAGAGGAATCCCACAAACCAAAACAACCCCCTGCATAGAAAAATCACCTCATTCCCAGGGCTGCAATGCAGCAACGTAGCAGCTGGTGACCCAGGATGACACATCAGGATCAGCGGGAACAGATACAAGGAGAAACAGTGAGGATTAGAGTTTACACAAGCTAAAATCTTCAGCTGGGAAGAGATTTCTACTTTCTCCTCTAGAAAAGCAGATGCCAAGTTGCCACAAGCCTGCAGACACCACTAAAAGTGATGCAGGTTTATCACCGGCTCAAGACCCAGCCAGATTCTTACCCAAATACGGATCTTCTAGGCTTTTACTCCACACTGAGGAGTAGCAGATGTGTGCACACACCAGGTTAAGGTGAGGAGGAGTTGGGGCTCTTGGTTGTGGGAAGCGAAAACAATGGGGAGTTAACAACTCAGATTGGGAGGTCAACCCTTTCTGAGTTGAAGGTAGTAGATTCAAAGCTAGTATGTGCTCTCCAAGCTCTGGGGATGAGGATTCAAGCTCCACAGAGCTACTAAACCTTGGCAAATATCAATGTAACTATAAGGAAAGGAGTTTCCTGAGGAGAAGAGCCTCCTGAGGAACAACTCGACAGGACATGGAGTGTGCTGACAGGAAAGCTTTGCTCCTGGAAATCTTCTACAGGAAGGTTCTCAGATCTGCTGTGAAGCTGACCTTATATTAGGCTCCAAAACAAGATTTTTGCCTTCCCTGTCTCTATTCCTCCCTCTCCTGGGCAAAACCACAGCAATTCAGTTAGTTTTTTTTCCACTGAAGGTGCAGCTTTCCTACTGTGGCATCTCTCAGGAGAGGATGGAACGGAGCAGGGGACGGTGACCTGGTTCCGGGAACCAACTTGCTAAGGTGAGAGTTACAATGATGGCCGAAGGACAAGGTGACAAATCAGTCAAAAGTGCAGAAAACGCTACGTGAAGTGAAATCCCCAAGGTGGGTGGTGGTCAAGTTGATTCTACAGTCAGTGGGGGAAAAAAAAGGCTAAATTGGCTTAAAAAAAACACTGTCGTGGCTTTAACACAGTTTTTTACAGACAAACCCAGGCCTGAGCACAAGCTATGGAAGATCTCCGCTTTACAACAGCTTTAGTAGCTTCTCAGCACAGTTGAGGCACAAGGGAACCACAGCTACGTCCCTCAGGTGCACAAAGGGTGTTTCAGTCTCCTCACGGAGGATGACAGGCCAGAAGAAGCAGGGTTTCCCAGTGGATGCGCATCTCTAGGTCTGATGCAACACAAGGAAGATCTTGGATCTCAAGATCTTGGGGCCTCAAGACTGCCCCCAGCCTGGTCGTGCTCCTTCTGGAGATGAATCCGGCCTGGGACTGTGGGTTTGATCGAAACAGTGAGGCTGGTAGTGTCCAAACACCCCTGAGAGAGAAGGAACAGCCCACAAGCATCTGTCCAGAGGGAGGTTTGCATCTATGAGCACCACCAGGAACTTCTGCACCAAGGACTGTCACAGGGCACCACCTGCCAAGGTCTGCGTCTGCCCCTGACAACTGCAGCAGCTTCTCCAGACCAGGAGAAATCATCCTGCGCCACCTGCAGCCAAGCTGCAAGTTAGGCAGTTTCCCTGCTTGCTTTTTTATCCCAAAGGCCCCAGGTGCACAGCTCTGGCCGCTGCTCCAGCTGTTCCCCCAGCCTGGATTCCCCAGTGCCAAATCGCAAGCTAAAAACGGCAACAAATCTCTCTTTGTGACTCAGTTGGCAGAAAGTTCCTCTCGGGAACAGGCTGTTCATGGCTCTCCATAAGATTATTGTGCGCTGCTGGCATTTACAAGGCTGTTCGGGGAGCAAGCGGTCAGCGGGGCCTCGGTTACAGCTGGGCACAGCACTTTCCACCCCAAAAAGGGGGTGGAACAGACGGACAGACAGCCGGCATCTATCCAGAAAGACTTGAGAAGGTCCAGGTCTCCTGCCTTGCACGGGGCTGGCTTAAAACTACACCAAAGCAGACTGCATATAATAAAAACGAGTTTTAAAAAAAATGAGTAAATGCTGCATATAGGAGACTCCACGGAGGACAGTCCGTAGACGGCCACCTCGGAGCAGCCAGGGCCAGCCCAGCTCAGAGAGAGCAGCTCGGCAGCTGCATTCCAGTCACAGTTGGAGAAGTGGAACAGCTGAAGGTGGGACTTGTGCTTCTTGCTCCTTCGCGAGCTTCAGGCAGAGCGAGAGTGGAAAGGGAGTAAGGCCCATTGCAGGAGAGGCACCGCGTTCATCTGCTTGGCAGACTCTGACAAGCTGTTCGTACAGGAGCAGTTTCCTTCCACGGTCAGGCCTCTACTTATATCTCACTGCGATAAAAGCCAAGTTTGGCTAGAGACATCTCCTTCCGGAGCCGCATGACCTCCCAGTACATCAACTCCACTGCAAAGCAAAATTGGGGGGGGGAAGAGAAGGAAAAAACATCGGAAATCAGTAAGCAGAGCTGGACACAACCACAGGTTGTGTTGTGCTCTCAGTGCTTCCCAAAGTGAGGGAAGCAGAAATGCAGAAGAGCCCCAGCAGGTCACCCCTTACCAGCTCCACCCCAGGGGGAAGTTCCCAGGAAGCTGATGAGCAGGGAATGGATGCATCTATTAGAATCCTAGAACAACCAGGTTGGAAGAGACCCACCGGATCATCGAGTCCGACCGTTCCTATCAAACACTAACCCATGCCCCTCAGCACCTAGTCCAACCGTCCCTTAAACCCCTCCAGAGAATGTGAATCAACCACCTCCCTGGGCAGCCTGTTCACTCCTCAAGCTCACGCCTCTCCTTTGCCACTTAACTGTTTCTCAAAGAAACAGGGAGTTCAGGGTACCCCAAAAGCTGGTCCCATCCCTATTACACTGACTAGGACCTCTTAATTCCTCCTGCTGTCCCACGGCCAGCACCCCCCCTCCCCAGCCAGTTTCCATCCCCTCTTACCATCCTGCCTCACCAAGCCCTGCTGGATATAGCGGATGTATGTGAAGAAGTTGCACACCGCAGTGATCTGAGGGAGAGAGAGAAAAAGGAGTCAGCTCCAGAACTTCATTGCTTGTCAAAAGCTCACAGGTTCAGCATGTGAAAAGTAGCACCATATACGACCAGATGGGAAGATGTTGCCCCATCCATGAGACGCGCTGTGCAGGAACTCCTGGCCACTGTAGATCTGAGACTTAAGTGATCGTTACTTAACGTGGGAGCAAAGTCTGGGATCTTCCTTCAAAGAGCACTGTTCCCTAGTGGAACACAAGTCTTTCAAGTTAAAGTGTGTGTGCAGTGAGGCAGGGGCATTCGTGACACCTTCAATAGTGCAAGTGACAAATAATTTTTGTCATTAAAGTCCATGCCAAAAGCCAAGTTTTTGTCTCAGAATGGTTTGAGTTGGAAGGGACCTTAAAGACCATCCAGTTCCAAACCAACCTGGGCAGAGACACCTCCCATTGGATCAGGGGCTCCAAGCCCCATCCAGTCTGGCCTTGGACACCTCCAGGGATTGGGCAGCCACAGCTTCCCTGGGCAGCCTGGGCCAGGGCCTCCCCACCCTCACAGTAAAACATTTCTCCCCAAGATCTCATCTCGATCTCCCCTCTTTCAGTTTTAAACCATTCCCGCTCATCCTGTTCCTGCTCTCCCTGATCAAGAGTCCCTCCCCAGCTTTCCTGGAGCCCCTTTCAGTACTGGAAGCTGCTTTGAAGTCTGCCTGGAGCCTTCACTTCTCCAGGTTAAACAATCCCAACTCTGTCTGCCTGTCCTCGGATGGGAGGTGGTGTTCCAGCCCTCCGACTATCTCCATGGCCTTCTCTGGCCTCACTCCAACAGCTCCATGTCCTTCCTGTGCTGAAGACTCCAGAATTGGATGGAGGTGACAGGGTCACATGTCTCAGGATCAGCTCTTCTGAGACACAACTCAGGAAAGCACAAACTTCTAAAATGCTCCATTGAATCAGAGCCCCAACAGCAACAGGAACAAACCATTCACCTTCTCCCTTTCCCTCCAAAGAAAGCACAGCTTGTTCTCATAACCATTTGAGTCATTGATCTCTACCGGAACAGTAAGAGGAGCCAGCATTTAAAGAGCAGAAAATGACTGTGTTTCACAGAGGAGAATTAAAAGATAATAATAAAGCAGCACAATCAAAGCCTTGTTCTGCAACAGACCATAGAAAGTGAACACATTGAAGACAGGATGCCTGAAGGAACCTGAGCACTGGAGCACGAGGCCAGGCTGGAGATCTGCACCCTAACCACCGACCAAGAGCCATCCCAACTTCAGGAACAAACATTCTTTGTCAGTTTGAGGGTTGACCCTCACGAGCTCCTCCATCTCAGAGCTTGGAACAGTTTTGGAGGGTCTAGGGACCCCGGGAAGGTGGAAGACTCACCCTGGCCCTGCAGGATGGTGAAATGTAGTAGTAATTCCCAGAATCCCCCAGCATGATGCGGTGCTTGCAGGTCCTGGGAAGGCCGCTCAAAGCACATTTCCTGCAGACAAAGGAAAAAAACAATTTGCCTTCAGAAATCTGGTGGCAGAGCAGGACACAGCACTTCAACAACCTCAAGGCGATCCCCAAGAGATGGAAGAGGAGGCTCAGAACCCAGACCTGTGTCAGTCATGAAGAAGAAAAAAAAAATCATGATTCATAGAATCATAGAACAACCAGGTTGGAAGAGACCCATTGGATCATTGAGTCCAACCATTCCTATCAAACACTAAACCTTGATACAAGCCTTTTACTCTTAGAAAGATTCCGCAAATGGCAAGTTTAGGTGACTAAATATCTGGAACTGTGAGTTATTCCACGTCCAAGCAAACCAAGGCTGTACCAGTTTCCTGGGAGGCAGCCCAAGACAAAACCACAAAAAACATTCAAGTAGTGACACTTTACACCTGTCAATTCCTTTGGTCCCAATGTGAAGTTACCCAGTTGAAGCTTTGTACCGACTTTAGGGGACTTTGGATAAGTTCACAGAATCATAGAACAACCAGGTTGGAAGAGACCCATCGGATCATCGAGTCCGACCATAAGAACAAGCCAATCCCTTCTTGTGCAGACAGAGGAGAAGCTCAGCTTCACAATTTTATGGAGACTTCAGACTGAGCGAAGAAAATGGCCTTTTCAAGACAGCTCAGCTCCAAGGGAGACCATCAAAAGATGTAATGAGCAAGAAGTCTCTGTTTTCTTGCCATTTCCTTCTGTTATTTGCAAGACTAATGGTTCCCGTCACCCACTGGTTGTCCTTTCTTCATCACCACTTAAAGCAGTGAAGCAGAATTTTTTGCTGCATAGTCATCACCGCACTCCCTGGAAACTTTGTGCCTGCATGATGCGAAGAGGGACACATCACTCCTCAGCTGCAAAAACATCACTCTGTGGGTCATGGAAGATGACAACACACAGGGGGAAGATGTTTCACAGAGTTTCTGAGCATAGACATAGGTCTGGAAGGTCCCTGCTTGGGTAAGAACCCCAGCTTTCTCCTTCCTGGTCCACAGCATATCCAGAGCTGCCACAAAAATCAGTGTTTTGCATCTGGGAAACAAAGGAGACCAAATTCCTTTTGGGTCCTTCGCAGCCTTTTATTCCTTACCACCCGGTCTGAGTGGAAATTAAACAGGGTTAAAGAGTTAATTTAGTTCAGCTCTATCCTCCAAGCTGTTAAATTGCACTGTGTTAGTAAATTGTTAATGGATTAGAGATCTTTGATCGTTTACCAAAAAAATAAACACTTACGTTACAATTTGTGACCGGAACCCACTGTGAAGACAAAAAAAAAATAAATCAAAAGGAAACTGGTAAGGATAAACACAGGATGGGTTGTTCTTGGAACAGGCCTGACACTCACTCATAGAATAATTTGTCTAGATATGACAGAAAATGGAGAGGTAGGAAATCTCCACACGAGGAGCATTTACCTTTGGCTAGAAGGTGCTCTGCTTGAAGGTAAGGAGGGGAACAACAAAAAGGGAGAGATACCTGAGATACTTTAGTGAACTTAAATTCAACAGCTGAATAAAATCCCCTATCTTAGTCTGGAAGATCACCTCAGTCCTGCCAGAGTACCTCTTCTTTAAGGGAGCCTCAACTTGTCTGTCACACGACTCTGGAACAGACATAACCCCAATTCTGATAGATTCACAGAATGGTTTGGGTTTAAAGGGACTTTAAAGACCATCCAGTTGCAAACCTCCATGGACAGAGACACTTTCCACTGGATCAGGGGCTCCAAGCCCCATCCAGCCTGGCCTTGGACACCTCCAGGGATGGGGCAGCCACTCCTGCTCTGGGTAACCTGGGCCAGAGCCTCCTCGGCCTCACAGTAAAACATTCCTTCCCAAGATTTCATCTCCATCTCCCCTCTTTCAGCTAAAAACCATTTCCCCTCATCCTATCCCTGGAATTTCTGAAAAAGAGTCCCTCCCCAACCTTCCTGGAGCCCCTTTCAGTCCTGGAAGCTGCTCTAAGGTCTCCCCAGAGCCTTTTCTTCTCCAGGTTGAAGAACACAAACTCTCTCAGCCTGTCCTTGGACGGGAGGTGCTCCACCTCTCAGATCATCTCTGTGGCATCTTCTGAACTAGCTCCAACAAATCCATGTCCTTCCTGTGCTGAGGACTCCAGAGATGAAGGCAAGGGAGGGCCCCAGGTGGAGTAGAGGCATGGTAAGCACAGTTAGATGAGGTCCTGAGGGACATGGTTTAGTGTTTGATAGGAATGGTTGGACTCGATGATCCAATGGGTCTCTTCCAAACTGGTGATTCTATGATTCTATGATAGAATGGGGATAATCCCCTCCCTCCCTGCTGGTCCCACTGCTCTGGATGCAATACAGGACACGGGTGGTGTCCCAGGCTCTAAGTGCACAATGCCAGCTCACACTGAGCTTGTCATCCACCAGCACCACCAAGCCCTTCCTCAGGGTTTCTCCCAATCTGTTCTCCACCCAACCCGTATTTGTGCTTTGGGATGTGTCAAGAGTGCCAGGTGAGCTCAAAAGGTGCAAGTACATGAGATAATGCGGCTCTGACTTATAGAATCATAGGATCACCAGGTTGGAAGAGACCCACCAGATCATCAAGTCCAACCATTCCTATCAGTCACTAACCCATGACCCTCAGCACCTCATCCACCCACACCTTAAACCCCTCCAGGGAAGGGGACTCAATCCCCTCCCTGGGCAGCCTCGGTCACTGCCCAATCACCCTTCCTGTGAAAAATTTTTTCCTGATGTCCAGCCTTTCACCCTAGGTTGTGCACAAAAACCTTTAACAAGTTGATACCTTCAGGAAAAAAAAAATACTCACCCTCTCCCAAGCCAAGGGCAGTAATACATCACTAGGTTATCCCCCAAAACTATCAACTAGAGCACATCAGCTGAGCTGAGCTAATTCCCTTTCTCACATGAAGAGTTGATCTGAAGTGCCTCTCAGCCGAGCCCTTTGAACCGTCCAACTCAACTGACAGAGCAAGGCCAGGCCAAACTCCGCTAGTTAGGACAACAAGACCAGGAGCAAGAGGACAAGAGAGCATAAATATTATTCCTTACTTCGGCCCACCGCACTCTTCTGCTGACATCTTCACCACATGCAGTGTCTGCGAAGCAACGGGCTCAATGGTGAGTGTGTTCTCCTTCACAGCCACTCGCACCAGCTCCGACAGCTGCGACAAAGAGAAATGAGTCCAGATAACAATGTCACCTCCGTGAAGGTGCAATTTTGATGCTGCTAGATCGACCACATGGTTCTTGTCTTCCCTTTCCAGTACTCACCTCCTGCTTAGTGAAGTCCAGACAAGGTCCTATATCTTCTCGATAAATTCTGTCCAGGAAGGAGGAGGATTTATCCAAAGTTGGAGATTCCTTCCAGGCTTGGAACTCAGCAAATAAAATGGAGTCGACCTGCAGCAAGTGTTCGAGAGGAGTGGGAAGAGGGAAGGTAGGTGGATCAGAAGGTATCTGCTACTAGGAAGGTAACCTGACTGCAAAACATCTGCTTCGACATCTAGAAAGGCTCAGGCCTTACGAGGAATGGCTGAGCAAGATGGAGTTGTTTGGCCTGGAGGAGGCTGAGGGGAGACCTCATTGCTCTCTGCAACTCCCTAAGAGGAGACTGTGGAGAGGAGAGAGCTAGGCTCTTCTCCCAAGTGACAGGGGACAGGACAAGAGGGAATGGCCTCAACCTCCAACAGGGCTGAACATTAGGAAAAAATTTTTCACAGAAAGGATCATTGGGCAGTGTCAGAGGCTGCCCAGGGAGATGGTTGATTCCCTGTCCCTGGAGGGGTTTAAGGTGTGGGTGGCCGAGGTCCTGAGGGACATGGGTTAGTGATTGATGGGAATGGTTGGACTCGATGATCCAGTGGGTCTCTTCCAACCTGGAGATTCTACGATTCCAGGTTATCACGGAAAGGAGGTTTTGCTTAAAGATCTTTCTCCTTCCACCCACTGGCAGTTCTGTGCCAGACTGACACAGCCATACTGGGCTCGTTCTGCGAGAAACCTGCAGGTTCCTCTCTATCTCATCTTCCTCCAGGACAGCACAGCACGTCTGCTGCTGGAAAGCCACCACACCAACCACTCAAGACATCAAGTGCTCATGTTAGGAATGATGAGAGCAGCTGAATGGCAAAGTGCAGTGGTGATGGCACCCAGGACACAAGGGGAGAACCATCCTGTAAGGAAAGGACTGCTACAGAAAAAGATTAATTGGGAAAAGCTATTAATAAACAGCCATCAGGAGATGTTCAGCGAGCCCAAGTAGGAGCTCACAGGGGATGTCAGCCCTTTTAAAAGCCACTCTGAGCCCAGAACTCCAGTATCTGGGGAGTTGTAGAAGTAATGGGAACACTGGGCAGCCACACAGGCTTGCAGAGGCAAGCTGAGGGCGGGAAAGGTCTCAAATATAGGAATTTTGATAGGAATGGTTGGACTAGATGATCCGATGGGTCCCTTCCAACCTGGTTGTTCTATGATTCTATGAAATGGAGCTCAAAGAGTAGGAACATTTCTCCACCTTAATGTCTGCTCCTTGCCTTTTAGAGATGGGCTTGCAAGCATTGTCACTGCTCAGCACAAAAGGACCCAGGACAGAGCTTGCTTCCACCCCTTGAGCCAGCAGGAAAGTTGCTGCCTCCATCCCTGCTTGGCTGAAAAGACTTTAAACCCCAGATGGATCATTAGCAGAACCACCAACCTGACTGACATAGCATCTTCTTAAAATGCCAACAAATGCTGTAAAAGCTGCCAAAAGGAAAAACAAAACCAAAGAAACTCGGCTGAGCGACACAAAGAACAAAGCTGAAACACTTGCTCTGCGCTACAGAGACTGCTCACCTGGTACTCGGACACAGCTTCAGAGCCACGAGATGGGAAACAAATGGAGAAAGAACACAAGAATAAAACAAAAAAAAAATTGGATGTTAGCATGAAAGAAAGCTAGGAGTGAAAGGTTGGAAGCATGAGAAGTGGATGGGTCCAAAAAGGTTACCTGCCACAAGGAGGAGGAAGATTCTGCCCCCAGGGCCTGCCAGCCTGGTTCGTAGGTGATGTGAAGAGCCTTCCCAGGGATGAGACAAAGAAGCAGAGAGAGGAGAGCAGGTAACCCAGACTTTGAGGGCAGAGGAAGAGACAGATAGTGGAGGAAAAGGTTTAGAGAGACAGTCAAGACGGAGGTAAAAACACAACACAAACCAGAAGATACAAAGAAAGGTTTCAGCCCTCCTTTCCAGGGAACTGAATGAGCTGCTCAAGACATCATGGGGCCACACGTCACACTTTTTGACTTCAGTTTGAAAAATTCTGTCATTTTTGGGTTCAATTTAAGGCAAGGTACAGCTTTTCTGTGGAGCGTCAACTCTCTGAGCACCAGATTCCCCTTTCTCACTTCTCACCCAGACCATGAAGGAATTCAAGAGACAGAAACGAATAAGTTAATAAAAAAAACCCCACTTTATCTTTGATACATAAAATTATTATGTCACTTTGGAAGCTACAGCCCGGGGATTTTAAACTCCAGGATAAAGGGTTGGAAGACACCTACACAAAGAAATTACAGGTCCAAATCTTTAACAAGCAGGTCGTGTACAAGAGTCAGCACTTCTCTAAAGATCAACAACACAAGCTTTGTTGAGACCGAGTCAAGAACAGGAAAATGAAGCCTCCAGTGAGCAAAAGTTATCACAGTATCATAGAATGGTTTGGTTTGGAAGGGACTTTAGAGATTATCCAGTTGCAACCCCCCTGAGGTGGGTAGGGATAGTTTTCTGTAGGCAGAGGGCAACTTCTACAGGGCAGTTGGTCGTTCACTGAGCCAGCCTCTCGGTTTGGAGCTCCTCCATCCTGACTGGAGGAATGGTTAACACTGGGAAAGATCTCAGGACCTTCAGAAGATTAAAACTTCTCCCTTCTTAGCACTCAAAACAACCTCTAGCTTACTGTGTGACTCCATCTTCCAGCATATCTGGACTGCTCCCTGCTTGACCAAGGGAACCAGTGTAGCAGATCTCACAGTTCTTGAGCTGATTATTTCCTTTTGCTCTATTTCTGACATAGCTTTTATTCCTCTCTGCCTGTGAACAAAGGTAAAGGTCTTCATCCCTCGTTGCGACTGCTGTCTCGGGACAAAGGCTACAACCAGTGTCGCCTGAAGCGTTTCAGCTGAACTCTAGCAACAAGAGCACTGTGCAGAAGCTCATGAAGCACATTCATCAAATCCACAGCCAAAAGCAGAAGTTCCCGGTGTCACCAACACAGTCCTGCTCGGTGAGAGCATTGATTTCACAAGTGGCCCTTCCTCATACCTTCTCACACAAGCCAAGTGACCAGGTGCCTTTGTGTTCCTGCAACAATTCTCCCTGACAGAGGCTGCGTTTCCCAAAAACTCACTAAGGAGACATATTCCACTCTGACATTCACACCCATTTTGACTCATCCTGCCCAAGCTCCGTTTCTAGAGGAAAGTTCCCAGACAGAAAGCTCCTGCTAGCAGGAAGAAGAGCTCCTCCCCAGCTTTAAAGTCCCCTATAGGCACTGAATTAAATAGAATTAAATACATGCTTCGTAAAGAAGTGGATGAACAGCGACATGCCCAAGAGCACAAGTGACAGAGACAATCTGATGGATGTGTCCTGGTGTCCAAGCCAAACTAGGTAGAGAGAAGAAACAAGAGTAAACCACACCAGAACAGGCAGAGGCCTCAACTATACAGAGCAGCAAACAACTGGCTTCGTTTCAGCAACTCTTGACATATTCTGTCTCAGCACTGGTAACTCCTGGTCTGTCCGTGCCCTCCAGGGATCCCTCAGCTACTTCCTCTAGCAGTTGTCCTGACGCAGCCTTCAACGTGCTTCCCAGAAGAGGAAATCTCCACAAACAGGAACCCTCCAGGATCTGCCTCAGCACAAATTTAGGGAACAAGCCACATTACTGCTCAATCAGCTTCTCCCAACACAGCAACCACAGAGCTCTCCAGGAAACCAAAGTCAGAAGCCCTGAGCACAGCAATAACAGCAGCTCTGAGGCCGATGCAGTGAATGGCCCTCACCCACCTCTTTGCATTCATGGCTGACTGGCTCTGGAGTCACATTCTGGCTGGCAGCTGAGACCATTGCGCTGCTGGTGCTTTTGTTTCGTCCGTGGCCCTTTCTGAAACCAGCCTTAGAAGGACTCTGGAGTTGAGGGTGCAGCTCCCGGTTCGGAGAGGAGGGCGTGGATGTGATCACTAGCGTCTTCAGAGCTGTTACCTCTGCCTGCAGCATGTCGATCTGAGGAGACAAGGCAGGAGTCACCAGCACCTTCAGGACCTCCTGAGCTCAAGCTTGATGCATCCCACCGAGCACTAAAGCCACAGAGAACCAGCTACGAGCCCAGTCGTGAAGCCTCCTCCCCATCCCTGCAAATGCCCACCAACACCTGGAATTTTCAACAGGACTAAAGAGCAGCTCTTTGAGAACCCCTCTCTCTGCTCTTCAGTCTGATCACATTTTCCCCCAGGTTCTTTTTTGACTCAATAACAAAGAAGAAATGTCTCTCCCCTCAAGAAGAAATCCGTTGAACAGCCCTGTGATGCAGCTTTGTCAAGAAATTCCAACTCCCCAACTCCCTTGCTCTAACCATCCTCACCACTGTGGCAATTAAAGAGCATATCACTCTTCTGCAGTTCCCCTTTCTCAGAGGGGAGCTGGATCAGTAGCAGACTGCAAGGATGCCTTTTCCTCCCTCAATCAGTGTCTGCTGGAAAGGGAACAGAGTAAACACAATGTCCCAGGGAGCTTGAGCTGCTGGCGCTTTATTCTTCTCCAGCCAACAAGTTAGTTGGGCATGGACGGCACTAACCTAACACAGAGATCAAGTCACAGAGAGTGTGGTTCTCACCTTGCCCCGTGCCTCCCTCAGCTGCTTCTCCGCCGCCGCCTGTTTAGTGTTTGCTTCTCTCACCATCTTGTGCGCTTCCTGGACCAGAGAGAATTTTAGTCTGCCTGTCCCACCCCCAGTTCATAAACTCACCAAGACAAGCCAAAGCTCTGCCGCACCATTCTATGTCCTTTGGGCCACTAAGCAAGGGGACAGACATCAGGGACAAATTTAAGGGTTTTACTGTGGAAGAGCCTTCTCCTAGAGTCTTCCAGGGGTGGCTCTCAGTGCCAGGGCCTGGAGTACACTCCCTTCTAGGAGTCTAGTTGGCTAAACTGAAGTGTTTAGTTGGATAAGTCCAAGGTCACCTTGTTCGCTGATACAGGCTGCTGGGAAGGTAGAAGCACACCTGCCCCTCCTTGCACCTGGGAATTATTTTAGCTGAGGCTTTAACATTAGCACTCCCAGAGCTGGGTAGCAACTACATTTGTGCCCAGTCCAGTATCTCTGCGACTCTGACCTTGTCTCAAACCCACCGGCCTTGCGCTATCACTGCAGACTATGCTGGCTGATCACTGTATTTTGACCCAGATCGCTGCCTGCAGCACAGATCCCGATCCAGACTTACTGCTCCACATCTTGGCTCCTTGCTGGCAAGGTCACTGCTCTTGCCTGACTTTTTACTGCACTTTGCTCCCACTTCTCTTGCGGGAACAGCCAGGCCTCAGCACTTCAGGCACGGCTGTAGCACAGCAGGAGCTGTAGCTCATGTGAGGGCCAAATGGTAGAGCTGAACTTAAACACATCTCCCACAGGAAGAGAGAGGCAGTGCGATTTCCAGCTGGGATGGAAGTGCTCTGTCCAAGGCCAAAGGAAAGGGCAGCTATGCTATCTCTAAGCTACCCCTAAGCCCAGGCAGCCAGATCTCCAAGAGGGCGATGCTCTCTTGGCCCTCACACTCAGCACCAGCCCGTGTTTCAATAGAGACAGGCCCTGGCTTTTCTTGTTGACCAGTCAGATCCAGACATTAAAGCTGCTGGTAAATGGGATTTTGCCAGGATAGAGCTTGGCAAGAATCACATTACAATAAAAACAACAACCCAACCAACAGGACTTCTGAATGCTCACTGGAGCGGAGCATGCGAGGACATCCAGCTTGTTCCCCGTGCCAAACAAGGGCAGACACGAGCCAGGGATTGATCTCTATTACACAGCAGCTGCTGTCCAGATGACAGAGCAGGCACAGGAGAGGGACAGGGAGCTATCTTTACCTCCAGCTGCAGGCATCCCCACATCTGGTTTACCTACCAGATGTAAGGAACCATAACTGCTGTGCTCTTTATGCCACCCCAGAGCTGACAGAAAGGGATAGGAATGCATGGAAATGCTCCCCAGAAGCAGGTACCAGCCCCTGCTTGGAGGCTCTGCCTGCAGCACTGCCCAGCTCTGCTCCTCCAAACGGGAAAAAGCAACAGGGAGAAGGAGGAAACTGTGGGAGGAGATGGCTGGAAGTTCAAGCAAAGCCTGTCTGAAAGGAGTTGGATGTAAGCTTAGCTTAAGAAACTGATGGGAAAAGGAAGCGGGTGGTACCTCAAATAAGCTAGCTGTTAACTCCTCCAGTTCTTGCTCCAGTTGTTCTCTGACTTTTGACAGTCTCTCACATTCTTTGTCCTTCAGCTTCAGCTCCTGTTGAGAAAGCGGAGAGGGATGCATAGGCTCATGGCAGGCTCCAGCATCACTGATGCTTTCCCACCCTCACTCATCAATCACGTCTCCTCCCCACCACAGGATGGATCCCCAGCCCAAGACTTAGCTTGGGCTTAGCTCCATACCATGCTCTGTGTCACCTGTCACCACAGGCCACCCTCCACGAGCTCCAGCAGGCTCTTCGGGCTGGAATTGCTCATTTGCCATCACTCAGCTCAAAGTTCCATGAAAAAAACCCACTGCTCAAACCTTTCCCACTGTTCCCAGGTCACCTCACAAACACTGCGCTTTACCTTTTGAGCTTTGTGCAGCTCTTCCTTCAGGAACTCGGATCCTTTTTCACGGATCTCCACCGAAGAGCTGCGTAGACGTGACACGTTGAGCCGCTCGGTGGACTGGGTCTCATCCACACCTCCGCCATCCTGGCACCCAGTCTCCGGCTCCTCCTTGCTGCCTTTGGATGGCATTAGTGTTTTCCAGTGTCCTACAGCTGGTTGTTCCTGGCTGTCTTCCTCAGAATTGGCCTGGCTTTGGGGAAGCAGCACAGAGAAACTCTATAAGAAGGGAATTCACAGCCTCTAACCTCCACCACACATCCACCTCCAGTCTCTCCCAGGAGCTGATGTGAGGTGGAGAGGGTGATGGTGTCAGGGGTGGCTTAGAGCCACTTTGCTTCCAGCAGCAGCAGTTCCTTTACTCTGCATACAGTCACCACCTCCCTGTGGACACCCTTCATCTTTTTGGCACGGATTCCTTCCAGATCAGCAACAGAAGAGGAGATGACAGACTAAAATAAAGACTTGGAGGGAAACCTCCACTTCTGTCCTGGGATCTTTAAGAATCACAGAATGGTTCGGGTCAGAAGGGACCTTAAAAATCATCCAGTTCCAACTCCCTGCCATGGGCAGGGACACCTCCCACTGCATCAGGTTGCTCCAAGCCCCATCCAACCTGGCCTTGAACCCCTCCAGGGATGGGGCAGCCACCTCTGCTCTGGGCAACCTGGGGCCTCAGGGCCTCCCTACCCTCACAGGAAAACATTTCTCCCTAAAAGCTCATCTCGATCTCCCCTGTTCCAGCTGAAAACCAACCGCCTCATCCTTTCCCTGCCCTCCCTGATCCAGAGCCCCTCCCCATACTTCCTGGAGCCTCTTTCTGTCCTGGAAGATGCTCTAAGGTCTCCCTGGAACGTTTTCTTCTCCAGGATGAACAACCCCAACTCTCTCACCTGTCCTCGTATGGGAGATGCTCCAGCACTGGATCATCTCCATGGTCCAGCCTGCACTCCTTTTAAGAAGTGCTGCTTTCCCAACAGCGAATACTCCCTCACAGCTCGTTCTGGACACACAAAACTTAAGAGGCAAAGCAACACTACCGGTAACTCCTGTTTTGATCCTTGCCAACTGGTACGGACCAAAGACAATATATTAACACCAGATGAATAGGAAAACAAAGGCATCTGGTCCGGGAATCCTGTTCTCACCCTCTTTCGGAGAGAAATAAGTAGAGATGTACCAGAAGATGTACCCAAAACATTGTTTCCCCAGTGCTCAGTAGGACTTTGTCAACTGTCACCACACTAACAGACTCTGGAAGTGGCTGATGGATTCAATAAGCTCTGCAGCTGCTGGGGTCTTAGAGGAGGAAAACATAGGCTCAAATGCTCACATGACAGGACACTGCAATCAGAGTTTTGCCTGGAGTGCAGGCATCATCCCTTCTCCATGCACTGAGCTGTCTTCATGTGGTCATCAGCCAGCTGAAGCCACCAGGACGATGATGAAGCCTGGCACGCATGGAAGCTTTCTATCACACCCAACCACTCACCAGGACAGACACACAATAATGCAGATTAACCCTCTGCCACTTATCTCTGGGTCACACAGCTGAGCTGTGGTGCTCCCCTCTTCCACACACAGCACCAATCCCTCCTCCTGCACACTCCTGGCTGCTTCTTGCCTATTTACTACTCCTGCAGAGACATTATCACCTTCTGATCAGGTTCACTTTCTCATCTTCCCTTCTCCCAGTCTCTGTATTTTCCTCTTCTGAATCTGCCCTACGTCCTGTATTCCACGTTCTCCCCCGTCGCTCCAACTCCATCCCCAAAGCATGACAGACAGACAACTGCAGAGAAACCATGAGGCCCAGCTGCTGAGAGGCCTTCTTCTCCCAGGCTAGCATGATGCCACCACCTTTTCTCCTCAAATTACCCCTTTCTGGCCTCACAAAGCTGACCATGAGCAACAGTTCTCTGCACTCATCTTCCAAAGAGGAAAAGAAGCTGCAGCCACCAGCTAATTCAGCTCAGTTACCTTAGGAAAGCACGTGGAAAAGCATGGAAAACTCTCTGAAACCTGGGAAGACCAAAGGGAAAAGACCACGCTTGATGCCAAGCCAACTGGAGAACATTTTGACTACCAAACTGGGGGTGGGAGACATCAGTTGGCATCACAGATTTTGCTGACCTCTCTCTTGAGCAAGAACATTGAATCATAGAATGGTTTGGCTTGGAAAGGACCTTCAAGATCATCCAGTTCATCCCCCCCTGGACACCTTCCACTGGATCGAGGTGCTCAAAGCCTTCTCCAATGAGGCCTGGAACACCTCCAGGGACAGTGCAGCGAAAGCACCAGTAAGGTGGTCGCAGAACAGTGCTGAGAAGGTAGGGAAGGACAGGAACGAACTGGCGTCCCATGGACTTCATCTGGCTTTACTGAGCATCCACTGGGAAGATCTAGAAGGGGAGGCTTATCCTGGTGGCGCTACTGAATTTGGAAGCGTGGGAAACAACATAAAAAGGTGTCTCGGGGAAAGGGCAAGAAAATAAATGAGTTTCGGCCAGAGGAGAAAGGTCACACAGTGCCTCCAAGCTAAGATAATTCATCTTGAGGTACTCGGCACGCTGAGACCGCATGATAAGAAGCAATATGCACAAACACGGAGGGATACGCCTGGCTGAGCGAGCCACAACCAACGGGAACTCGCAGACTGGGTAGGAATCTACGGTCTGAGGTGCCAGAGACCACACAAGTGCAAACTACACAGTGTTACGAGCCCACAGTGCCTGCTCCATCCAGTTGGGCTGCTCTGTTGGTGTGTTTCCTTAATCAGAGGAATGGCAGAACAGCACAGAAGAAACTGAATGGTTAAAGAAAGGTCAAGATTATCTAACATGGATCACTCACCTAAATGCAGACTTCGCTAATGGGATGAGAAGGTCTCCAAAGGGTTAAACACTATGGAGGGGGAGGAAGCAAGGTTAGAATTGATCTTAAAGGTCAATTCCAGCCTTAATGACACTATGAAAGAAACCCATTACAGGATGGTGGGATGTCATGAGACCACTTCATCCCTGCCACAGAGATCTGGGGAGGTTCTCCACACTGGATTCACCATGGAGCAGGGGAAGCACAGCAAACAGAGGTCTGTTCAACAGTTAAACCATCTCTCAGGTGGCAGAGTAGAAGCCCTCTGGTGTGGACTTTTGAGATTAGACAAGGTCGGCTGCAGAGAACACATCTCTCTGGGTTCTCCTACACGGGAGAGGAAACTCATCCCAAGGGCTTCAGCCAGACTGAGCACTTCTAGAATCACAGAATCATAAGGCTGGAAGAGACCCATCGGATCATCGAGTCCAACCATTCCTATCAAACACGAAACCATGTCCCTCAGCACCTCGTCTACCTGTGCCTTAAACACCTCCAGGGAAGGTGAATCAACCCCCTCCCTGGGCAGCCTGTTCCAGTGTCCAGTGGCCCTTCCTGTGAAAAACTTCCACCTGATGTCCAGCCTAAACCTCCCTGGCAGAGCTTGAGGCCATTCCCTCTTGTACTGTCCCCTGTCACTTGGCAGAAGAGCCCAGCTCCCTCCTCTCCACAACCTCCTTTCAGGTAGTTGGAGAGAGCAATGAGGTCTCCTCTCAGCCTCCTCTTCTCTAGGATAAACACCCCCAGCTCTCTCAGCCATTCCTCATAGGGTCTGTTCTCCAGCCCCTTCACCAGCCTTGTTGCTCTTCTCTGGACTCACTCCAGAGCCTCAACATCCTTCTTGTGGTGAGGGGCCCAGAACTGCACACAGGATTTAAGGAGCGGTCTCACCAGTGCTGAGTACGGAGGGAGAATAAGAAGGAAAAAAAAAACCCCACAGTGCACAGGAAAAGCTAGATTCAAACCCAAGCAGTGAGCAAAAGAGCTTCCCATCAGAAGAGGACGCTGGATGAGGCTATGAGCAATGTGATCCAGTGGGAGGTGTCCCTGCTCATGGCTGGGGGGCTGGAACTGGAGGTGCTTAAAGGTCCCTTCCAACACAAACCATTCAGTGAAAGCTTTGGGTACTCTTCTTCCCAGCCAAACACCTATCTCCTCAAGACTGGGGCTTTGAAGCCCACCCCACCAGAGACTACCAGGAACACCCACACTCTCCTGGACAGACTGATGATTATCTTCCTTCAAAAAAATGTGTCATACCCAAAAGGTCCTGTGCTGACACAAAAAATGCCAACTTACACAAAAAAAAAAAAAGAAAAGAAAAAAAAATCCACGTCCATCTAAAGTTTCTGTAGAAAAAGCACAAAAATGTGCAGGATCTGCACTTTTTGCAGCGGGCCCCGCATGTTTCCTGCTCTGTTGATCCACCAGACTTATTTCCCGTATGGTCTCTCCAGGTTCAACTCTTACCACTGGGTAATGAATTTCTTCATGATCATAGAATCACCAGGTTGGAAGAGACCCACCAGATCATTGAGTTCAACCATTCCTATCAAATACTAAACCATGTCCCTCAGGACCTCGTCTACTCGTGCCAAGAGGTCTTGACTTCTCCACCTCACCCCAGGCAGCTGCCCCAGCGCAAAAACACAGACCAGCGTCGGTCCAGACCTTGCTCAGCACCCCTCCAGCTCTCCAAGGCTTTGCCAAATCACATGTTTTGCTCTCTTAGAGCCACATTAATTCCTATTTTGTGTCTTTTGGTGCCATCACCCACCTTACGCCTGCGGATCACCAGTGGACAAGCCACCTCCTTAGCCCATCTCCAGCTCTCCAGAGCTTTGGAAGCTCTGGACAGGGAATTGTGGTCACGAGCACCACAACCTGAGGCTTTCTGCTGCCAAACTGCCAGCAAATAAACTCGCTAAGACCTTTTTTTGAGTTTTGAAAAGCGAGGGAGCCACCTCCATCAATGCTGCTTGGGGGGAATGGTTGGACTCGATGATCCGGTGGGTCTCTTCCAACCTGGTGATTCTATGATAAGAGCTGTGGACAGAATAAATCCCCCACCTCCCTGCATATGTACAATTTGCCCAGAAATCATATGCTTATTCTACTCCTTCCCAAGGACTCGTTTGAATGTTATTATGAACTTCCCAACAGTCGAATCTCTTGGTAATTTGGAGCTTTGGAGCTAGCTCTGTCTGATTTTGCTTTTGAGACAGAGAGAGACTGCAAAACAAACAGAGGGGATTTGAGAAGACGACACATCTGCTGAGCACAGATCTTGAGCACAAGGCGTAACAGTGTCTGGAAAAACACTAAAAAAAACATGCTATAAAAAAAAAAAACATGTGATCAGAGGTAAATTCTGTCTAGCTTTCAAAAAACACAGTTACTTGGATGAAACCTTCACTCGACTTGAGCTTAAATCAAAATATTTTGTAAGAGCGACTACTTTTTGTATCACTTTCTCCCCTCAGGCTGCGGTTTGTGGGCACAGACATCTCCAAAAAAAAATGAGCAGCGCCTGGAAAAACACTGTTGGGAAGAAAACACGGTGCTAGAGGGACAATCTAGCTTCCAAAAAATACAATTACCGACATGAAACTTCACCCTATTTTAGCTTAAATCAAAAATATTCCACTTTCTGCAACAGGAATTACTACTTGAATCGTAACAGTGTCCGGAAAAAAACACTATTTGAACAAATAGTTTGCTAGGAATGGTTGGACTTGATGATCCGGTGGGTCTCTCCCAATCTGGTGACTCTATGATTCTATGAAAAAACAGCTGTAAAAAATCCATTAAATCAGAGGGACTTGCATTCTAAATATAATAAAATACAATGATTGAGATAAAAAGTAGCTCTACCTTAGCTTAAATCAAAAATATTCCACTTTTTGCAACAGTAAATCCTCCTTTTATCGTAACAGTGCTTGGAAAAACAATATTGGAACCAAAATACGCCACGAAAAGACACAATATCAGAGGAACATTCAGTCCAAGTCTTGAAAAACAGGATTATTAAAATGAAACTTCACTCTACTTTAGGTTAAATCAAAAATATTCCACTTTTTTGCCATAGGAAATACTTCTTGCATCACGAAAACGTCTGGAAAACCAGTATTTGAATAAAAAAATACCAAAAAAAAAAAAGTGATGGGAGAGAGACAGTCAGTCAAACTCTTAAAAAACACAATTAGGGAGATGAAATTTGGCTCTGTTTTAGTTTAAATGGAAACTTCGCGGCAGTTTCTCACCGGGAGCGTTAACAACCGACCCCACTCCCGCCCCGCTCCGGTTTCTCCGCCTCCCCCCTCCCCGGCAGCCCCGAGCCCCGGCACCTACCCTCGCCACATAGTAGGCACCGGCGAGCAGCGGAGCTCAGAGAGGAGCTGCCCCCACGGCCACCGCCATGCCCGGAGCCGCGCCCCGGGGCGGCGCCTCGGGACACCGGGGACCACGTGACGGCGGCGGGACACCACGTGACGGCGGCGGGACACCACGTGACGGCGGCGGGGGCGGGGACCGCAGGTTGGCCCCCTAGGCTTGTATCACGTGACGCTGGCGGAGGATCGGGTCGCGTGACGCCGCGGAGGGGCGGGTCACGTGACGCCGCCGGAGGGTGGTGAATCACGTGACGCCAGGGAGCGCGCATGCGCGTTGTGGCAATGGAAGCACTTGGAGTGGGATAATTGGGGCACTGGAGGGGGCACAAGGGAGAATTGGGGGTACTGGGGGCTCGTGGGGGCGGGGAATTGGAGGTAGTGGGAACAGTAGAGGGGCATAGGAAATGGGGGTAATGGGGGAATTGGGACTGGGGCAATGGGATGGAATTGGAGGTACTGGAGGCAGTGGAGGGGTACAGGCAGTGGGGGAACTGGGGAGACCTAGGGGGACTGGGGCAATGGGGGGGCACAGGTAGTAGGGTTACTGGGGGAAAATTGGGGTTACTGGGGAGAATCATAGAACAACCACATTGGAAGAGACCCATCGGATCATCGAGTCCAACCATTCCTATCAAACACTAAACCATGTCCCTCAGCACCTCATCCACCTGTGCCTTAAACACCTCCAGGGAAGGTGAATCAACCACCTCCCTGGGCAGCCTGTTCCAATACCCAATGACCCTTTCCGTGAAAAACCTCCTCCTAATCTCTAGCCTAAATCTCCCCTGGCAGAGTTTGAGGCCATTCTCTCTTGTCCTGTCCCCTGGCACTTGGGAGAAGAACCCAGCTCCCTCCTCTCCACAACCTCCTTTCAGGTAGTTGTAGAGAGTAATGAGGTCTCCTCTCAGCCTCCTCTTCTCCAGGATAAACACCCCCAGCTCTCTCAGCCGCTCCTCATAGGGCCTGTTCTCCAGCCCCTTCACCAGCCTTGTTGCTCTTCTCTGGACTCACTCCAGAGCCTCAACATCCTTCTTGTGGTGAGGGGCCCACAACTGAACACAGGATTCAAGGAGCGGCCTCACCAGTGCTGAGTACAGAGGGAGAAGAACCTCCCTGGCCCTGCTGGTCACACCGTTTCTGATACAAGCCAGGAATTGTAGGGGAATTTGTGGTACCAGGGGCAATAGGGGACACAGGCAGTGGGAGACTGGGGCAATGGGAGGCAGAGGCAGTGGGGGTACT